>KK502589.1:346323-488542 GCA_000688735.1 Glossina austeni
GTATTAAGTTTGTGAAGGCGTGCAACACCTAAAAGCACTTGACACAGACCCATCTTTTATTATACCGATCGATTTATAATCACTTTCTGAATCGATTTAAGCTTGTGTGACCGTCTTGTCCTCCCGTGTTCAACCTACAGACCGTAATTTTTGAAGTATTTTGATAAAATTTGGCATACTGATGTGTTTTGGCCCAAAGGCGAGTATTTTGAAGATGGTTCAGATCGGACCACTTTAGCGATCACTCCACACATAATATCTTATTTCGAAAAGTTGGTATATGGATAACTTTATAGTGTTTTCACTTTTTTTTTATTTAACTTTATAAACCAATACGGCTAAGAGTTTAACTGATGTTGCGACAGGACATCAACAGGAGATATTAAACCAATATGCTATTCCCCTCTCCCTAATTGAGTCTTATCTATGCCTTTATAATATAATGCCCCGCTAAGGCAAGAGATGTGTTCCTCTGTGTTTGTAATTTACGTAAAACAAATTGTTTGGTTTTGCAGCAAAGATGTGGAAGATTGGTTCGCCATGTTAGTTACTCAAGCTTAGCTGCCCAGATTAAATAAAGAGTTTCCTAAAGAGTTCCAGCAACGCGCATTCGACTTACTTATCTTACTGAAAATTACTTTATTGCGAATTCTTCTTCTTCTTCGAACCTAATTTCATTACTTGCTCTCTACGTCGTTCGTCTTTGATTCGTTCTCCGGCACTATCATATTTTAGATTAAGTTGGTTTTCTCAAATATAAAACATCATCTCAACTGACCGACTGACGTAAACGGCAATGTAATTGTGCCAACTTGTTCCACTTTCAATACTGTTGAAAAGAAAACCCCGCATTAAATATGTTGAGATACATGTGAAGCAAAAAGCTTCAATTTGGTTATTCAGTCATTCATCGGCAATAAATTGTGCGCATCTAAATACAGCAAATTAACGCATTGGTGACACGTTCTTCCTAACCATGCTCGATACTCGATAAATTACTGCAACATTTCAAAACAATTAAGTGATGATTCCCTTTTACAAATTCTGTTTTGATGACTTGAAGCCACACATTATGAGAATTGCGACAAAATATGTTGACAATGTTTCAAATGAATTTACTTATGCCGAATGTTAAGACTCACTTACTATTCCCTCCTACAGTTGAGAGGAATGGTTTTGCTGAAGTTACGACGCAAAACAGAACAGAAATGAAAAATGTGCGGAGATGAAAAAACCAGTTCGGGAACTTTGTGTCAATCTTTCGAAAAATAAATAAACGAAATGTTGTTGTTCTTGAAAAGCAAGCCAAGTAATTACTTTCCATAAAAATCGATAATAAAAAAGCTATTAAAGAGGTGTTAGTGAATAACACACTTGGTGCTTATGCCTGCATAGATTCCCATGATGTGGAATAAATCTTAAGTTGAAAAGGAGAAAAGAAATATAACACAATTTTCCCCTCGAACTCAACTGATACTCTAACACATATGTATGTTTTTCATATCCGTTGTACTCATTATCTTAGCAATCATCTAAATGTTCTTTGTTCGAAAACATTAAAGTTTAAATTATTTGATAATGTTTGCAACGACTTTCTCTACGAAACAAATTATTCGAAATCCTTTCTGCTGGCGAACGAATTGTAAAGTCCATAGAAAGGATGATCTTTTTATTTGGCTCATGAAATTTTGGCTCACTTCAGTTTGTCGGTCCATCCACTCTTTTCACGCCTTTCACCTAACTCTCTTCGCATTCGAGTGTTTATATGTCTTACTAACTTCGCGTCTCACTGACCACATCGTTCTCTATTTAGAATTTTCCCTAACAGTTTAACTGTTTGCCTGAATGTGTATTCGTCTGTCCATCTAACCGCCCCTCTGGCTATCTATTCGCCTTTTAGTATAATTATTCAGGTGACTTTCTATCCATCTGTTGGCCTGACTGTCTATCCACCCATCAGCATAATTGATTGCCTGATTGTCTACTCCACTGGCTGTTAATCTAAGTGCTCCTCTGTCTGGACGATAAACTACGTTTAATGGGTGTATAGACGTGATCATCCTAGGCAATGGTCATTGATCGGCGAAAAATTGTTTAAAGTTTCACTATCTACAACTTGGCAAAAGTTTTTTCTTATAGATAACTTAGGGATGCATTGGAAGAAGATTTGTTTTCACTTCTTTTCTCAATGGACTACTTCTGTGGGGGACGTACAAATTAACTGAATAAAGACTGTAGAATATTGTGAAATTTTAGTAGCTGGGAGCATGGACCAGGCCATATCAGTTGTGTTCACCAACGTACACATATCTTGAGAAATCATATTTTTGGTTTGGCTAACCGGGATTGCAGGGTAAATCTAAAGGTAAGAACGACCGCGGTCGCGTGAAGTAATGCTAGCTGGGAGCATGGACCAGGCCATATCAGTTGTGTTCGCCAACGTACACATATCTTGAGAAATCATATTTTTGATTTGGCTAACCGGGATTGCAGGGTAAATCTAAAGGTAAGAACGACCGCGGGCGCGTGAAGTAATGCTAAAGGCTTTATAATTTAAGCTGAAGCTCCGCGGGAACCAGGGGTTCGCTCACTATCTATCTCTATGTAGAAAAACTTTTTTTAGAGGAAATCTTGTAGTTGTGGTAGTGAATCCTCACGGCTGAGTTCGGCCATTCGAAGAATATCTTGATTGCTGTCGTTCTCAACCATTCCTAAAGCGAATGATTAGAGGAGATAATAACCCACAACATTTCTCAGAGTGGGTTTATTGGCCACACCCTTTAAATCAATCTGGTATCCCAGTTGCAGCGTTGCTTCTAGCTTATAGGGATTGTCTCACTTTCTGGGCAGTGCCGGATCACGCATAAATAAGTTTCGTGTCAGCGGACATTTTGAGGATACGTTTACTACATGTACTCACGTTAAACTATTAACGACATCTGTTCTTTTGTCTATCTACCTATCCGTGAGCTTAATTATCAATCTACTTGTTGTCCGTCTTCCAATCTGCATTCCAGTCAATTGGTCTAATCGTTCCTATGTTTGTTTATCTGTCAGCCCGACAGTTCGGTCAGTCTAATTGCCTCCAGACTGCAACTGCCTACCTATTGGTCCCGCCTTCTTCCTTGTCTATCTCTTAGTATAATTGCGCGTTTATTCGATAGTCTCCCCCTCTAATTATTTACCCCTTCGAAATTGTTTGCTTACGTTCCAAGCCCGTATCGCTTTGTATGTTCTACGTTCTATTAGTATCTTTCTAGATAGAAAGCAGAATCTATGCAAAGCTTTCCAGCGAGTGTAGAAGAAAACTAACCCTGCACACACGCTTTCAGTACTCAAGAAATAATGATTTTAGAAAAAAAAGGAAAACTTAAAATCGAGAGCGGAGTGTGACGTAAACCCCGTTAAATTCCCAATAGCTCCACACTTCACCTACCTAAAGCATTCAGTCATTCAGTCTATGCTGTAAATAATTTCTGATTTAAAATTTCCATCTTCTTTGAAATGTAAAAAGTTATTGAAACTTTCTTATCGTTCGTAGCTCTTGTCGCTCTTCATTTCATTAGGCACTTTTTTCTAAGCCGTTGGGTATAAAAATTCCTCAAAATACAAAAAGTGATAGAAAATGTCTCGTAAACATTTCTTCATCGCAATTTATTACAAAAACTGAAAGATTCTATAGAAAGTAATTTAAGCTCATACATACGCATTCACATCGTGTTCTAATATCATGTCGTTCGTTTCTCGCTTTTGTTTTCCTCTTCTCTCGACTCTTGTGGGTATTATTCTTGTCGTATAAATTTGTAGCTGGTTAGCTGTCAAAGATTACTACAAGCATTTCTATGTGCATGTTTATATATATATATATATATATATATAAGTGTGTGTGTGTGTGTATGTAACTAATTTAAAATTCATAAAATTCATGAGTTTGAAATTCTAATGACAGATGCGGATGAGGATGAGGATGAGCAAACATTATTTATTTATAGATAATTAATTCAATGTTTTTCTGCTTAAAGAACTAGAAGGGGAATAACGATGATAACTGTTGTAGTGTTACCGTAATTTTAGCCATTTTTTCTTGAGTGAAAACAGAAAAGTATCAGTAAAGGAATCACGTTGGCCATAACGATATTCATCTTTACACATTTTGTCAGTTTTGCACTTTTCTGTCGATTCGTGTTAGTAAAAGTACGACGAGATGTGTGACAATAAAGTTTGTGTAACTTTTACCATTTAGTACTTTGCAAATTCGCTCTTGAAAGAGCTGCAAATGTCGCCACTGCGGTCCTTAGTTTGCAAAAAAAGATAACTAAGGAAAGCGTAGCTGGTGGGACGGTTTTTGGGTGGGCTGTGGGGGTTTATTGCAAGCACAGCAACAAGAGCTAATAATAACAAAATTGCCCTTGGAGGATGGCCCTTATAAGACCACTGAATTTTTTCGGAAATGTTTTATTTCGACACAGCGATGACACTTTTAGTAGCAACAATATATGGCTGTCCGACGCTTTCGTTCTTTCTGGTGAATTGCTACTGATTTAGCTTAAGAGCATAAGTCTCCTCAATTGTATCCATCCATGTGCTATTTGCTAATTAATTAGATTTGACACTTACCTCAAAACGAGCCGTAAAGGACAAGTGTACTACTTTTAGTTACAGATAGACTGCTGTAGACTGGGGGATGGCCAAGCAAATAAGGATCGCGGAAAATCGGTGAGCGAGCGTTCAAATCTCAACGCAGTTTGACCATACCTGACTGAAGCTACAGTGAGTGCTTAGAGTCGATAGAATCCCACTTCTTTCTGACCATCAGAGTATATAGGCATTCCTCGTGTGCCGGTCATATTAAAACAACATTTTTGAATTCTTTACGTAGTCTTTCTTGAAGCATTATAAACCTACTGATCGATCTCATCTGCCTGAGTGGCCGAGTAGGGAAAGGATCTCGACTAATAACTCAATCGTCGAAGAGTCAATTCACATCTGCGGAAGAGTTTTCAATAAAGCCGATGGGTTTAGACGCTAGTGCTTTAAGACCTTAGTCTTGGAATTTATTTCTCTGACTAAATTATTTATAGCGATAATAATACTGACCGATCCACGAGTGAAACGTAAATAAAGATTTCCCAAATATTATGCTTATACTGAGATTGATTTCAGTTATTTCGTTAAATAATTTCATGTGTAAGCGCAACTGTTTACATTGCGCTTAAAAGTGTTTTGAGATTCATTTTGAGAACTTTGTATGTACATATATTTAGAGTATATTCAACTCTAAAACAAGTTTCAACGAAAACGAAAACAGTAAACAAGCGAACGTAACATAACAAAATTTGATTCGACACCAGTTAGGAGGAAAAAATTCGTTCTTTTACACGAATTGCTTTTTTTTACGTGCTTTTCAATTCTATGAATTTTTTTTAGTTCTTAACTGAACTCTAACAAAAATATTTTAATGTTGTTTGTTGTGCTTTTCAGTTGCATTTTAAGGGCTGGAACCAATCTACTATTTTCCCATTTAGCAAACATCTTTTTTGACACGTGCGGAAACAAAGTCAGGTCTATATATTGATTTGGCAGTGGACCGATTTCCAATGCTGTCAAATTTCGCATTAAAGTGGCACAAAGGAAGCAAGTTCAACTCGTGGACTTCAAAGGAATTTCCTTGAAATTTTTTTTTCCCTGATTAACTTTCATTCAGTCTTAACTCAACATCCTAAAAAAAAGAAAGTTAACTTTGATATTTTTTACATAACCAATTAGTGATTTTTAGTGTGGTTTCAGCTAAAATTACATAAATAACGGGAAACAATCTCAGTGTATAAAAGAAAAATTAATAGAGACGAGTGTAAACTCGTAGTTCGGAGATTATAAGAAAAAGTACTTTACGATTAGCTAGAAACTAAAAACTCACCCATAACAGAAAAAGAGAAAAAATCGCTTAGGATTGAATTGAAAATGAAAGCAATGACATTTTACCGGCCTTTCTTACATTCAAGGTTTTTTCTAAGTTGTTATAACAAATTCATGAAATTTTATTATCCATTTTGTATGTGTATACATTACATGGATATACACACACAGATGCGAAAGCTGGAAGCGGTTCCAAGGCTGTACACGTGGATAATGATATTCGTCTACCGCACAGTTTCAACATCAGCGGTGGCGGTCTTGGCAGGAATATTACCGATCGAGCTACTATTGGAAGGAACGACGGAACTACTGGTGAAGAAAATGCCGGCGACATCTGCAGGCTTACACTACTTTTTGGCAGTGCATGTTGACAGAACGGCACCAACAATGGGAAAACGGCTCGAAAGAAACCGCCATCCAGAATGTAGACAAACGGGTGGGGAGGGAACACGGAGAAAATAAGTTCTTGCTAACCCAACTTTTCACTGGTCATGGAAATTTGTCGCGTTATTTGTGCTGTAGTACAGCAGTTATTTGCGCGACGCGTAGTACACTGTCTTCATATGTTCGACTTGCACATATTTGACAAACACGCTTTTTAGATAACCTGCGAGCGGTGCCGTAGGAGACACCGAAGGATGGAAGAAATACATCGGTTTTTTACAAGACATGCTTCGATATAAAGCCGCACCAAAGCGACACCTGAATCCCTTATCTCGGACAAGGACGGAGGAGGCAAAATGTTATAGTGAGGATTAAGAACCCATGAGGATCTCTCCCGAGGTAATGCAAAAGCGGTTTGGAGCGAAAGCGGCTGCGTTTCTACCACACTGTAAGGCCACAGAATAGGGCAAATTGGCAACTCACTCCCACCACTCTCATTAACAAAAGAAACATACGCACACACAAACATATGTATGTGTTAAAGATTTTTTCCTAAATCTCTATAGTAAATTTTTTGGTATTTTTTCTCCTTTCAATCACTTAATGAATAAAACATACAAACGATAGCTTGGAACAATTGTTGTAACTCATGAAAGCAGAATTAATTTAAAAGAAAAGTAAAGAAAACGTCATCGTATCTAAGAGTGTAGGCTTGACAGACTTGCATCAAAGAATTGCATTTAATAAATAGTGAGATTAAGATTTGAAGTTAATTTAATTATATCCAATCACCCTACACTTTCTTAAGGCAACTTTTTTCATTGAAAAGTGTTTTTCCACTTATTGCACCTCGTGAAGTGTCTTCGAAAAGGGCTCCGATTTTCATCGATTACTTACGATTTGTGGAAGGAAAACCGCATGAAATTTGCACTACAACAAAACCGAGCAAGAATTGTAAAGAAATGATACCTTCTATGGACCTCATAGATTTGCTCTTTCGTCATCAAGAAAATAACATGAAAATATTGACATCTACTGGTATGCGACCGTGCGGGCCGGCTCTCGAATTCGTTAAAGGGTTGGACCACGCTAAAACAGCCTGAAAAGGCAGAAGTTCTTTTGGAATAGAAGGCAATGGAATAATAATTTTTCAGAGGGTCAATGGCTTTTAACTTATTACACCAACGCGTGTTTTAGCGGTGTTTTTTTAAGACATCAGAGCGAATCTCCGATTGTTAATTGTTGAATAACAGAAGAAGAGGAAGAAGTAGAAGTATTTTAAGTATTCGAAAAACAAAAAAATTATTTTGGAGATGTGTTAAAAAATGGGTAACACCGGAGCTATTCTCACGAGCCATCTCTAATCTTAGCAAAAAAGCTGGAGGCTTTCGTATACCTCTGTCTCTGCAGTAGCACATTTTTGCCGGAAACTGCTTTTAAATCAACCCAAATAGCTTCCAAAGACATGCATTGGTCTATTAGGAAGGGTAGAATCCGAGAGGTAAACCTTCGCTTTTAACTACGCCACTCGAATTTTTTCCGGAAAAAGCGTGAAAAATTGAAGACAATTTTTACGGGTACTGGATTTTGCTACACCTACTCTAGAAGGTTCAAACAATAACACAAATTCTATTAGAAAGTTCGTGGTGGTGGAACTTTTTCTGGAAGAACAAAATTATCGCCAAATACTTCTCTTTCACATCATGTGAAACTCCGAAATCCACCAATTGGCAAAAACAACCAAACTGTTGTGCTCTTCTCTTGAACTTTCTGGTACTACACTTCGTCATATTGGCAAGTCAAACTTAAAAGTTTTACTCGAGTTGCAGGCATCTACCAAGTGCTACTATTTCCATCAAGAGAAAAAGATTTTATATTAAACCACAAGTTATACTTTTTAAGCACGGATGCGTGAGGAGCAGCTTTATTTTCAAGGTATATTCGGTGCTGCATATTACAAAGAACCATGAAATCAAAGTCATTATGTAAACATTCAGTTTCTGGAGAACAGAAATTCGTAGCGCAGATATTTGTTTCCAACCAGCCAATTAACTGCCCACCGACCCGACACCTATACTGAATATTACTTCACTATGCTACAATGACTTACGCCTTTTGAATAGAAGTGCATCCTGATGGACTAGAAAAAGAAGAAATCTTCAAAGCTTGATAACTGGAAGAGAAATTCCATGCTCCAGAAACTGAATGTTTGCAAAATGAGTTTGATTTGATGGTTTTTCGCAATATGGGAGTGGTTTGAAAATAAAGATGATTCTCATGCATCGTTTATTGAAGATGAGAGGAAATTGGGCGCGATGAGAAAAATTGGCTGCAGCTGAAGAAGAAAAAGACGATGAAATTGATTCGCAAGAGATCAAGTAAACCTGCTCGCAGTATGGATGCGAGGCAACTGAGTAGCGGTAGACAACTACACAAACATCAAAACGCTTTCCTAAAATCGTCTCAGGGCAGTCGTTTGCTACTCTCTGCGACGTGAAATTCATCAGACAGATCTCTATGGAATTTGAAACCAGGGAACCTCTCTTATCTAAAAGCAGAGACAATTCTCCGACTCGCCCGGAAAATCTTTTTGAAATTTGCGCAGTTCCCATGTAACCGTACCACTCAACGCATTGCTTACGTTACTCAATGACTTTTCGGTTATATTGCAAGAATGAACACAGAAAAATAATCGATAGGATTCTCCGTTCGACTTTTAAGCTTGTCGAGCCATTTCAGCTTTCGTTTCCTTATATTCTGTTCCTATTGGGGGCCATCTTTCATTTGGCTGACATTTTTCTATCGATGATTTGTTACCTCTTTGCTTAGCAGTACTCGCAATCATTTGCGCGTCCGTAGATGTTGACGATGTAAAAATTGCCGGCTGTGGCTTAGAGTCCAATGCATGGCATTTGCATTGGCGCGGACCGTACTCTCTGTTACATGTGGCTGCGATGGCAACAATACATGTTCAGTGCCGATTTGATTGATGAACGCATCCTTTATTTTCTTCTTTTGCAGAGAACACGTGTTCATCTATTGCTTTTCATTGTTTGCGTTGAAGAACGACGTCAACCTTTACATGCCACGTTGTTGAAAATACGGAAAACTTTGTCAAAATTTTCAATAAATTAAAAAATTCAAGGCCTACCTATTGGTCACAATGCAAAGTGTTTTCTTTGTGAACAACTAGTTACATCTACCACATGTTGTTTTTGCTGTCTGCTGTGCGTATAAAAACATATGTATGTGCGTATACATATATATACATGTGTGCTAGCACTTGGCGACTTAATTTAAAATTTTACTTTTTCACTTTAATTTTTATGTCAGTGCTTTTTTGTGTTTGAATTTTTCTCTTTTGTACATTTTATTTTCCGATGTTGTTGTTGTTGTTGTTGTTGTTGTTGTTGTTGTTACAGTGTATTGTCGTGTTTCGAGCAATGAGCTTTAGTTATATTAAATGCTATCTATCCATAGACCACGAAATGTGTGTGTGTGTGTGTGTGTGTGTGTGTGTGTGCCTGCAGTGTATTTATCATAATTCATTGTACGAGACGAATGCTTCAAAAACAACCATTCACTTTATTTTAAGTTCTTTGTTGTTTGCTTTGCACAAAATCATTTTCAATTAAAATTCTTTCCATATTTTTCTATTTATTTAAAAATTGTTTGAAATATTTAAAGTTTTTGTTGTTGCCGTCATTTAAGGCAATCGTATGAATAATAAATTTAAAAAAGCATTAAATAGCTTGAGACTCCCAGCCTTTTTCTCTCTCGCTAAGATTTCATTTTTACGCCAAATCCAGAATTGATTTATCAAAAGAGAAACACAAACATTAGGAATATTACAGAATCAAAAATATATTCCTAGTTGGCGTGCGCAATTCAATCTGTCCGTCTGGTCGCCTACCAAAATCGCTTTAACGACTCGGAAAACTTTCGCAAGTGCATAATTTTGGTGGAAAATTTCTTGTTTTCAGTAAGATCGTGCCTACGAGGCAAATAAATTTCCATGCAAAAATGAACTTCCCCTCAAGGTTAACTCACCATTAAACAAACAAATTTCCGTTCTCTTCCTTCCTTCGGCTATTTAATTAGCAATTTTTATTCTTTTACATTCGTTTCTTTATATACAACCTTTGCATAAAAACTTTATGTATCGCACATCATATTTACAATATTATATCGTCCAATAATGCGAGAGCAATAAACGCTCCCTCCGGATATAACTTCCATTTTGAATGAATTGATTCGCTTCTATTTTCTAATACAAACTATTTAAAAAATGATTTTAATCGTTTTATACCGGAGTATCTCTTATCCATGTGTATACACGGGAATCATGTGTTCGGGAGTTACGTGTCATTCCAATTTAGTTATGGTGATAAAAAGTGGAACAGAGGTTGAATTTGCAGTGGATTGAAAAATATTCATGGTTACATGGCACAGTTGGGGCGCACCTCGAATATATTCAGCTGTTTGGAAGAGGCGTAAGAGTTGCTTTGTGGTGATGACTTTGACTTACGCTTACGATTCTTCTTCACATTCTTCAAACGATTTATTCATTGGAAAATTCATCGGGAACGATTTCCAATAAAAAATGAATAAACTAACTGTTGAATCTGACGGGAAACTTGTGCCATCTTCTGGTGAAAGTTGTATCAATCCGACCTAGAAGAAATGTTTGCGTAATTATTTGAACCGAGCTGTATTTTCTAAATACCGTATAGCCGTATTTTCTAAATACGTAAAAAAGTTACTTTCGATCCGTTTTCGATTAATTTTTTGTTTACTATAACTGTGTTATGATATGTACACACCTTCACGTATAGATATTTTGTACTATGTATACATCCATTTCCTTCACCACGAGACTGGGGGAAATGGGGGAAAAGTGATACGCAACCCCATCCCTTTGGTGGGGTCAGTGTAGAAAATTTGGCAATCCTCGGTGTTCTCGGCATGAGAATGCAAAATGACGTCCGTTGGACAGAATATGTGCTCGAAGTGCCAGAAGACACAGCGCAGCAGAACACAATGTTTGACATGTTTGCATGAAATTTATGTGCACCGCGTTGTTTGACCCAAGGTGAAACGCTTCGGGTCGTAGCACTTTTTCCACCGCTTCCCATATAACACCTAGCTTTGAAAAGTCGTTCTATTAGTAACTGTATTAACGGAAGTGGTGGAAACGTATTCAATACCCTACACACTATAGTATTTTTACTTGTTTATTCAAAAACGTAAGTGTAGTGGTATCGAAACTTCGGTCTTGTATTTAATATTTAGTAAAAAGCAGTTATTTACTTACGTCTTGAATCTTACATCAAATAGTTTAAGGTTATATATGAGCTTCGAGTAATAAGAAAACTGGAATAAAAGAAAAAAAAAAAGAAAAAACGAAAGAAAATGTAAAAAACATGTGAAATCCTAAAGTCAATGATGTTGTGTTTTTCTCTTTCTTTTTCTTCGTTTTGCAAAAATATATTTGTCAATCAGACCTGTATGTCTTTAACTTTCTTGCCTCTCGGCTGGCTAGCAATTATTGAAGTTTATGTAATAAAATAAAAAAAAAGAGAAAAAGAAAAAACTTCAGCCTTAAGCTACAATATATTATCAGATTCTTGTTCTTTTTGTTGCTGTCGTTTTTTTTTTTTTTTGTTTTCTTTTCTCCTTGCAACTTTTTTCTTTTCTTTCTGTTCTTTCTTTTCCTACTTTTACCAAAGCCATCATTGTCAGCTGTGTACGTCTTATATATGCAAACACTCAGTGCAATATAATGGGTGGAACTATAAGAAAATGACTTGTCGCATTGTAAATGCGAAACACACGCACACGTCTCTATAAACGTAAATGCACAACATATAGCATTGACAGACGAAGCTTTTTTTTTTTTTTATATTAAATAAAAGCTTTGCATATTGCCTTTCTTTTTTTTGTACCGTTACTGTTGGTGTTGTCACTCTTGTGCTTTTGTTACTTTCGTGTATTATGTTAATGACGATTGCTTTTTTTTTTTTTAATTATATATAAAAGCAAGCGTCAATGCTGTGTCCGTACGTTTGTTTGTTATTCGGAATGTATGATGTTGTAATAAATAGAATATATATGTGTGAAACTCACCCTTAAACACAACCAATTAGTGGGCGGAAATTCAATTACAATTCAATTAAATATGTATGTTGGCATCCATACGTACAATACTCTCGATGTCTGCTTGGTGTTATATATACGTGTTATATATATGCAGTAGATATATATGTATATATATATACAAACATCTGTGAGAAGAAGAAGAGTACATATATTATTTCAAAAAAAAAAAAATACATTTTGATGTTTTAGTTAGAAATGAGTATGAAGAGAACAACAAGAAAGGAGAGTGAGGGAGTGAATGCGGAAGCGTAGAACCGAACAAAACGAAAACAGATGTTTTTTTTCTCAATTTTATAAAAATTTTATTTCGCATTTATTTACTTGCATGAAGCGTAGAACTACAGGTTCATATAAATTGCGCAATAGTTCAAAGTACAAACATTAAGCGGAAGTGTTGCAAAGTCTTTTGTGGTAAACTTCTTAGACATGTTTGCTTAAATTTCAAATTAAATGAGAGTATGCCTCTAGATCTATATATATATATATATGTATACACACATATATAACACATCATTCATAGAATGAGTGATGGTGAGTCAATAGTCAGTCGGGGATATTTAAAGTCTGAGAATTTATGGTCGAAGATATTTATGGTAACAAAGTTGCAGCTTTTTGTATTTGTATGTACGAAAGACGTCTAAATATTGACGAACCCGCATGATACGTAACGAGACTTCAAACAAAATGTGTCAAAATTTCATGACATTCCGAACAGCAGTTCACATTGCCTTGCGTTATATTCATCGATAAAACAACAGTAACTTGTAAGTTCCTAAAGGTATTTTAGTCACGAACCATTTCCTAAATGTACTTTCGTTTTAATGGTGGAAGGCATCGAGAGCGTAGTCTTAGCACGTAACCTGCAACCACTAAAAATTCTTCACACGTGTAGCGGAAATCTTCCTGGAACCACGCTTAAGTATTATGTCGGGAGAACGGCTTGAGCCTCAGTTCGAATAGTCTGGCGCATTGTCACATAAGTCCCTGATCTTCCCTCCCCTTTGCCATTATCTTCTCAATTATGTCCTGTGTTGCCTAGGCGTGGGTGTGCGTGTCTATGGATATTTGCATATATACGAAGAAGGATATTTTTATTATTACATAAATACACTATTACATAGTTAAAGTTTCTAAGCCGGTCCAAAGGTCCGACCTTCCACGTATTTTTAAACGTATTCTCAAAACTCCTAATGCTGTGCTGGGAATTTGGAAATTGACACAAGTATCTTGGCTAAACCCTACAAATGAATATTAAAAATAATGAAGGGATTCGTCTGCTAAAATATTCTTCTACCACAAAACTCGAACAATAATCACTCGAGTTTGTATTATACGTCTATACAATTTTTGGAAGTTTGCGGTCGAAGGGTAAGTAATCCGCAACGTCTTCATTGGTTTTGGATTAGATCTGGGAGCATGTGCGGTGCGGTGCGCATCGCTTCCTTCACTGTAACTGGCTATGAAAAGATTTTGTCTGCCGTCCATTACAATTCAGTCACGATTTTACTGATTTTCTTTAATATCATAGCACTGCGATGATCACTGAGATCACTACAAAAGGTAAACTTGTAGATAGCGATTACTTTTGCTCTCCGATTTCGTCTAAGAAACGCCTTCTATGCACTCGATTGGCTTTACTTATGCCCTTAAGTTATTATACGAAAGTGTAGATAACATAGTTTTTTGAAGGTCGAGTTTTATGCTAAAAAAATACGTTTGCGAGTAATCCGAGTTTTTCTGCTTATTTGCCAAACTGAGTGTTCGCCTGAATTGCGTCCAGTGAATGCATTACGATATAAAATGTGCAACCAATTACGGTACAGACTAAGCGAACCAATAATATCAACTATAAAGGTGAATGTCGATGGTGTCCTCACTTTGATCAAAGCACTGATGACATCATCGGGCTCTCGTATAGCCTAGGAGATAAGAGCAAGAAGACCCCACATTTTTTATTTTCATACGAACTGCAACTGGCATTTTGATCATAGAGGCAGTAGTGCATTATGAATTGTTACAATCAACCAAATGATACTTAGGAAGGGCTAACCAACAACAACTACTGATGCAAATAAGCCGCAAAATGGGCGCAATATGCCAAATCTCAAGATATCGAGATTTATAAGCATTGCGGCAGTCGGGAATACAGGCCCAAGAAACATTAGCAGCATTAAATTGGAAAGTCCTACTCTCCGTGCTACTCTCTTGAGTCCTTCCTCGTTCCCGCGCAACATGCACTCTTATGTCGTCAACGAACGGCATTTTTTTTTTTTGGTCTCATAAGAGCAGCAGAACTATTAGCTAGAGATAGGCAAAATCTTACCGGCGTGAAGTTAGCCCACTGTACATACCCCACACTTTTGTCTTTGCTAAAAGGCGGGCTATCTTCACACTTGGTTCGCGCCTCTGTTAAGGTAATTGATAATTGAACGATACGGGAAAAATAACAAACTGATTAGAAAAACTGAACAAAAATAGAAATAGAGGCATAAATAAAAGAAGAAATCATACAGAAGTGTTATGAGAAATCTAAAAAAAAATTTTTGCATTTTAAAGGACGCTAAAACCTATCAGAAAAACCTAATTTTATTACCCTGGGGCCGGTCCATCACCGCCAAATTCGCCCCAAGCCTGCCCTCTCCACATACGCAAGACACTAAATGCAATATGTTGCTAATGCAATGTTCGATCTTATAGGCATACCGTTGTTGTTTTTTGCCGAATTTAAGCCCCCCTGTGCCCAACCCAACTTTGGATATTATATTATGTTTCACTTCGTGAAGCCAACCTTTTACGACACCATTAGTAGGAACAAATGAATTACTTTGGCCATCAGTGATGGACCTGGACCAGGGGAATGAAATCAATTTTTCTGATAGGTTTTAGCATTTTTCACGACATATCAAAAATCTGTAATCGCGTAATGTGTCTGAAAATTGTTATAACACGATTTGTAGATTGCATTCTTTCAGCAGTTGTACTGAAATTTTCCATGAGATTTAGTAACAATAACTTAGCGTTTTTGGTTTTGTGTTCGTAATTAGAGGTTTAGTTTGTTTCATGTGTGCATGTTTGCTAATATTATTTAATTTTAATATTTATTTTACGTATATGTTTTTTATTTCGCAATAAATTGTAACTTAGCAAAGACATTTTTAGCGAAGACACGGACTTTAAAAATGTGGGTTATCTTGGTGGACTATCCTCACTTCAGTATTATCTTGAGTAAAAAACCTTTGTTCTATATAAAAGTGTGTGGTTTATAATAAAAGTTGAATTTTGAAGAAAATCGGCGGGAACTTATTCACGATCCTGGCAGAACAAATAAAAGTAAGACCAGTGCTCCTAGCGCTGTTAGAGTTTCCCCGTTAGAAATTAAAGGAAGTTATTTATTTTTGAAAGTAGAATTGACATACACAGGCGGTAGTGCAGCAGTGATGATAAAAATGGGAGATTTTTCATCAAGATCAAGATTTTCAGTCAATTTCTAATCATTTTAATATTTGGAATTGTTGATAAGCTTGAAATGCTAAATGGGTTTAGACGCGATCGTTTGTTTGTCCCTCTGTCCATTTATATTACAATATCTACACAAACAAAGAGATAAAGAGTTGGATTTCGTCTTTCGAAAATTTTGGACTTCACAGACAAGTATTCGTTGCCAACGATAGCTGCTTCGGAACAAGCAAATCCACACACTTTGAAATATTTCATAAGCACGCTGCCAGCTATTGCGTAAATATTACCAAGAAATTTCATCATCTTCCCATTTCGCAATGTATCGCATTAATCAAATAACTAGAAACAAAGAAGAAGTATGATGGGCATTAGCAGGCGTCCTTCCTTAAAGCGCACAACACGTAAGTTTACAGATTTAAAGGCCGAATATTAATAATAATGTAATTGCGGGAAACTCGTGTAAGAGCCTTCGACTGCTAGTGTAGCATTGTCAGCCTAAGGCAAGGATAATGAAATAACTTTTATGGACTACAGTAGCTTTGGATAATAATGGTTAAATTTAGCCATAGAATGGTTTTGCTTTTGTGCATTAACAAAAAAAGAGAGAAGAAACTCTTCCTTTTTTTTTTTTTTGCCCAAACACTTTAAGCGATATTTGTAGTGAGCGATGTTGGTATATGTATATATATATATTGCAGACACAATTTAATGGTTTCAAGTAAACCATACGTAGATACCAATAGAATTCATGTTTTGTTTGTATATATAGTCTTAGTCTTAGTCCTATACCCAAGAGTGCCATTAAATTGTTAGAAATAACATTGAAACCATTTAATTTGATTGAATAACCATTCAGCCGTCCAGCCATCCAGTCAAAATCCCAGACAAAGCAAATGAAAGGTTCACATAAGGTCAATATTGATGAGGACGCCGTATACGTCATTCAAGTTAACTAAACTTATCACAAATTGTAATAACAAGGTTGTAAAAGTCAAACAACTCAACTCAACAACAATATATAGTGAAAATTTTCCACAGCGGTAAGGCAAAGTTTCGATTTGTCTAATAAAATAGCATAACAAACAACGAAACCATTTGTTGACTATTGAACAGTGAAAAGTCAAAGTATTTCACACATCATTAATAAAAAAAAAAAAAAAAAACAAAAAAAAACACGAAAAACGAAAAACCTCTCACACTCACTGCTCAACAAACACGCATAAACTGTACAATCACGAACAATCACAACAAGAGATGGAAAGAATGGAAACGTCACACATATAGAGTGATGAAGAGAGAGAGAAAGAGAGAGAGAGAGAGAGAGAGAGAGAGAGAGAGAGACATACAGATAGGGAAGGAAAACGATAGAAAGAGAGATGAAATTTTATAACAATAAAACTAACACAAGCATATAAGCATCGCTTACACGGTTTGTTATTAGCAAATTGAGTTGTTAAGCTTACCTCGAATGGCAGTGAATGGCAGTGAGTGATGTGATTGATATAAAGTGAGATATGTTGTTGTTGTTTTTGTTGTTGTTGTTGTTGCTGTTGTTGAGAGATAAACATAAAGCGTGCCATGATTCCATTGTGGTCTGCTTGTAGAGTTAACAAAAAAACAAAAAAGCACTTACGGGCATTTTTTTTTTTTTGTTTTATAATAGTTTAATAAATTAATTAATTCTGTGTAAAAAAACCATAAACAACAATCTGATCTATTCCGATGTCATGCAGCTATGGTTGCATCAGGTCTTACCTTGCATTTATCAATTTATTTCTTCATTCTTCATTCTTCACTCATTAATTATTTATATGCCTATCTTTGCATTTTATTTCTTTATTTTATCATACAACTCGAACCAATCATTCCAAACGTTACATCATATATTCCGAAAAAAGGAAAAAAAACCATGGCCCTGCATGCATGTGTAACCATAGCTAATAACATCCATAAACACATGCACGCACGCATACTCGCTTACAGATGAATGCACACTAAAACATTAAATTAAAAACAATAAAGAACAAAAAAAAACGTAAGTAAATAAAAACTGAAATATTTCCATGTACATGCATATATATATGTTTGCATAAAACTTAATGTACATAAGCAAACGTTGAAAATACTTTACTGTTGTAGCAAACAAACAAAACAGCAGCTACACAACATTAGCAATACCATTGAATCTATCTGACAGCCACGTCGGACGACGGCGCTACTTTAATAATGTCAAATACAATTTCAACTTTATGTGGGGTGCCTAAATACATTCATACAAACGCACACGCATCCATACACACACCCAAACATACGTTTACGAATGCAGTTTAAAAAACCGAATGTTCATATACAACAGCGTCTGTATACGTGCAGTAGCTTGGGTACATGTGTGCAGACACACAAAACACATACATGAATGCTTGTATGCATGGTTTCTTTTATTTTTCAGATATATACCCACATATATATATATATATATATATATATATATTTTTTTTTTTAAATGGATGTATGTACGTTTAAAGTAGGAAATGTATTTGTCCACACACACACACACACACATACTCACGCACCCATACATATCCACCAAATATATTTACAGAAATGTTAACATAGCGAATATATGAACATGTACATATATGTATGTATATCTATATCTCTATATACACATATATATACATATAGATTTCTACATATTTATATATGTAAACCGGTATAAGTATAAAATGTTAAAAACGTACGAAAAAACGCCATACCAAACAACGAACTAACATGACAACCACACAACAGCATTAAGAGAAGCAAGATCCAGCTTCCTCTCACTCTCTTTAAATATGCACTCCTATTACCTTCGAGTATGGTGTAAACATCAAATCATATACTTACTCGTACAACATCAGCACTGGGTGAACTTAATGGCTTTCAGCTTACACCGAATTAAAGACACCCTTTTCCGACTCAGTTCTTTTTTGTTTTTCTACTCCTACGCTATTGCATATTACAATCAACTTTTCAAACGTTCATTTAAGTAAGTACAAAATTTCATTTGAAGCGAAAATATTAGTAGTAAATATAAATGAGAATTTTGCCTACTATCGCGTTATACTGCTAATGCATTAAGAAATTAATTGTGTTTTCGTTACGGCATGCTTTACATATAGAGATTCAACCGTACCGCACAATGAATTTTTAATGTAGATAAGTTTATACAGAACTGTGGTTTTAAAAGGGGAGTTAATTGGGATGCACTGCCGTTACCTGAACACAATTTTTATTATCAGTAGCGAAAAATGTGTTTAGAATTCTCTATTTTCTTAAAGTCTTTTGATAGTAACGTGTAAATGTAATTTATTTTGACTATCTATGGTAGAAAGGAACATTGGCGACTCGTTTAGTCTGTCCGACCTATGTCTGAAGCCCACATATGCCTAAAACTACAAAATCTTCTAGGTACGTGAGGTCTTGGCCGAAAAGGGTACCCAGAAACTTCCCCCTTTGATTGCCCAGATACTAACAGCCTCACTTAAATGAGTGTTTTAGCGTTTGCTATCGCCATTTTAAGGAAACAGAGGTTTGACATAACCTCAAAAGATCGTAAATACTTATCTATTTTTTCCATCTTTTTTGGAAATATGTAAAAATCTTAAAACTCTTACCGTAATTAGGGGCGAGAAGCACCAACTTCTGGTTGCAACGGAAACATGCACCTTCTTGGGAATTCACTAAGTCGCTGATTTCCTGAAATTGCAATATTTCAAGGCCAACAACCATTCCTTCAGACAGCTTTTAAAAGGAATCTCGTCATCAGTCAATTGATCTCTTTCTAAGCTCCGTCTTTGTGCCCTTGACCCCTAATTTATATAATAATATGAATAGCTTGGGTACTTTTCATATATCCATCATTATTCCTATTTACTGCATATGCGTAGACATTGTAAATGTGGTTTAAGCACTTATAAAAGCAATACCGACCTTAAAAATTTCCTTCAAGTGCTTCCAGTTATTGTATATATGCTGACTCTTAGAATTTGCGAGAGTGTAAACAATACTTACTGTAAAGAAAGTCCCTAATTACAGCAAAATCTTTAACGTATACATTTTTTTTCGATTAGTTTTTCCCCTTCTCTTCTAGCTTTCACTACGATTAAATGACATGAAAAGAGATTTTTTGTTCGCATCACTGACCCTATTTCTCCCCTGATCCTGTGTATTTACACACAGCTCTGCTTTTTACTATAATATTGAGGGTGTGTACATATATACATATATACATACTTATATACACGCATTCACATATATCTATATACATAAATATATAAGTGAGGATTTTATAGCAGGAATTTTAATAAATAAAACAAATACAAGAATGTCAGAAAAATCTCTGTATTCAACAGCAAGAACAAGAACAACAATATGGATGAAGGCAACCCCCTCTTTTTATTTTTTGTTTGTTGAATTAAACACCCACCAGCTATACCAAACGTGTATGTACATACATATATATGCTTATAAATATATATATATATATATATATATATATATATATATAATTATTTTTTTTTTTTTGTTATTAAATTGGAACAAAACCTTTTATCATTCGTTACACAGATTTCAAATCCTAAGTTGTGTTGCATGATTTTGTGTGCAAGGCAAACCTCGTTGATAATAATCATAATAAAAATATTAAAAAACAAAAAAAAGAAAAAGAAGGAAAAAATGGAACGCTGATTGCATTTAAATTGTTGTCGCTGCTGCTGCTGCTGCAGTTGTTGCTGCTTTTTATTGTTTTTCAGTTTTTACTGCTGCTTGCAGCATAAAGCGAACTTTTTGGAGTTTTTTGTTTTTTCATGTTAAACAATAATTTCCTTTTAACGAAGTCTCTAATTAAGGGTGTAAGCTATTGTTGTTGTCGTTGTTGTTGTTGTTTTTATGCTGTTACTGCTGTTAATATTTCTTCAACATAAATTTAATTATACATATACACATATATAGGGTTGCATTGGCAAGCAGGCGACTGTAATATGAATGACAAGCAACCCTGCTCTTTAATGTAAAATAAAGAACGAACGAGGGAACGAACGAACGAGGGGGAACGAACAAGTATGTACAGCAAACTTGGTTAGGGTTTTGGGTGTATATGTAAGTTTCCAAGTAAAAACGTTTACTGCTTATAACTGTCTCTTACACAACCACGAAACTCTTTTAAAATAGATTTAATGATGAATTATTTTCACTCATTCGTACATTTAGAACAGAGGCGTAGCTAAGGGACTGAATAACAAAAAATCAATGACGGACAGAGAAGAAGGAAACCCAATGTATAGAGTGTCGCAAATTCACGAAGAATTCGGAAAGCAATTTGATAGGTTTATGCGACGCGCCGTACACACACACACACACACACACACATATATATATATATATATACATACACTATATATATATATATACACTAACACACACACGTGTCACATGAGGCAAATGACCTGGAAAAAAGTCACCTGATTATTTTGTTGGAAGAATCAATAATGAATTCCCGAGTTATGTTCCGAAATCTTTCGTGAGACTACCTTGTGAGCAGCCCTGCGAACAGTCCAGTTCTTGACCAAGACGCCAAATTGCTGCCTCTGGATTTTGAGCAGCACTCCCGCAAGCAGCTTTGATGTTTTGTATTGGAAGAGGATCAAAGTATTTAAGATCACTAATTAAAATTTTTAATTAAATTCTTCATCATTGGTGAAGTTGTCACTATTCCGGCCATATTTTATGCAATCTTCAATGAATTTTGGGACAAACTATGATAGTCTTAAGAGAAGCTAAATGCACTTAAAAGCTTCGATTTGAAAAGGCTTGGGATGCCTTTTCATATTTTACACGAAATTCGTGCTCGAGACTTTTCAGAAAACGGCAGAGATAATTTCAAATAGGAAAAGCTTTGACTGAGGCGAGCTATTAGGCTTTTTGATATAGCGCAGCCTCAAAGTACAAAGCGGGACCTTATGCAAGTAAACAAAGTTGCTGTGAAAGGCGGATTTCTTGATGTCACTTACTTTAGATATTAAAAGTTTAAAGTAATTATTATTGATTTGGTAAATAATCGCACGACGTTTAATTACAAGACTAAAGAATAAGTAGAATAAGCAGTACATTTGTTTACCTGACTTAAGCCTTGTGGGAGAGATAAAGTTGGATTAAAGACCGAAAGACCAACATAAAGTTTCAGTAGTAACGACATTAAAAGCCGGGCATTTTGACCTTTAATTACGGCTTTTTTAGGCTTGTTTAAGTTATCAACAGTTTTATACAGGTATGAAACGAAATAAAGTAGAGCCAGCTAAGACATATCTAACCATCAGGTAATGTCAGAAAAATTGTCTAATGTCATTGCCGTTAGTATACGAGTCAACATAATTTAACTCTGTTTTAACACCGCACATCTTTCCTGCAAAAACCGTGTAACAAGAAATTTATGCACAAATGCAGAGATAGCAAAGGCACAAGGTAACCGACTCTTCTGGAATATTCGTCCTTTCGTTCTCTTTTTTCTTTTTTTTTTCGCCATTCATGTAACCGAATGTTCCATTGTGCAAGAAAAGATCCCGGTAATGCGAAGACGGACAACTGTTTCAGTGCGATTGCATGCCTGACAAAGTCTGGCCGATGGTTAGTTGCACCTTAAGAACTGCATGACAGTTTAAGATGTGTGTAGAATCCAAATACAAGACTGGCTACATGCCCTGTAGCCAACAGTCCGAATTATGGAGATTACGGGGATCGAAGTGATGGTGTAGGAGTGACAGAGATCCCACGCAGTGGAACTAAACAACTAACGATGCTAGATAGGACCCACCTTACCTTACCAGAAAAAATTTGGCCCCTAAAAAGCGTCCTATATCTAGTACTCCAGCTTAGTAGAGGCCCTCTAAGTGCTGTTATGTTACCTTATACGCGCTTATCGTTTGCGTATAACTCTATAAATCGACGAGTGCCACCTGGTTTAGCAACAAATGAAGACGTTATACACCGAACGTATCTGCCCACCAAAACACCTTTGAATCGATCACTTTTTAAAAATACAAGAAAGGCGAAGCAAAAGTGAGGTAAAATATCCTGCCTGCAATTGGTTGAACTTGCTAGGCGAATTATCGATGTGGGAGGTATATAGTTTTATTAAAAAGATGCAATCATGGTGAGATAAGTGACGTTTTTCATCAAAGCCGCACACTGTAGAACTTATGTGAAAAGCCGCACACTGTAGAACCTATCGACTACATCACTCGAAATAATGAAAGAAGTTGGCCATGATAACACGACTTCGCGAAGTTTCTATCGTGACAAAACACACACAGGCAGTCGTGCTGCTAATCGTAAGAGACGTAGGGCCTATGCCCTTTTTGCTTTCGGGTTTGCCAATGCAAAGACGAATCTTCGAGACTTGCAACGCCACCTAAATGCTGCTTTTAAAGATTTGTCACGTGCCTCGAAGACTAGCGGTGTGGATGTAGCGTTAATGGAACCCTTCAATCCCCGAAACTGCTACAAGAGCTTAACGCAGCCAAAGACGACGTGCCGCAACTATCAATTCGAACCACGACTGCAATGCCTTCATTGGTTTTATCGAAAAACCGCCCACATTCAATTTGCGTAGCTGGACTAACGTGTATTAAGTTTCAGCAGCAGCTTGCACTAATAATGCAGCATTGCTACGCTGACTCGAAGGCTTACCGATCGAAAATTGCGAAAGAATTTATTGTCACGATCAATGTCGCAACACTAGTTTTCGAGTCAATGTATTATTTGTTACTCCATTACCTTCCAATATTAATTTTCCGGCAATAGAAGCCACCGAGCTAGTTCACCCATTTGCTAAAAATTCGTTGTCCGAATGTATTTGGTTGATGACGGTCAGAGAGGAGTGAGAAAAGAAATAGAAGGCTGGCAACCCAGCGGGATGTGTGGCCAATCGATAAGCGTTATGGCTTCGCCCACTTAGCTATCACTATGGCTGCGGCAGAAGTAAATTCTATCGTACTCGAGATTGATCCCTCGAACACTGACTTGGTAGTCGCGAATCTTTATGTGTTTTGTGCCCCGGCAATCTGGGAAATTAGTGCTGGGAAAAGTGCTCGAGAGAGTTATGAGCTATCACACGCGTGACACTGTGGGGAGTGTCACAAATCGAATCAGTTGAGCATCTCATTTTCAAGAGTTAACAATTTAATAGCATCAGAACAGAGTGTTTTTGTATTCTCAATGTCTATATATAATCTCTATGAAATCTTGCGTGCATCCGCTTCAATGCTTATCCCAAGCAGACAATTTCCTTTATCAAAAGTGCTGCCGTTTTCTCTTAATTCGCCACCGATTTAATTAAATAATTTATTTAATTTGTTTCGTGTGTTGTGCTTAATATCCAGCCAAAGGTTGCAATCAATTTTCTGAAAATAATTCCACTAGAGACAGTCTATAACTTAGTACCATGTATGATTGCCCCCCCAACAATTAATCAGCGGATCTTCCGTACGTCAATCCATTGCTGCATCACTCTAGAAACATCATTTAGCACTTTGCTGAATAGATTGGCGTCGTTGTTTACAAACCTAATTCGTTGTCCCTTAACAAATTAAAAAAATAATCAAGAAATCGCCCGGAATTCTCGCTAAATTAAACTTCTCTGACACTGTAGCTTGGCTAGTATCGCATCTGTTAAATGTGGTTTGTAAAAGAAACTAAAACATGTCGACGTCTCTGTTTGCATATAGATCGAGCAAATCCTTAATTGCTTAGGATATTCTTTCGAATTGCATTTGTAGGCACCGTCAAGACCCCTTTTAGTTAACTCAAAAAGAAAAAAAAAAAATATGTACCAACGTATGCGTACATGTTGTTTACATGCGTGCTTATATTCATTTAAGGCACATTTAATGAGCTTCGTTAGCATTTGTTCGGTTATGCGTTAGTCTCTTTAAAACTTGTGAGTTCGATTTACTACCACTCAGTTTAGTTCTGCTGTGCTTTAGTTGCATAGATTATATACACATTATATACACATGCATATATATTACTCATCTCAGTCCTGTTTAGTTTACTTAGTTTAGCTTGGTTTGCTTTTCTGACTTGTTTTCCTCTTCTCTTGTATATAAAATGTAGTGTTTGCCATTATGAACGCAACTCTCTCTTTGCTTATATACAATGTTTATGATATTGTATTTTGCTTATATATATACATTTAAGTACATACATATATATGTATCTATGTATATTAATAGTATGTGTATGCATTTCCATATATTTATGTATGCGTGTGTGTGTGTGTGTATGTGTGTGTGTGTGTACAATACATGTAGATATTTTCATTTGGAATGCTTTCGTTTATATACAAAAACATTAACCACATAACACCCCGAAATGTATATAAAATATAATCAAATAAACGAAAAAATCAAATAAAAAGTAAGTGAAGAAGGAACCCTTGCCCACCATCCATCCAATGCATACATTGTACTTGATATATAAAACCTTTATGTGCTTCCAAGGGCTGATTGTATTATATGTGTACCGTACCGTACCGTACAATAATGCATTCTTTGCATTCTGTCACACAGCAATACATCTGATTTGTGTTTATCTTACAGTTGGTTTAATTTATATAATGCTTCACGTTAGAAGAAGCTTAATAGACGAAAAAAAGGCATTCTTACGTCTGAAAATGAGGGGAGGTCTAGTGGCTGGCTCCCAATGGCTAGAACTTTTCAATGATATCTAAGAGCTTTTTTTTTTTTTCAAATCACCTTAACTTGAGCTGAGTTGTGGAAAAAAACTGCTGGATGTTGTTAAAGTTGCAAGACTGTATGATTGATGTATGCTGTAAATGTGAAAGAAGTAGTTGTGCGAAGTTATAATTTAAGCATATTTCGAATCACTTTACCAGCCTGTAGTCGTCGCATGGTTTCCTCTGCTGGTAATGTTCGACTTTTAAATTAAAATTTTGAAGAAGAAGAAATATTAAGCTGCGTTTTAGTTTGCGTTCATATACATTCATGTGGCAATAGTAGAGTAGCAGTTATATGAAAACTCTGCCTATTCCCACTGATTTCTCTTCTCTTCTCCGTTATTTTGTTGTCATCTCATTGATAATCCAATTCGTGAATTTTATTAAGACCTTCTTCTTTTCGTCTGCAACATAACTTGATTTCTGGGAAATGTTATTCTTGTTGTTATTGCTTTTGTTGTTAAATTTTAGGGTGCGTAATAAGCAGAAATATAATCGCACACACATGTCTGATATTAAGTTTTATGTACTACACGTTCACATTTTTGTGTTTATATTTTTATGTTTTTTCATATATATATATATATATATAGAGAGAGAGAGTATACATCTGACTTTTCTTCCTCTCATTCTCTCAGTTAACAAAAATTATAAACTAAATTCTTTATGTACTTTGCTTCTTCTCGGTTTAATATAGATACTTACATGCTCGAATGTTTTAAAGGCGAACAGTCAAAAAAGTTTCGAGCTAGTACATAAATAAATACAAATGTACAATTGTATGCAGAGCATTTTTAAACAATTTTTGTTGGATAACTGTGCTGGCGCACCTCCCCGACTCTTCTCTCGTACGGTCACACATATGATATATGTATAGTGTAGTGTAGTGTAGTGTAGTGTAGTGATAATTAGTGTTTCTTTTTTTTTGATGTTAAGTTCAGTTAGGTTCATTTCAGTTCAGCGCAATTTATACAAAGCACAGTGGTACATACATATATACGCATACATACATACATACGTGTACGCAAGTATAGCTGTAAATAGGCGAACTCTATTCTGAAACTTATTTTATCATATAATTGCGTTGGCTTTGCTTTTTGTGTTTGTTGTTTGCATGCACAAGCATAAGCATGTTTTCGTATTTACGTAGCTGTGCGTTGTTGATTTATACTTACAGTTTGTATGTGTATGATAATCAGTTAGTTAGTTCTCAAATAACATTGAGGCCATTGAAGCTAAATAATAGAGTTGCCAGAATTATTTGAAAACTTTTCCAAATTCAAATCAAAGATATATTAGCAAATAGCTGCCTATGCGCCTATTCAGATACAGCTACTGAAAGCATGTCGCTTATAAAATCAAAGTGCCAGAATTCAGTTCCCGGTAGACCAATTACGATTGACCTGGGTGACCGGTAAAGGCATAAGACTTATTGATTGGACATCCAGCTGTTAAGTGGCGACCACATTCTATACACCTTTCTGGACTTCTTTCTCCCCGTTCCCACAATGTGTTTGCACGCGTAGAAGAGATGTCTCCCGAGTGACTAGTCAAAAAAATCTTTTAATTTTTATCGAGCGAAGAACTTGATCTTGCGACTTCATGGTCCACTGGTTCATCTAATTTTTCTTAACTCCTTTTATGTACTATGAATTTGCTTGACAATCGAGTGAACTTGTATTTATTTGATTATGGTTATGTCTCATCGATCTGCCGTTTATTGCAACTCTAAATGTTGCAAAGATTGCTTGTAACGTCAGAAAAATGCCTTAAAAGAAGAGCGAGGCGAATACCGGAGCGATTAGTTTTAAAATTGCCGAAAGGAATGTCGCCCTTAAGTTAATTTCGCTATCGTTGACTAAGTTTTTTTTAGATTAAAGTTTAATTTTTCTGTTAGACATCGATTTTGAATACACGCTTGATTCCCAGCCAAATTTTGAAAATGTGTTAACTCGACCTTTAGATAATTTTTAGTAAATAAAAACAAGAAAAATACGTCTTGCGTCTAAA
This sequence comes from Glossina austeni, assembly GCA_000688735.1. Taxonomy (NCBI): domain Eukaryota; kingdom Metazoa; phylum Arthropoda; class Insecta; order Diptera; family Glossinidae; genus Glossina; species Glossina austeni. The sequence goes on from KK502589.1 coordinate 374,024, forward strand.
CTTTAAAAACTCCGTCCGGCTCTTCATTTAATTGCAATTTAAATGGAAATCCTATTCTTTGCACATGACGATCGTTTGTGTTATGTCGCTTGTGCTATACAATAAATATGTGAATTTCAATTTATTTGGTCATGAGATCTCACATTACTTTATAGGCAACTAATCAAACTAGACAGCATCTATTTTGTGCCATTCATTGCGATTGTTTGTGGGCGAGGCAATGGTGCAAACAATCGCTACATGTACGAAAGAAAACGGGGTACTTAGACCAAATGTTATGACATCGGGAACTCTTCGTCTGAAGAAAGTCCTCTCCATATAGCACAACTTGCTAAGGAGTTTTCTGCAGTTCTAACCTGGATTGTCCTACCGTACCTGTCGTTACTAGCAGACATTAGCCTTACCGATTAACACGAGCTTCTTTCGAACAATAGCGCTCTCACTTTTATGACGACGCTCAACAATGTCTAATTTTGTGGATAATCTTAAAAGACCAATTATTCTCTCAATGTGGGATTCATATTATCTCTAAAGCCCAGTAGAAAGACTCAGTGATGAGCAATATTTTGAATGGCACATGTACAAGAAATTTTTCTAATTCAGCCTCAAAAGTTGAAGAAAAAAACAGCGAAAGAAAGTTGCGAGCCGAACACAAACAGTATTTGAGAATTAAAAAAGGAAAAATGATATTTTTCATAATTGAGGGGAAACCAACGCAACAGTTCTATTGATGAAGACGGTAAGGAAAAAATTGCAAAAAGTTTACCAGCTCTGTAGGCAAACTTTTGCGTTCCGAATAGCGATTTCATAAAGTGGATGGATATGCCGACACACTTGGTAAATCGTTGCACTCATACACTGATACTGATTAAGAATATACTTCAAGGAGTCTACATTGCATATATACATCCTCTATAGTGAATGTCAAAGCATATGTATGTGTGGCATCTCTCCATGGCCAATGGCGACACAATGTAATTTGAATGTTATGTTCTCTTTAACGCACAACATAACATACTCAGTAAGTAATAAAATTATCAGTTCAAGTCGAATCGAAATGTTGTCGTATTTTCCTATTAATTCGAAAGTTGGCAACCCATGCACTTCAACTGTGAACAATTCCATTAGTGCACTAATACATATTGAAAGGAAAAAACAATTTTTATGTACACTTAAGAGCCTCACCACTGAAGGATATATTCATTTTCTCATTCCATACGACGTAATATGTTGCAGAGTTTCTCACAAGCTTTATGTACCAGATGCAGCGGCGAAAAACATGTAGCTTTGCAAAGAGGCTATACCTGTATCTACATATATTTTCGTTTTTTTTTTTTTTGGGTGGACTATAAAAACTTGCTGGTATTAAGAAACGTACCCAAAATAAAGGAAAACAATATTTTTTTTTCGCAAAAAGAATTTTTAATTGTGTTCCAATTTTCTTATTCAAATTTGCATTTATTTGCTTTTTTATTATAATCAAAATACAATATAACAACAATGGAATGAGATGGGTATCAAGCGATTCGGTTCGAGTCGTTTCTTTTTCTTTCTCTTTGTACCATAAATTCGTTTGGGAATATAAAATATATGCTGTTGCTGGTATTGTTGTTTTTGTTGTTGTTATTTAAGTAATTTTTTTATTTCTTTTATTTTTCCCGATTTTTCTTTCAGGTCCTGTTTCGTGTAAATTTGTGCACAGTAAGCCGAATATAACGAAACGGTAACGATGAGCACGGTAACGATGGTTGAAACTGCTACTCAATGATATCAAATTTTGTTGAACCTTCAAATACAAAAATACAAACAAAACGAAAAAAAAAAGAAAGGAAAGAAATAAAAACAACAAATACACATTCAATAACGAGACTTGAACAAGTTGTATAGCAGCTGATAAAGCAGAAGAAGAACCAGAAGAGCAGAACTATCAGAGAGAAGTAAGGAGGAGGTAAAGAAAAAACCAACCACCACCAGACACACAAGCAACCTTTATTAAGCGTCCTATAAAGAAAACACAACCGAAGTAGAAGAAAAGAAAAACTTCAACTCAGCATAAACTCTGACAATTTAATCAGTGAAACGAACGAATCAACAACAATCAAATATAATAATCGGTGTTGGCGAGTTTTATGACACACACAACCAGTCATGCTAAACACACAGCAAATGCATTGAAGAACGCGAACAGACGCCTAAATAAATGCTACAGCAACTGTTGGCATACATATGATAAACGTACATTCTCATATGCTATACATATATATATATATATACATATGTATATATATAAATACATATGTAGATATACACATACATGCGTGTAGATTTTTTTTTGCCCACATTTGTATGTATGCATGAATGTGTTCATTCGATTTTTTTATGTATGGTTGCGAATCTATAGAAGATATGGAGACGGCTGCACACTCATAAGTGTTTGTAGTTTTATCCATTCGTTTGATGCTTTAAACAAGTTGAGATAGGCACATAATATTAAACCATACGACTGCTGCTGTTGCTGCTGATGATGATTTTGCTGTGTGGATCATTTACTTGTTTGCTCGTTTTTCTTTTTCTTTTTTTTGTTTCTCGTTTTATGTTTTTCGGTAATTTCCACAATTCGATGCCGTTGGCTTAAATTTTTTTTATTACTCTTTAGCCAAAAACGTAAACGACCATTTGTTAGCGTATGTGTGCTTGTTTGTTGTTGTTATTCGCGTGTGGGTATTTTTGTACTTTTATTCTTATTTCCGGTTAAGGAATTTTGTTTATGTGAATTTTTTTTCCTGCTCGTTACATTTTTCTTATACACATGCTTGCGTTCTCTTCTGTTCTCTTTGGCCTTATCTTCGTTTCCTATACGTTCTGGCAATTGTTTGCGTTAGAAGAATGAACGATTTCGGTTTTCATCCCATAAGAGAGATGATGATACCCGATACTTGTTTCGTACTTACCTACTAAGTTATCCAATAACCATTCATTCAATCACTTTGTGCCATTTGTCGCATGTGTGCACATTCCCTTTATCCAATGCACACGCACATACATGTTGATATACTTACATATATATATATATATATATATGTATCCATATCCCCATTTATTTCTTTATAATCACATCAAATCAATTTAATAAACCAAAATTTAATGTTTGCTATAAAAATTAAAAAGATTTTCATGGATTTTAAAGAATTCTTTTAAATATTCATTCGTTTTATTTATATTTTCTCTTCTCTTGTTTAGTTTTTGTTTTGTCTCTTATAAATAATCTTTAAAAAAAATTCCGTAATTTAATACAACATTTCTTAGATTTCTCGTCCTATCTCTTTTTATCTTTAGGTATTTACTGTACAGTTTTTTCTCCTTATGATTAAATGGTTTATAAATACAATTAAATATAATTATTTACATACGTTTTGCTTTTATTGAAACAAAAAAAGAAAAAAACATTTAAGCAAATAATAAAAGTTTAAAAACAAATTAAATTTTAACGCGTTTATTAGTTTTCGTATACTAAAGTTTCTTTAAAGGCCTTATTTTCGATAACCACCACCAAGAATTCATTAGCCTACAATTTAATTTCCGAGGGAATTGTTTCTAAAGGTAACACTCTTCGAAAATCTATCAGAATAAGTTTTTCTTGAAAGGATCGCGCCATCTATGGTCGATATGAATCGCGACTAATAAGTCAGTGTCCGCGAGCACTGAGATCTCACAGTACTCGCAGTAGTGTTTACTTTGCGCGCAGCTTTAGTGAACGCTCAGTCGATAACGGAATTAAAATTACCGACTGAGTTCACACCCACTAGGCTGCGATCACCTTCCTACCGCTTTCTTTGCTTCTTTCTGACGGTCATCGTGTTGCACGAATGGGAGACGCCCCCTAAATGAAGTATTCTGTTCTGGTATCATAATTATGGGAAATCTCTTAAATGTGGACATCATTAGCAAGGAAACCGTTCTATGGTAGATACAATTCGAGAAAAAAGAAATGACTCGTCACAGTTAGGTAGCACTTCGTAAAACATATGCCTTTTTAAGCCTCTCAAAGTCATTGGGAGTTAACAGGCATCTCTGCTCAAGAACAGTCACGTTTTCCTGCGGAAAATTTTCCGCACTAAGTAAAAAACGTTTAAGGAAATTATATTTGATCGCGACCGAACCTTTTATATCCACCATCGTTAATCTATAAAAGATTGAAAAAAAAAAATAAAAATAATAATATCAACTTGCCTACCCCGTAAAGTTGGGCGGGTGTGGTTGACTTCTCTTAATTTCTGTAAAATAATTTTCTGGAAATTTATATCGTTTATCTGTTGTAATTCATGAGCAGCGAACAAAGGTGCTCCTTGTTCTGGTTGTAGAGACGTGTGGGCGCTGTAGGTGGGTTCTTCAACCTTTTTGGACCATTTTCAAATTCCTTTGAATTTTTTGTAGACCATATTCTTTTTTGCGAACGTGAAAATGTGCACCGCAGATACTAGACCGTTTGGCTGACAGACGATCAGACAGACAGAGACGGACAGATGGACATGGGCCTATTCCGAGTTTGAAATCGGCCAACAATTTATATAATTTATAGGGTTTTTGAAGCTTGCTTCAAGGCGTGGTAAACTTTCCACATAGACAGAATATAAACGAAAAATCCAATGTTTGTGCCAAATTTAAAGTCGATAGCTTTAGTTTTGCGGATAGAAAAATTTTTACAACAGAGATTACATAGACGGACATACTTCGATTGCTTCAGAATTTGATGCCAATCAGCGAAATATATACTTTTTGTGGTCTGGTGAAGTTTCCGCCTTGACATTGCAAACGTTTTGGCAGAATAAAAATGCGTCTCATCCTTCGGTATGATGGATATAAAATTGAATGGAAAAACTGGACAAATTATTAATCGAAAAAGGAAAAAGGAAAGGAAAATGAGCAGAATAAAAACTTAGCCACACCTTTACATTCACATTTTACAAAATTATTCTAACTGGCCGAGTACTCGCCAAGCCCACAAAGGGTCAAGTCCCCATCTTTTTACTTAACACAAAAAAAAAATCTTCCAGTTTTTCCCCAAAATTTCATTTTTTATTTTATATCCACCACCAAAGGATGAGGAGTATATTCGTTTTGTTAAAATGTTTGCAATGTCGAGAACCGGGTTCTTCTTGATCAGCAACAAATTCTAAGCCGATTTAATTATGCCCGTCTTTCTGTCTGTCTGCGTAATGTGCGGTCTTGCACATACGTTGGTATTGAAATCGAGCCAAAGCACCCAACCGCAATATAGTATAACCTCGGCCCACTTTTGTTTCCAAAAAAAAACTTCAATTTTTGTTTGTTACTTATAAACTGCAACAGATACAACGATCGAAATTTGCATCTACATTCTATGGTTGGCCCTATAGCATCCGTTCGAAAATAGTAAAAGTCGGCTATGCTTACTCAACATACTGGACTTTCCTCAAACTTCCTTGCATCATTATTTTACCGGTTTGCAACACCCAGAAAGAAGCTTCAGGGATCTAATAAAGTCTACATATTATTAATCAGTATTACACGGTGATAAATATAAAGGATTTGATCGCGACCGAATATCATTTTCATACTTTTCTATAGAATATAATTATACTTGAACGAAAGAAGAAGAAAGCCTTTATTGCAAAAACAGGCTACGTGTTCTGGAAGTAGTCGAGCTTCGAAATTTGCATGAAATGCGAATTTAAGATGAAACTTAAGTTCTCGCATCGTAAGTCGAACATATGTCGCGCAGCAGAAAAGTTTTCTTTGAATTACATCTACGTATGTATACATTGACCTGTACATTATGTGGTCAGGAGCTTGCAATGTGAGAGGTGATAAGAAAAATTTGACATACACCAAAACTTAAACAACTCCTCAACTAAGTAAATAAAAATTCCTTTTTTTTCTAAAGTTTCGAACCTAATGTCAGCTTTATATATAGATCGGTTTTAGGAAAAGTTTTTAAAAAACAATAAAAAAACTAAATTCATATCCATATTGGTAAGCTGAGCTGTGTGCCATTCGTATGTCAAATCCACCACCCTATGAAACTGTATCATATTAAGCCAGCACTGAGTAATACAAGACACACATATTGTCCTACACAGGAAACGAATGAAATAAGTACAAAAAGAAAAACAACGAGTAAGATTAATGGATTTCAATAGAAATTACGAAAGAAGTTATTAATCGCCTTCAAATGAAGACAAGAACGCCATCCGTTCTTATAGCGCCCGCAATGATATTTGTAAGAGAGAAGTACGTGTAATAGAGGAACAGAGGCGGGTTTTTTTTTTCATCTTCTTTTAAATATCGTCCCTTGAGATTTGCAGTTTCTGGCTCAGTTGCCTATTTGTAGCGCCCCATTTTCTAGACCTCTTGCGCTTTGAATCACTTCATTGTTCGTATGGTACGCTTACTTTAAGTTTTTCCCGCTTCTCTTCTCAATTCTTCTATATGTGCGAGTAGAAAGCAACAACAAAGAAATGCATTACAAATGAAAGGAGTGTAACTCAAGTCACGAGTTGAAGTAACGAAAGAACATTTGACCTTGCTTTTCTTTCTTTTTACTAATTTAACCTATTTAGAGTCCCTAGCAAAAAAATGTGGGCACGAAGTGCAGGTTCTTCGGATGAAGATGCAATGTTGTTCAGTTTTTGTAGTCATGCCCTCCCCTTCTCTTCTCTGCCGTCTTCCAAGAATACAAATTCAAACAAGGACCACGTTCGCTCAGTTTAACATAAAACCTTATCGGACTTGGTTTATTTTGCTGTAAACTTCCAGGCGGCTGAAAGCTTCTACTTCTTATATGGAATGAACAAAATTTCTAGCGGACTTTTTAGAGCCTTCGAAATCAAACGAAGAACATTTCCATTTACAAACTCGACAACGAAGCCAATCTGAAGCGTCATGTGCATTCAATTCTAAGAACTCATAAGTGGTGCAAAATAGTGTCGTACGCGTTAAAAAAACTCAGAACTCAGCAACTCAGAAAAGGTACAGTGAAATATCTGGTTGAAGTCAGAAATCAACCATTAACTCGCGCAAAGAGTCCGAACATATCATCCTTGGGATGTCTTAAGATCTCTTACCTACTTTTGTTAGCTCTAAAAGGCTAAAAAGAGAGAGAGAAAGATAAAAGTCTTGGGTGCTAAGTTTTAGGTGAGACCTTATTTATATTTTAAAGATTTCTGGATTTGAGGCGTATAATCTCGGGCTTCGATCTAGACGTAGGACAGTAGCTTTAGTTGAAAACCGTTGCTAGTGAAATTGATTAAATCGCAGATGGTGTGCAACTTCAAAATCGCATCAACCTTGAAAATAAGTTATTGGTTCTGCCACCTTAGTTTCTAAGTGTATGTACCTCTCGACTTACTCGACAATTTTGTTTTAATGCTATCTGGAAAAGTAAAGCCGAAGTTGGCCACCATTTCGTTCCTAAGCACTCTTATTCATAGTGCATTTCATTAAAGGACAATCCAAATGATACGAATTTAAAATTAATCGATTGTAGTTTTTTTTGTACGGTTTTTTCCTAGAACGAGTTTAGTCTTTAAAAATATATTAGGTTCGTAATGTCAAACCTGGGAATAGTTGGGGGTTTTCAAGAAACACGAAATGACTCTAATGAACGTACATAAGCGTGGCTGGATCCAATAAAGCCTTTCATTGCTCTCCTGGCATTAATAACAATAATAATAACTTGAAAAATGTATGACAAGAGCAGGCAGCTCAAAAAATTTGCAACCGTTTTTTCGTTGCTCACATATTCGAATCAGTTCGAATAATCACTCATGTCGAGTAATTGTTATCTTTCCAATATATTACACACATTTATACTTAAGGAATATATTTTTAGCTGCCTAATATTTCGAATTTTCTTTTTAACGGAATTTGATTCCAATTCAATTCGAAAAGAAAACAGAGAGTAGTCTTTATAAATACAGGGAAAGAAAAAAAAAATAAATAAATTATAATAAAAAAATAATCGTACATACCACGCATACATAACATAAAAAAGCCATGAAACGTGAAAAGGATTCACTTTGCTTTTGAAGTTTGCTTAACATTAGTAATCGTGTTAGAGTCTTTTGTCGTCATTGCTGTTGTTGTTACTGAGGCGGTAGCGGTGGTGGTGTTGATGGTGGCAGTCAATGAATTGGAGTTGGATGTTGATGACTGTGCCGCACATGCTGTCGTTGCTGTGGGTTTTGTGTGCGATAGCTGCGGTGATGGTGGTGGTGGTGTTGGTAGTTTAGATCTGCATGTTGGTGGTGTTGCTGCATTCACTTGAGGTACATGTGGGGACGAGGGATTCGCTACTGTTGATGATAATGACGATGACGACGACGACGATGATGATGATGATGATGATGATGATGATGATGATAACGTTTTAGGACTAGATAAGGGTTTTGTTTGATATGCTGATTTCGTTTGCTCGTTTCTGTTATCTTTTGGTTGCTCAGCGGGCGTTTTGTTATTGGCTTCCATGCTATTTTTCAATTTCTGCATGTACTCAGTGAAAGCTTCGTTTCCAGCACGCATACGTGATAGCTGTTCCATTATGTACGCTTGCTGATAATTGTAGATGGGTGTATATTGGCTCATTTGGGCGGCTGCATTAGCGTATGAGTAAAACATATTTGATGGATTGGCGGCGGCTGCAGCTTGCACTTGGGCTCGGAACAAATTCTCTTTGAAAAGTTTACTTAGTTCAGCTTGACCGGCAGCTGTTGCTATACCCAAATGAGGTGGTAGGTTGGGCATAGTAACAGCCATCGAGGGCATGGGGGGAGGATGGGACATTGGCAACGACGGCAATGATGGCATGGAAGGAGCTGTGTTATTAACCGCTGATAAAGATGCGTTATTAGGTTTGTTTATACTCTTCGCGTTTTGCGGTGATTTACTGGGTGGTTTTACCGAATTCGTTGCCGCCGGTGCGTTCGGTGAAAGTAGGTTCGATTTAGGTGCCAGGAGCATGGAACCCGGTGATTTTTTGGATGGTTGCACTTTCTTTTGGGAATGGATTTTTATCGCTATGCCGTTTGGTGAGGCGTAAGTTCCAATTACATTACCATTATTCGCACAGTTGGTAGGCTTCGTTGTGGGCATTGTGTTGCTCGTGGCTTCGCTTACTGAGTTACACATTTGCCGAGGGAGAATATGACGGAACTTCTTACTGGCCTGATTACTGTTGCCGTCTGATGATGATACTGGCGACTTTGGTGATTTCTGCTCGCTATTTATGTTTCCGTTCACTGAAAGTTTCTTTTCCGGACTGGGAGTTTTCGCGGGAGGTGTTTTGCTTATATTATTCAATTTCTGATTATTGTTAGGGATCTTGGTAGGTCCGATTGTATTAGAAATGTTGTTGCATTTTGGCCCGTTCGCGTTGCAATTCGTTTTTATGGAACAATTATTGTTATTACTCTGAGCAATTAAAAGGCTTGCTAAAGCTGGATTGGCCGCAGCTTTCATTGCATTAGGCGATTGGTTGAGATCACGTTTGATCGGCGGATTAGGAAATAGTTGGGCGCTTTTATTATTTTGTAAGGCGAGATGTTGCGAACTTGCTATAGATGGTGGCGTTGAGCGTTTATTCTCACTGTTTTCCACTGGATGATCGGGAAGTTTTAAAATTTCTATATAATTGTTTACTGGACTCTTATGTTTAGGATAAGCAGAATTATTAGTTGCTGACTCGGAGTCTTCCCTGGTGATAGTAATCGACAACGATGATGGTATACTAATGTTGCATGACGTAAGCAATGATTTAACTTTTAGCTGTTTTTCGGGCGGATCCTCTAAAGGACTGGGACTGCGTGCAAAGGGATATGGACGCTTGTTGCTGGATTGTTGATTGCTTGAATTATTGTTTGATGTTGAATTGTTCGTATTGTTGTTGTTGTTGTTGTTGTTGTTGTTAGTATTCGCATTATTAAAGTTCTTGTTGGAGTTGCTTGAATCTTTTTTAACTGGGGGAGTTGGGAACAAGTTCGCCATTTGACTGTTGGAGCCCAAAACGTTTTGTAAAAAGTTACTGGAAGAACTTGAAGGCTTTGGTGTATATTTATAAGTGGGCATAGTGGGTATGTTGTAGTTTGGTACGTATTGTGGCGAATTGGGTGAGTAGATAGGTGAATTTGGTGTGTACATGGGAGTGCGGCAACCGGGTGGCACTTCATTGCCTTTCGCTTTTGTAGTATTAAATAAGGCTAAATTCAAGTAACTATTCGAATTATTGGACTTTTGAGAGACGGTTGATTTTGCGCTATGCGCAGGGGAGTTATGTTGTTGAGTTGCACTACATGGAGATGCCTGTGTTTTAGTTACTGATGTTTTTAGTGGCGGTGGCCCCATTAAAGTCGTAGTTTCCGATTTAGGTCCATATACTTTAGAACCATTCGTATCGTTTAATATTGTCTTAATTTCAGTGCCTGCTTCTTTTAAGATTTTATTCACATCGCTGGGTATATTTGCGAAGGGATTTGGTCGTGCCGCTTTGGGAAGAATATGTTGGTAGCGCTTCGCTATAGGTGTCCTATTACCAGGAGCTGATATTTGTATACCTTGTATATGCGGATGAGGAATAAGGGATCCGGGTGAAGTTGCTGGAATTTTACTGCCAGAGGGCTTTTGCGCTTTCCTTGAGGCAATTCCTAGAGGTCTCATCATTGGCAATCCAATCGGAGGAGGCATTAAGGGCTTGTCGTTAATGTCTTTTGGTTGATTAGCGACAGTAGAAACTGCTGTCGGTGACTTCGCAACAGCCTTATCACTATGGTTAGCATTGGTGCTATTACAGATAGGCGGCAATTTTATCTTGAAATCCTCTGTAGCCATGGGAGGTGAAATTTTTGGCTTTTTTACCACCGTTTTTACCGGATCTTTGCATTTGCGCTTCGAGCCGGTTTGGTTAATCATTATAGGTGGTAATGGCGTTGGCAACTTTGAAGGAAATACAGCATTGGGCGTTATGCCTTTATGAACATTTATTCTGGAAGAGCTTGTAATAAGCGATTGTCTTTTATCATTTTCATCGTCGAATTTTTCCTGTTTGATGTCCTTAATGGGAGTTAAAGAGAAGGATTTAAGAAATTGTGATTTTTTTTCTTCTTCAGTCATTTTATCGGCAATGGAACGAGGGGAATTTGCGGAAGGATACTTGGCTAAGGGACTTATACGTTCAGCCTTGATTGTTAAAGGCGGCACGGTCAAAGGACTGGGTGTTTTGCTTTTTCTTTCATTGTGTGGCGATGATTTAGGCGAAGATTTTGGGCTATTCGTGTCCTTATCTTTTTTATTCTTCACTTTCCATTCTTTATCAGGTCGAACGGGTTTAACTATTTCTTTGCGTTCCGGATCGGACATATTAATAATTGTTACACTGTTTTGTTTAGACAAATCGATTTTTAATTTTATGTTTTCCACCTTACGTTCTTCTTTTGGAGCGGTGGGCGTTGACGGAGTGTTGGCTGTGGAAGAGACTTGAAGATTTTCTCGCTTTTCTTTCACTAATTTACTAGGATTCATTGATTTCAATTCGTTGTTTGGTTGAGAGTTGGCAGTTTTGTCTTTGCTTGGCTTGCTAACTAACGTTATTTTTAGACTGTCTGCTGTATGAGATTCTTGGGAGCTTGTGGAAGGACTTTGTGGTGGTTGAACAATTTGGAAATGCTTGGTTTCGGGACCAGGGGTCTCCGTAGTTGAAGACACTTCGGCTTCGTCTTCTACTTTAATTTCCGCAGGTTCTAATATCTTATTATTAACTTCCGATGTTTGGGCTAAGGAGGATAATGATTCGTGTACTATTGTCATAGCATTTGGCAATAATTTGGTTTCTTCTTTTCGAGGTACAATCTCTTGCTTTTCTTCTTTGGTGGTGATCGTGGTAGAGGCTGTCGCGGTGGCGGTGGCGGTGGCGGTGGCGGTGTCGGTGGCTATCTCGGTTGCGGAGGCGGCGGCGGTGGTAGTGGGGATCGTGGTAGTGATAAGGCTTGTTGTAGAGTGAGTGTTTAACAAATTCTTCTTGATTTTTATTAAAGGTTTAAGATTTTTCTTTACGCGAAAATAAAAGCGCATAGGAGCATCTCGCTTCCAGGTATAAATATAAGCCACATCCATTAAAGTATAATGATCCAACAACACAATGGTTTTCACTTTGTACATGATATCGATGAAAAAACGATTTGCATCAATTTGGAATTTACCGTAAACAAATTTCTTCAGATGCGCTACAGTAAACATAGCAGGACATTTAACATAACGCGCTTTCAAAAGCTCATTATAGTTCGTTTTATATTTGGTGAGCTCCCTAAAAAAAAAAAAAAAAAAAAAAAGAGACAAAATATACCCGCCAGTCAAGGCAGAGTAATAATTCCATTTTAGAGATCTTGAATTTTAATAAACAAGTTTGCGGGTTTGATTTTAGAACAAAATGCTTAAGAAACTTACTCAATATCTGCGTATTCCAATGACAATGACATATAGTCTGACGGACTAAATATCAAATGCTCGGTATCGTCACCTCTTTGTTCGGGTGTTGCCAAAGCCGCTTCTTCGGGACGATCTTTGTAGAAGGCACGTTTACGCATTAATTCCTTTTCATATAAACTCGGTACCAGCTTATAAACTATCGCTTGTAACGTAGTATCAGATCTAAGGGAATATACGACGAGAGACAAAACATAAGAATAATAATAACGAAAAAAAAAGAAAAGATATAAAGAAAATTCGCTTTTATTTAGAATTATTAAAGCGTAAACTAAAAAAAAACTCGGAAACAGGTAGAGACAGACACGGACACAGACCCATATACAGACGACATGAACAACAAAAGCCTTTAAACTCGAAAGCATTAATAAAATGTTGACGCAGATGTTTTTCTTTTTCTTTTTCTCTTTTTTTTTTTTTTTTTTTTTGGCATAAGGTTCATTACTTTGCATTCTGTGTCTCAGAATATATTGAAATACGCACGCACGTACACACACAGACACACATTCTATTTTATATGATAGCCAGACGGGGTGAAGCGAAGTGAAATATATCCAAAAACAAAAACAAACCTTGTCACGGTTTTAGAATTTCAGAAGAGTAGAAAAAAAAATGGCATTATTATGCAACCATACGAGAATTATTGCTATTATTATTATTGTTATTATTATTATTGTTTTTGTTGTAATTGCCATTTGTGTACGCTGTGCCGCTTTAATTATTAAAGCAGACAGTGATACATAAGCCTAAGAGCCACTCAGTCATTCAGTCAGTCGCTATTTCATTTCAGATTCATGCCTGTATACGCGAAAAAGTGCAAATACCGACGGCATTCGCTTTCGTTTTGCTGTCCATATGTACGCGTACACAAAAGAGCTGTAGGCCGTCGATGCATTTGCAGTATATATCTTCTCTAAGGCTAAGTACAAGGTGTTTTCGTTAAATAGTTATGCAATTGCCCAACTTGTGTACTTACTTGATATTAGGTTTGACGGTATTGATTACCATTTCACAACGGGGGCAATACTCCTGAGTACGTAGGTGTTTAATTAAACAACTGTGACAAACTGTGAAGGATTTAAGATAAAAATGACGTTAAATTAAATGTAATAAATGAATAAAATGTGGAAAGTGCAGAGAGGATGCATTAAGAAAGTTATCGTTCTACGTAATCCTCTTCGTTAAAAGTGTCTGGTTCGCTACCTTGCAGTTATTCGAAATAACAGAACGTTTTCCTAAATGAACGCTACACCGTTACTTAAGAGCTTTTACTTTTTTCTTTGCCTTTTTGCCGCTTTGTTATCAGAGATGCTTAAGTATTTATAAAAGGATTACTTTCCAAAAATTTGCAGGAAACTGAAGTTACAAAAAACCAAATAAATCTTAGTATGCTTTGTAATATTGAAGCGTAAGTAATTTAGTTATGCACTTGCGGAGAGGGTACGTTTTCTCCTTCGTTGAACAATTACGTCCGTTTTGCTTGGCCTGAAACAAGAGAATTTAGCGCTTAAGCCCTCAACTCCTGCCTCGCCTGACTGCGATACAGTTTGATTCACTTTTTCGCGTCTCTTGCAACGGTTTCTTTACATACGACCCCAGAAAGGGACACGGAAGTGGTGGCTGCAGCCTAGTAGGTGTACGCCTTTGTTATCTATGCCTTTACTGGCAAAGTACTCACTATATTTAAACACTACTGCGCTTGAGATTTAAACCCTCAACCAATGACTTGGCAGTCGCCATTCTTAGCTTTACTTTTAGTCTTTTTTAGCACCTTTTTTCATTCCAAGTTGCTCATGTCCGACATTCTAATAATTTCTGTCGCTGAGCTGCAGATAAACATCTACTGTAGCGCGAAAGATACAGTTGTTGGATGGTTTCAGACACACAGACGAGGTTCTTCCACGAAAAAAGTTTCGTTTTCCGCAAAACAAGCTTTCTATGGACGATAAATAAGTGCAAGGCGATGCAAATACCTTCGGCAAGTGCATTGCAGCGAGCAGGCAGCTATCTGTGGTTCTTTGTGCCACCGCTTAAGATACATCTTTGTGGGCGCTAAAATGCATGCTTCCTTGCTGTAACCAACAAAGAAGTAAACCTTAGTCTGAGTGAGTCCCAGTGTCTGTGTGTATAAGAATAAACCCGAATGTCCGGAAGAATTAACTCCGAAGATTAGGCATTAACAAAGGGGGCAGCAAAATGAAGTCGCAATAAATACACCGCAAGTCTCGGCGGCGTTGCGTTTGGTTCACGTCGGAATTGTGCGTCGGAGGTCTATGAACAGTATACGCATTCTTCCTCAGCGTGAACAGAGATATCTATTTAAGCATCCCGCGTGTCGGTTCGGCCTTTGTTTATTCATGCGGTTACAAACACGCCTTCGAAATTTTGCTTTTGTATAAGTAACATCGACCCGCACACTAAAAACAAAATTGAAAATGAAAGCCAAAGCTGCGGTTTTTTTATACTAATTTTTTGTCATTTTCTTGAGCTCTCCAAATGCAAGTCGTAAATGCAATCAAGTAAATTAAAATTTCTCGTTCAAATTGATGAGAATGAGTACTGAGCCACGTCCGCACTAAAATATTAAATTAAAAGGTGCTTAAAATCCGTTCTAACGACGATTTTGCTTTGTCAACTTCTTAATCTTTTACGTTTACAATAACTTCAGAGAATATTAAGTTTTTATGCGAATGCATTTAACAACCACAAGGAATCAGCTTTTATAATGCTGCTTGATTCAAAATCATTTCCTGAATCCGTTCATACGTCTGATGCATTGGGTCGAACCATCTTTACGATCGCTACACACATAGCGCCTTAATTTTAATTCGCCAACATTTTTAAAATATCTTCAGAAAAACTGTTGGGTGTAGGATACCGATATCGGAAATTAGGATTGGACGGGCCAATTGTTTGAACTCCGTAATATAACACTCCTCCTTGAATGAGAAATATTTTTTAAAACTTTTTCAACTTGTGAATAAATTTTATCGTCGGTTCGACTCTCGTTACTTGTTCGCAGTATCGAAACTGAACAACACATTATACGGAGTGTAACACACTCAATCACCCATGTTTATCTACAACAAGCAAAACAGCTGTGATTGCTGAAAATAACTACTTCGTTAAAATCGTTTTCATATCCTACACGATTTGCGGTACAAGTTATATTAAGTTTGTGCGAACATGTACAACATCCGGAAGAGCTTGAGATAGATCGAGCATTTATATACCGAGACAAAGCCTAACATAAGGCCTGGTCGACTATACTGCTTTTACTTGTTTTAAGTGATTGCTTTATATGATTACAGAAAAGTTTTGCGGGAACCACTAGACTTAGCTTTTGGGAATCCTTAAATCTAGAGCCCCCGCAAAACTTTGTGATCAGCTGTCGTATTCCGCAGCGGGGTTGGATGTACTCAAAAAGCCTTGAAATCAAATACTTACTCAACACAGTGAACCATCTGTTGTTGATTTGTGAATTGCAGAGGAAGAAAAGACTTGAAACCGTATGTTTTTTAAAAACGTTGCAATATAAATTATTTTTACCAAAACGAAGGAGAACCGATGACCAAAGTCGTTGGTAGTAGTCGGCGGATAAATTGAATCTTGGCTGTGCAATTCGCAATAAATTTCTTTTCTAATTTTAAGCTTTTCATTTTCTTTAAGTTAAGTAACTTTGTGTGTACCTGGTCTACATCTGACTCTGAAAGATTACAAGACGCTTAAGTGTTAATGAATGCATTGACAAAGAAGTGGACACGTGCAAGAATTTGCGTTGTAAGCGAGAAGCCTTGCACACCAAACATATTTTCCTGACACATTTCTGTGTGCAGATTGCCGGAATTCTCAAAGGCATAAAATATTGAAAAACATTATTATTAAAAACGGTCAAGAGACAGACAACCATAAAAAGAGTTAAAAATTTTAAAATATGTCCGCTTGGACACTGATTTTTTAAATTCATTAAGAAGATTCGCGCATTCGAACATTTATTAAAGTGGGATTAAGTTAAAACGGGAGCTATTGCAATGGCCTAAAGAGCTGACGGCAGTGCGCGATGGGATGGGATGGGATGGTTAATGAGTCCAATAACTCTTTTATGGATGAGATCGATATATGCCTGTTCTTAAAACGGTTACAAATTTTAGAAGTCCGCTTAACGCAATAACTTCTGTATATAACGTTGCTCTCTATTTCGCTATCTCGCTATACACTGAAAGCAAAATTCATGTGCAAAAAACAATTCAATGCATCCGAACTCTTTATGGAATAATGTAAAGTTTTTTTATCTTTTTTTTTTTTTTTTACTTACATGAATGTAAACATTCAACGATGGTGGTGGCATCGATCAGATAACCGAAACATAAACTGCAAATGATATGTGGGTTCACTGCACTCAACAAAACAGGCGATGGTTTCATCGACAACAATTGCTCCGTGGAATCGCTTTCAATTGCCGCCGCATTATTCTTTGAGGAGGAATTTTGTTGCTTTGCTGACGTTGTGGTAGTGGTAGCAGTAGTGGCAGTAGTGGCAGTAGTAGTAGTAGTAGTAGTAGTAGCGGCATTGCCGGCATCCACCTCATCGTCCTCAACTTTGATCGCAGTTTGATTCAAACTATTTTCATTTTTATTAATATTGTTGCCACAATCGTTTTGTTGTTTATGGTTGCGAATATTATTAACATTATTATTATTATTATTATTGCTGTTGTTATTGGCGGCGGCAGTAGAAACGGTGCTGGCATTATTACTGTTACTGCTGCTACAATGTGATGAAACAACGTTACTGTTATGAGGAGGTGACGACGAAGCTACATTTGATGTTGTTGTACAAGACGACGACGACGACGACGACGCCGCCAATGACGATAACGATGAATCTCCGGAATGTGTAGTTGAAGAATTTTTGTTTAATGACAATTGCTTCTGCTGATATTGTTCCTGTTGTTGTTGTTGTTGTTGTTGTTGCTGTTGTTGTTGCTGTTGTTGTTGGCTTTTTGTATTACTATTGGCATTTGTTGTGCCGTTGACGTCTGCTTTAGCATAGTTTTTGTTATTACTGTTGCTGCTGTTCTTGTTATTGTTGTTATTATTATTATTGTTGTTTATGCCATTATGTTGGCTCTTTGATGACAATTCATTTTGGTTCAACTCTACTTCATCTTCATCTTCACTTTTTATGCTAATGTCATTGTTTTCATGCAACGCATCATCACTATCGGTTGATGTTGTTGCCATTGCCTTCGCTACTGTCGCTATCGTTGTTGTTGTTGCCGTTGTCGATGTTGCCGTTGTTGTCGTTATTGTATTCCGGTTAGTTTCTCCTTTATTCGTTGTAGAGGGCATTTGCCCGTATTGAGTGTGAGAATTTGCCATCAGTTCTTCTGTTTTTACTGTTGCTGTAGATGATTCTACTTTTACTGCCGTTTTGTCCTCTGAATTTGTTGTTATTGTCATTGTAGAAGCGATTGTTGTTGTATTGTGTATAGGTAACGGTACCAAAGACATAATCAAAGCACAATGCGTCTCAACTCTTTTTTAAACGAACACATACACAAATATACGCATAAAAGGATAATTTTATGAAAAGCTATATAGAAAAATATATGAGTAAAGTTATGCAGCGCTTTAGTGCGAAGGATTCATTACAGTAAACATAAAATTATTTATATGAAAATCATTTTGGGATCACAAAAAACGATGGGGAAAAAAACATAGAGGAAAACTGAAAAAGAGAAGTAAAAAGAGAGCGAGAGAGAGAGAGGGAGGACGAGAACGAGAACGAAAGCGAAGAGAAAAAAGAAAGACGCGAAAAAGTCTGTCTGCATTTGGTACGTTTTAAAACAACATAAAGCATTCCTTTCGAGAAGCGATGCTTTTACGCACTTTTAAAATATACACAAAGGATAAAAAGTAGAACAGCAATAATACGCAGAGAATTAAATAAAATTCTTATACACAGTGTGGCACATGTATCGGTTTTGGAATGGCATTTACACTAAATCCCTTCGGCAAATCATTTCTCAACGCAACAAAAATGATTGAGTTTAAAATCAAAATACAAATTTACAAGCAACTGTCCTCACCTCTAAAGCTGTTATAAGACATGCAGCGGACTTCTCAAGGTGACCACTGTGAAGAGATCGAATTTGGTTAAACTTCGGAATTGAAGTATGACATTAGTGTCGATTACCGGTATCGATGATCAACTCACACAATTTACTGCGGAAACTTACTAAATACGCCTTAAAATACGCTTTTAGTCAGAACATGGCCGTCCTTGCATTAAGCAGGTTTATCCTAAGGCCTAAGAGTGAATGGATTAAGCAGCAACTTTTATGTCCAGTTTACCAATAGCTTAGTTAGCTCCCATGATCGTACCCGAGATATCTAATTCTATATATTCTTTTATTACAAATTGTATGCTAACGCACCAGAAGGCGAACATGGATATGAGGGCTTGAGAGCTGTTTTGCCCAACCACTTGACTCATAAGTTTTATGTGTTTATGGGAAATTGTTTTAAAATTAAAATGATGATGAAGAAGTGAAAAACTTTCGTTGGCTTAAGAAGAGTTAAGAAAATCGCCGGTCTTATGTGACCATTAGCAGATTGCATTAAATTTTTAAAACTGAAATGGAAATAAAACAATCATTTCTCCTTTTTTATAGAGTGAAACAAAACAAATTAATGAATAATTTAATGAAATAAGGATTCAATAAGAAAAGAGAGATCACATATGAAAGAAGAAACGTTTGAACCCAGCAATCGTGGCAATGGAAATTCGAACCGAATTCGCTAAAGTCGTGCAACTACACACGAATTTAGGGAAATTGTATGGTTTACAAGTAATCCGAGTTTGGTGCTGTATATATGTATTTACATATACGTAAGAGGCGCCAAGACATTCGAAAGATTACATCCTAACCACGCTCCAAATAGCGGTTAATTCGAATCAAAATTTAATTTTCTCGTTCTCGTCCTTGTTTGCCAGTAACGTGCATTTCAACCTGAAAGCGAACTACAAAAACCGATAAAATAAGTTCATCCTCCTTTTCATTTAATTGAACGTGCAACTCAGAAACCTCTCTACATCTAAACATTTTCACTGGCTGGACTCGATCAAAAGGATAAACAAATATGTTCAAGAAATAGCGTACGGTGTGTGACCTCGCCTTCGTGTTGAAGTCATTTAGCTCGAAAAAGGTACGTTTTTAATTCTTCGTGATTTTCCGAAAAAATAAAGTGAAAAACACAGCAATGACAACACTATCTTGTCTGTTAATGTAAACAAGATGTTGGAGAGAAATAAACAAGGAGAACACAAACAGAGAGACAGCGAGAGAGAGAAAGAGTCGATAACGAATATTTCACAATAAGAGTAAAATATGTCTTTTTAGAGTGACAACGCGAGAGAAATTTTTGAAAATTGTATCCCACATTAGACGAAAAGATTTATACATAAACGTATATCTGTATATGTATATATAGATATATGTGTAGTATAAAGATACGCATTTGTATATGGATACATATGTATGTATAGTCATGTATATATATGTGTACTTATGTATATATGCGTAACATTAACATTTGTAAGACTTTTCGACAAACAGCGAACTGATAAACTACAGCTGGAATTTATTTTCAGCAAGAAACGCAAATAATAACTTGAGTATAGAGTAGCGAGAGTAGCGTCGTAAGCAGAAAATGCTTGGGTTATATTTTATTTATATTTTTTTTTAAAAAGTGTCAAATATATATAAATGCATAAATGGAATTATTCGAGCAAATTAGATAAGAAAAAGAACTTACTTCTGTTTTGTCGCCTCAGGGGAAAATGCGAATAAAATAATCCATTAGAGATAGTTAATCCAAGTGGGGGGTAAGAGTAATCCAATGAATGTGTGGTAAATAATAATTTCACATTTTTTTTCACTTTGATTTCTTTTTGTTTTCCAATTTCCAATTGTGTAAATTATTTTATTATTATAATTTTCAAATATATTTTTTAATCTTGTCACTTAAGATATTTCCTTTTTCGCTTCTTTTTCTTTTTGCTGTAGATCTAAAACATTGCTGTTACATTCGTGTTACTATTGCGGTTGTTGTTATCGTTGTTGTCACACGCATACTTTCCGTGTACGCTTATTTACTAAAAGTACACTCACTCACACATTAAAAAGTCATGCATGAGTTTTATATCGGTGTCTGTTTTCAATGATTTTTGTTTTATAAACGCTGCTGCTGTCGCCTTTGTTGTGCTCTCAGTTTCTGTTACCGCCGTTTGCTTTACACATTTGTGCTTTTACTTAGGTTATGTATATACATATATATTTCACAGATCTGTATATAAATATATACATATGTATGTTATATACTATAAATATAGTTACGGATTTATTCCAATTTATCTTTTTAGAGCGATGGCGCAACACGATTTTTTTTATTCTTTTTTAATTAATTATAGGAAAAAATATTTTTTAACTTGTTATGTACTGATAGATGCACCAATGTACACACATTGATGTAATACATAAGTACTCTTTTTTTTTATGGTATAAGAAGAGAATTACAAAATTAAAATTTTTTTTGTTATTTTTATTTTTCGAAGACTACAGCCTCCTGTTACTTGTTTACTGCTCAACGTTCCGAGTTGAAATGTTTCGTAAGTAGTGCACCAGTTGTACATTCAGGCTTAACGCTCTTTTTTGATTCTTTTATTTTCTTTATATCTCAAATCTCCCTTATATGCTGCTTATATACAAATTTGTTTTTTTTTTTTTAGTTTAAGTCTTATTTACTAGCATTGGGCACAATATATAACCATGCTCTCGAACCATGTATCCGTCAGGTATAAATTGCTGCCGCCGCTAGTACTTTCACAAACACACAAAGCTGAAGTAAATGAGTTTTATTAAATTTTTACTTATTTTTTTCCTTTGCGCTCTTTATCTAAGAGCGATGCAGTAGCATAGTAGTAGTCGCAGCAGTATTTGTTGTGTTTTACTATAAACATTTACATTATGTACTCGTGCTCAGTTATTATTGCTTGTTGTCTTTTTTACTCTCGTACTCTCTCGCTTCGCATCTATGTGAATAGGGACAATGTACACGCATACTAACGCTACGGAGTCTCAGCAAAGCCACTCTTAGGAGAGTTTTGTGTGATAATTTAACTATATTCGCACTCAGTATACTTTTTTTACTCTCGCTCTCGCTCTCTCTCCCTCTCTGTCTCTCTGTCAGTCTCTTTTTCTCACTTTCTAACACTGCATAAGTTGCTTTGCTTTGTAACGCAAGGCGCCAGTTGTTGTTTGGTTTGTTTATTATTTAGCACTTTTTTTCCCAACAATTATGTATGTTATGTGTACGCTGCTTTTTTCTTTTCTTAATTGTATGTGTTTGTATACATTATATCGTAGCAAAGTTCAGTGGTTGTTGTTGTTATTTTTAATATTTTTGTATGAAAAAAGCACATATCCGTAGAACCGTTCGTATTCGTTGTTGAATTCATACTGATGAGGGTCTGGTCTGGTTTCGTTGAGACGGCTTTCGTTTTTTTTTTTTCTTTTTGGGAATGCAGCAGTTGTGTCTTATATACTTACATATATACAAAGTTGTTGCTGTATACAATGGTTTTTTTTTTTTTTTTTTTAATTTCATACATTTGTTGTTCTTTCTTTAATATTTTGTTCAATATATAGCTAATACATGCAGATGAATTTTTGTAATTTTTTATATAAGTATCGTACACAGACAGTACATTCTACGCTTTTTTTATGTTTTCTTGTCCCCGCAAAACATAGTCAATGCCTGCTTATAGGAATATATGATTTCTTTATGTACATGCTTCATATACATGAAACGTATCTATATATATATATTCATATCTATATTTGTATATAAGAGATATATACATTTGTATATAGACATATACATAGTGAAATGAAGCATTTTATTAAAGGCATACAACAGCAATTCACACAACTCTATGTAGTGTTGCATATATATATATATATATATATCTATATATATATCTATATATATATATATATCTATATATGCATATATATATATATCTATAAACACAGGCATATATTTGTGTACGAATAAGTATGTACTTGAAAGTTTGACTATATAAAATGAACTCACCCGGTGTATATGAGGAGACATAAGACTCATAGCTGTTGTCGATATTGTTGTTGGTATTATTTTTGTTGTTTTACTGCTTGAATTCAGATGTTTTGGTTTTTTTTTTAGTGCATTCCTCTCTCTGTTAAAAATATATTGCATAAAAATATGCTAAGTAAAAAAGTTATTAAAATCATTCCGGCTTCAATAAAATGAAAGGATTTTGAAAAAGGCTTTAAAGTAAATATGAGAGGTAAAGATATAAAAAATGAATTCAACATATTAAGCACTTCACGTAATGTAAATAAGAACTGCAAATAATATGTAATCTGTAATAGTATACCAATGTAGACGAGAGAGCCCTTCACCGATTGGTTATAACGAAAGATGATTAAAAGTCGTTTTCTTAATTTCAGAATTTCCAAAAGCCTACTTATTGATTGTATTGTCAAATATGTTAGAGGTTGCAACAATGTTTCCACTGTTTCTAATATTTACAAAAATATTTATTTTGCAAAGCAGTAAAGTGTCTCTCGCAATAACCCAAAGCCTTAAAATATTGCAAGCAATAGGTTGAAACATTATGTCAGCATTGAGTCATTTAAGCCTCATGCTGCGATGGGGTTTAGATTATTTTCAAAGCGTTTATAATACTAAGACGCTTGGAAAGCATATCATTAAAAGCGGACGTTTATGAGTAATACATAGGCGGTTTAGACGTTACAGCATTTTGGAGCACAATGGAATGATGAACTCCTTAGTCGATTTTTATTTAGCCAACCATTGATGTTACTATCGCAGAAACATATATTTCACGTCGTTTGATGAGACAACAGACTACTTCACTCCCATGAAGTGTCATTGTTTCAATAAACTTTACCATAGTGTGCTAGAGCACCTAATGAGGTGTGAATATGACAAAAAAATAAAAGAAAGAAAATAAGAAAAAAGTTAAGTTCAATATAAGCCCATCACTATTGAAGCTGTATATATATACAACGTTTTTCGATGCTACTCACAGTGCACTCGATGCACTCACAGTTAACCAGTTAACCAGTTAACTATGTATGACGGATATGTAGGTCATGATCCGTCCACCAATCCTTGTCGGACTTCTTCGCAAAATTCTATTATTATGGACATGTATTTCCCATAAGACGTATTTTAGAAAAAATGTTTGTGGTTTCATTTTAATCTGATTTTATATTACATACACTCTGTGTTTGACGGGTGTACGAGCGTATCGGTAAAAAGGCCGACAAAGTTAACCGGTTAACTAGACTGTGGGCTTTTTATAATTCTCGAATTTTAGCTCAATATGCAAATTCTAACCATCAGTTCTTTGCCAATCAGATGAGAATCTCCGAAGGCAGGCTAAGGTCTTTTTAAAAAGTAATCGGCTAAAAGTGTATAGGACAAGTTGCTCGATTCTTCACCTGAGCTTTTACTACCATAAGGAGTGCGACTAAAGGTCGGGCTTGGTTATATTATTTTAGGGTCAAACGTTCCAATCAACAATATATCTATGTATGTGTATTTTATATTCTTTTCTAGTCATTATATAAAGAAACATAAACGTGACGGTCCTGTTGTTTGCCATCAGTTGCAAAGACCCATAAAACAAATGCTTAAGTAAATTTGAATTTTAAAAGCTTTGAAGGCAGTCAAACTAATGGTAAAATTGCCTTCATATTCAAATCTTTTTCAAAGAGAGGAACTCTCTTATGCATTAACATGCTTGGATCTCATCATTAAGCCGCATAGGTTCATGTAACGTTTTAAGCTGTTATTGTGTAGGTTATGTGACAATTTTAGTTGCTAGTCTTCAGATTAAAAATAAATTCGGTTTAATCAGAGAACAGTAGAAAAGCATTTACAGTTTTTTCGATGTTTTAATTCTCATCAAACAATTGCTTCCTTCCTTTTGGCTGCTTTCTATCATTAACGCCAGCTTAAGAGCTTTTTCTCATTCTATTCGTAAGAATTCTAAATTTCATATAATTCTTATATGTGGAGGAATTTTTAAATTTTCTTTCAGATTCGCTTATGCACTCTTAAAATATTTATTGCTTGTACTATTTATACTTTACATCAAATTAATTACATTCCTGCGAGGCTTCGAACATGAAAGCAAATGAACGTTTGGGCAAAAGAAAGTATATTTCTTCTGTCTTCTTACTTTTTTTTCCTTTATGCAAAATTAGAAAACTAAAATTTTAGTGTTTGTTTAAGGCCCGAGATAAACGAACGAATAGACTGAGATGAATCCTGTATAAAGACCAAATTAAGCAAGTACGAGTATAAAAACTATAGATTTCCCCCTTAATTGTCATTGATTCAGATCAATATCTTTCAGTTTCTCATATAATGAATTTTCAAAATGAGACGTTATATGGGAAACGGTTGAAAGAATTGTCCGATCCGAACTATTTTCGGTAGCGCGCGTCTTTGGACCAAGAGACGGCAACGTACCAAATTTCATCAAAATATCCCAAAGATTGGCTTAACTTAGGTTTCAGAATCACTTTCTGAATGCTGAATCGGCGGTGTGTTCATCTCGAGTTGTTACATATATCCGCATAAGGTTAATATGTTCCTGCATCTTCGGCCTTGTATCCTTGAGGTTTTGGTGTTGCCATTTTTCAATTCTTTTCGAAAATAATTTTCTTGCAATTTCTAAAGTATACGCTTAATAACCCCCTCGAATAGTTTTATTCTATTAACTTTGTTGCGGTCCCAAAAAAAATTATCAACAATAAGCTTTACAGTGGTGTTGCCGGTTTGGAGAAGAAATGTGTTGTTTTATTCATTATTATTCATCCATCGTAAGCCGCTAACTCTTTAAATTTGCTGGCAGCGTATGGATCCATTGCTTGGTTATCTTCACAAAATAAGTGGCGCTATTCAGAGGCTAAAAATCATTTCCCTAAATAGGATGATGTGTTCCCTCCACTTCAAGTTTGCTAACGTTCAACAGTGCGCTGTGAAAAGTAAATTTTGCTTACTCACCTCACTCTAAAAATCTCGATCGACTACATTTGTGGATTTAGGAGATTTTTGAGTTTAGTCTTACGATACTGACAAGAAGACACTTGCGATTAAATTGGAAAATTGATTGGAAATTGGATAAAATTGAAATTTTAACATACACAATAGAGGAGAAGAGAGAGAGAGAAAAACAGGCAAAGAGAAGAAGAGCTCAAGAGAGTAAGCAACACGAATGTGGGCAAACTGATTCCACCGATCCCATAAACTATAATGTACGGCTGGATGCATTAAGAATATAAAAAGAAACAAGTAAGAAAATTATATTCGATCGGGATCAAATCTTTTATGCAGATATAAAGGTATTCAAAAAAAAGTTAAATTTTGAATCACTACAATATTGGGCAGGCATGCTCAATTTTTTGCATTTTTGTACAGACACTACAGCATCGTCCATAGAATGTACGTTCAAATTCTTGCACATTTATCTGCTATGGCTTATGAGTAATAAGCGAAAAATTAATTTCTTATTCGTTTTGGCAAACAGAGGTGCTTTCAGTTTACGAGGCATTGTGGGACTGATTTGGCCCATTTTCAATACCCTTTTTGCGGCCAGGAGAATGTCTACAACATATGTTACACAGACGGACAAACTCAAATCGATTCAGAATCTCATGCTAATTGAGAACATATGGTCCATGGTGTAGCACCGATATTGGTGCTACCACCAATTCGCGTTGTATAAGTGAATGCTTTGGCGAAAAATTTATGCCCGAATATACATTTCGAAGTTTTTTCCTGCGCTTAAGAGGCAATAGCAGCAGAAGTGAATGGCGGCGAGCGCTATGGATGTATCGATTTAGCTCCGATCTAGGCAGTGATTTCAGCTCATTTTTGCGGCAAATTAGAAGAAGTTTTTCACGTGCTTTTTTCCCGTCTTCTAACTTGGCGAACTGCTGCAAGCGTTGTGGTACACGCGATGATCTAGACTTATGGATTACGCCCAGTTCTCATCAAAAAGATAAAAAACAATTTTTTAGAAAATTGAGACAAGTCATTAAAGAGCTACGCGCTTCCCATTCAGCGAGCTACAACAAGGGCTACGACGTATGTGTCGCTATGAATTTATCGACTATGCTCCGTTCTAAGCACAAATTTGTGGTGAACTGTAAAAGGCTTTGCAGTGTTAGACTTGCTGAATTACTGCGAGCGCTGTAATAAATGTGTCGATCGGAATTACCGATCATACGTTGTTCTCAGTACTAGTCGGCGCTTATTCGCCAAAAATTTAGTTATTTTCTACTTTTGATTTAACGAAGTGCTTGTCTTCGTGGGCTGTCGTTTAGTCGAATAAATAAGAGTCGCGACTACCGAGTCCGACGCTCGCAAGCTCGAATCTCAGAGTGGTTTGACGACTGCACTTGGTCGTTACTGCAATGAGTGTTCGATCGATGAAGTCATTAGAAGGTGTGGCGCACACACCCACTAGTCCGCGATTGATCCTTGACTATTCCCCTGTTTATTTCCGACCATCATTGTGTTCGACGTATTGGGGACATACCCTGACCCACTGGTCATGTTTAAAAAAAAAAAAAATAACTTCACAAGCATGGCCGAGACGGACGGAAAGGAGAATCTTATTTTTTTTTCAATGTGTCGCATACGAAGCAGTAAATTTAAATTATCTCAAGTCTTAGACGCGATAGGTATAAGAATTAAAATTTTAAATTCATACCCGTGGAAATCTACGCGATGTAAAGTTAAAGTGAAACCTGATTGGTTAGCCTTTGTTTAGCTAAAAAACTTGACCTTTAACTGAAACACTTCGTATCGGTTCTTTATCTTCTCAATCTCAAGCCTTAAAAAAATAACAAAAGTTATTTGTGCAAACCCAAAAGTTTTGTGAATGATTGTTTTTGACCTTTATTTGATGTCTATCCGATTTGCAGCTATTTTTTACAATGAGGGAATATTTTGGCTTCACTTTGCTTGTTTTCTCTTTTTTCGACTTTAATATTTCGCTTATTTAAGTTCAGTTATCGTTAAGCTGTTGCTTTAAACAAAGTTTGACATTTCATATTATACCGTTTTATTTATTAGGTCATGTTCGTGTGTGTGTGTGTGTGTGTGTGTGTGTTTGTGTGTATACACGTAGGTGCGCACTGGCTTATTTTGCAAGCGGGTGTATGCATATAAAATAATACAATGTAAGCTATGGAATGTAAATTCATTCCATCCAGTGTCACTTCAATGCTTTCATTCATGAACGAATCGAAATTGACGTCAATTGTGCATTGACGTCATATTTAACCTTTCCAACG
The DNA here is from genome assembly GCA_000688735.1 of Glossina austeni. Taxonomy (NCBI): domain Eukaryota; kingdom Metazoa; phylum Arthropoda; class Insecta; order Diptera; family Glossinidae; genus Glossina; species Glossina austeni. The sequence goes on from KK502589.1 coordinate 401,979, forward strand.
CCTTGAAGGATTAGCTGTGATTTTTGTTTGTTGTTCACGTTCAGGAAAAAGCAAAGGGAAAGAAAAATCTTTTAAGTACACATGAAATCGTCAACGAATGTGTACATAATCATGTGTGCACAAGTATTTAAAATAAAAACCTATCCGTTAGGTATTACGATAGAACCTTTCTGAAGCCTATAGTTTTAAGTTGGGAGAACAACAAATTTAAAATATAAGTAGATGCACTTGGATTAACTTAAACTATACAGTGACAGTGGGCTGATGGATGCATAGAGCTTTACCGCAATCTCGAAGTCGTTGACTTTGAAATTTTGCGCATGTTGTTGCGACCATACGCATTTAGCCGTTATGCGGCAAGCTTTAAGCAACGGACCCGTTGGGCTTTTTTTGCTTTGGAAGATACTTATTAGATTATTTAAAAACAAGTGAAAACTTTACAGTGAGTCACGGTCCGTCATTACATACCATATCCCTTAATACACTTACACTGGCTTTGCAAAATAAAGCGTTGAATGGGTGATGGTCGAAAAAATGGTCCGATCCGAACCAATCTCATTAGCGTTTGCCTTTAGGCCGAAACACGTCGGAGTAAATCAAAAATTGCAACCTGTAGACTGACCATAGAAATAAATGAATAGACATCATACGGCCAGAAAAGTTTAGATCGATTCAGAAAGTGTTTCTCATAATATATAATAAAAGGTGTGTCTATCTCAAGTCACTTTGTGTGTTGTATACATCCGCCCAAACTTCATATACCGCTGCGGGTATACAAATTTGGCACAAAGTCTTTGTGAGGATTTAGGTACCACCAAAACTTTGGTAACTTCGCTGCTATGTGGATATTTGGGCTTAATCTCCCAGTAAGTCAAGCTAAAGTAGACTTTCTTGTAGTTTAATATTCCGGAATTATGAGACATTAGGTTCGACTAAAATTAAGCGTTTTACATACATTTGTAATGCAATGGTTTTCGCAGAAATACGATCGTATATAGACCCCTAAGACTAAGAATAGAGATATACTGGATTTGTTCTTGTCGATGTAACGCCCAGAGACGCGCATCAGCAACCCAATAAGCGTATATAGTCTTAACCGGCGCATCGATTAGTCGGCCTAGATTTTGTTTGTATATCCGTCCTTCCTTGCCTTTAAGCGGCCTAATATTGAAGCAGCCACGATCGCAGAAACTAAGATAAAAATATGAAAGTTTTTTATACATTTAGTTCCAGTTTAAAAGCAACCGTGACTCGCCCACAACAATCCATAATATAGTTTTGATCTTTCGTTTGGTGAATACATTTAGAAAACCTGTCTAAAGTTCCAATGAGGAAAGGGATGTTATCCGCCTACATACATGCCCGACGATAGGCCTAATGATATCATACAAGTGAAAATTTGTACCAGATATTAGTCTGAACATTGATACGGACGTTTACGTTCATCATTTAGAGCGGCAGTGAAAAAATGAATGCTATCTGCTTACAAACCCGATAATGATAAATACAAACCGAAAAAGTCAAATAGGTGTCAAAAAAATGAATCAGCAGTAATCCACAATCCTCGCCGCGGATTTTTGGTGTACAAATGCTAAAACATCCAATTCATACTCTTCTTCGAATCGAAATATCTCGCTTTCGCGTTTGGAGCCGAGTACCGGGAATCAAAAGAAAAGCACTTGCAACATCCCGGTTATTCTCGTGCTTACTCGCGCCAAACTTCAGCAAACAGAAGCATCTGATTGTTTCGAATTTTTTTTTTTTTAAAGGGGGGCGCCGGTACAAAAAGGTTGGAAACCACTGCTCTAACTGATAACCTCTACGATGTGTTCATCTAAAACTGGATTCAGGTACTTTTTAGGACTAGTTAACAAAATGTTTTCCAATTCTAATCCATTAGTATAAAAGGTGGGTACTAAAGATTCGCCCCAAGGGGAGCATAACTTTGTTTTCAGTTGATGTTTGTGGCTTTGCTAAACCATAGTTAATTTCATATAAAATTTGATCACGCAGCAGTACCTGCCCCAGGCATTATATGAAATATATATATTTCTGAGCAACGGAAAACTTCGTATTCACCATCAGAAACGTTACGCGATAGTTTTCTTTTTATTTATGGGACTTACGTAGGGAATATCACGAGTGTGTATAACACGATAATGGAAAGAAAGAACTGGGGTTAGAGAGATAGAAAGCAGTCGCAGTTTGACAGCTGTATGCGTTTACCGACCGTGTACTCACTATAGCTATGACCACAAATCAATCATCTTCCGCACTGAGAATCGCATCCGCTATATGCCGACTTGCTAGTTGCGCTTCTTACTTACTTAGCTATGCGGCAGCCCGAATAGATGAAAACGCCGGGAAACTTATTGAAAATGGCCAAACATTATCAAAAACGTTAACTCCACAATTCTAGGTTATCTCTTATCTACGCATAATGTTCGTTAAATATAGTCGTTGCTGTGAAGTCAGCTGTTCGTAGATAGTAATAAAAAATCAATATAAAGTAATTAGGACGAGTAAGACAAATATAGTCGTCCAGGGCGATTTTCAAATGGCCATCATTTTAAGTCAGTGAATTAAGTGAAGTTTGGGAACTGCGGTAAATATTTTCGCCGCAAATTCCATTCCATGCATTCGCTGTGTGATGACTTTAGGCTATTAGATTAAATTCTATGATCGGAGGCACTGCCTCTTGTACTTTCTCTTCGAGTATTTGTGCGCGACTCGCTCCTTTCAATTTTAATCCCGATTTGTGGACGCTCTCTGGGTATATATACACAACAAACTCTGTCTTTCCACTTCAATTTGCGCGACTTTGCAACTACATCGGACTGAAGGATGAGCTAAGACGCCCTACCCGATTCAAACGTCGACGTGCTCTTGCATTTATTGAATACTCTAAAAAATATTAAAGCTACTGCAAGATATTAAAGGCTCTAGCTTACAGTGCATTCTCATTAGTTCGTAGCATCCTTTGTCCTAAAAATAATCGCTATGTATTACTTCCTATGTGCATAAAATACTAAATTAATTATTAATTACAAAAAATGCTAGGAACGACGACCGGACGTAGGCCGGAAAACCTTTTGTGGAAAGTTAGCCCTTTTTTACTTGAAGGTGAAAGTTGTACTTCATTATTATTTTACAGGTTTTTATTTTAATGAAAAACCGAAAGAGATAAATGGGAAAAGAAGGAAAAACGCAAAAGCGCAACTAATAAAAAAGTTATGTTACCTTTAAAACGAATCTTGGATACTTCTCAGCTAAAGCAAACATACGATAGCAGGACGTTTCCATAAAGTACTTAACATGTATGTGCTACTGCATCTAGGTGATCTCATTCTAGTGTTCGCGTGTGCTTTTACTGCAACAGAGATTTATTGAGAGAAAATTTATTCTACAGAGTGAGAATCGTACTTCACTTAGCATGACAAAGAAGTAGACGTATTTTACAATTCTCTCCTGCTCTTGTTCGTGGTGATTTTCTCTATTGCGTTTTTTTGCAAAGAGCACTTTTGCTCGTTCCGTCGATGACGGTAGCTTTGACTTGAGAATTGAGAAAAAGCCTTCCGCAAGTCGACCGAATAACACAACAATTCAGCTGGCGGTCATCGTCTTACAGAGCGTCCTATAGGCGGAAAGGTCGAAGATTATGGCAGCAGGCTATATCGAACCTCTTTCGGAACCCTTTCGGGTCAGCATAAGACCTGTTCTGTACAATAGAAATGCGGCTTACGCAGATCGGCTGATAAAAAGTGGTGTCTAATGCCCCAAAAGAGCTAAACTGGAAAAAAAGAGAGTAAGGATAGAGTGAGAAAAGCATTGCGTGTGCAAAAGAGTGTAATGGATATGGGGAACAACCTTAAAAAGGAGAGAAAGAGAGAAAGCGAAAGAGTAGAAGACAGAGAGAGAGAGAGAGAGAGAGAGAGGGAGAGAAAGAGAATGCTGACGGGAGAAGCAGGGACAAGAGGGAGAAGAATCTTCTTTCCTTTCCTTAGTTGAGTGACTTTAAAAACTAGAATACGGAATCCGCATAAGTGACCGAGTAGGCAAGCGTCGCCACCACCAAGTCTGTACTCGCGGACTCAAGTCTCAATGCGCTAGAGCTTGCTTTGATCGCAGCTGTAGTGAGTACTCAGTCGGTAAATGCTCGATCGGTCGTGCAAACACTTATTAGGCTGCGGCCGTTTCCCTATCTGCTTCTTTATCTTCGCTTGTTTCAGATCGTCCCCTGTTACATGAATAGGGGACATTCCCTGAGTGATTGGTCATACAATAGCAAAAAAGAAAAAAGCAAAGAACAGAAAGAAAAAAGAATTGAAGGACAAAGAGCAAAAAGATATCCGAACGGGCATAATTAGATTAACTCTAATGCTTGTCAAGTATATGCGTTTTTTCACAGGGAGATGTCATTTTTGTACAGTGGTTAGGATATTTTCGGGTCTGGATAGATACACACACACCACTTGCAACGTATTACGATAGTGAAAATTCGCTGCAAATGTTGTAAACAAGATTCTTTTCATGTCTCTGTACGTGAACAAGCAAAAAATCTGTTGCACCTGGGCCATCGAAAACCCAAGAGAACTATTCGAAGAACCACTCAGACTACGAGGAGTGGCAATGTAATTGGTCCGTACTTTTTGGAAAAACCTTCCGGCTTGACTATTACGATGTTGACAAACGTTCTTCTAGTTAAAATTGGTGCTGTGAATGTAGACGATGTTCAATTTGAGCAGAATGGCGACAATCAACTACCAGACACTCCGTGAAACTATACTCCTATTATGTGGAAAAGTTAACATTACACCTCTTGTGAAATATGTACCCTCCAGTACATACCTTTGGCTATTGAAAATCCGATCCAGCAACCAGTATAGACTTACCGCTCGGTAGAGTGCTTAATTACATCAAGTATGTAAACTTTAAGTTGCTTGCAAAGTACAGACAATAGCGCGCCATGTTCCTCTTAGATGTGTCCACCAATCTAAGGTAAGAGTATGTTTAGCAAGTTGATTGAAGCTTTTTTCAAACTAAATTTCTTAATGGGCCACGTTTGTGTGTTACGAATGAAATAACGAGTTCAATGCATTAGCATCGGTCGTATTGATCTCGAAACCATTTGTGGCGAAATTTATTTAGGATATGTTTCGCGTCGGCCAAGTTGATAAATGATTATTTGCGTTCGTACAGTGAACGGTCAAGAGATTTCCATTCCCAATGGACTACTGCTTGCGTTCGCCCGTAAGTCCTATCAAGTTTGATCTCCCTCTTGTTGCTGCAAACAAATCTACGGTAATGTAAATAGATTCAGTTTGTCGCTTAGTAATTATGTAAAATGCCTAATAAGCGTTGAGAAAATAACGATAATTTTTTGTATACATTTTTCAGGCTATGAAACGATTGCAAAATTATCTTAACTAAAATCATTCAAGTGTTTTTTTTTTTTGTTAAGCAAATATTTATGCTAATGGTTTGTTTCTGTTTTTTTCTTCCTCTTTTGCTACTCGGATTTATTTAAGCAGTTCATCGAATCCGATTTAACTTTGCGCGGTAGAGAAGAGGAGGAGAGATTTGCTTTCGCAGAAGACCAGTTTTGCTGATTACTGCATAATGTTGTAAAAGCCATTACTTTATATTATCTTTTATTTATTGTCCGTTAAAATGTTACATGTAATCTATTAATGAATGGCCGTATTTAGGACTCCTTTAAGTTTATTTACAGCGAGTACTTTTTGTGTTTTTATGATACGTTAACATTTCTTCAGTAATGTTGATTGCATTAATTTAAGATTAATTACTTGTTCGTTATTGTTGGTCGTTAATTTATGACGATCTCAATTGAACTGAAGATTTTAATAACATGAACATTTAAGCATCACCGTATTGAGTGTTAAATTTTATTATATGTTATTAAATATTTTATTATTAAATTTAAGCGAATATGTAGGTAATAAAACCAGAAAAACGACAACAACAACAAAAAAGGAAAAGGAAAGAAAGTAACAATATTCGGGTTGAACTAGTTTCGTGTCGAATAATTTTATGTATAAATATTGTGTCCTCTGCATATGGGTGCATACGCATATACAACTAAGCTATGCATATAAATACATATTTGCCTATGTGTGTTTAGGATGTCTAATTGCCAGGCAAAGCAAAAAATTTGTCAATATTTGATACGAAACTTTATTTTTGCACAGAGTTTGGCACCACTTCATGGTTAATTGCACAAACGAACATATAAACAATATTTTATATTGCGTCTTATTGCTGTATGGCTTTTGCAATAGCCAGCACCTGGATTATGCTAGATTTGCTAAATGCTTACGTTTGCTACGTATGGAGACGTAGCTGTCCTATAGGAAACCCTACAATTCTATTCTACATCAGCGAGTCGATTTTTGTACCCAGTGCCCGACATGTATTAGATTTGCCAAATATTTGGTATTAGTGGCGTTGTAGCCTGCTTTTCATCATTCCGTTTGTTGAACTCGAACTTTTCGAACATATTTTTTTATCGCTCTTCTCGAGTCCACACAGACATAAGGTCGGCGTATAAGTCCGCTCATAGTAGCTTTCGCTTTTTCCGTATTTATGGACCCATAACTGTAGAACATGACAGTTTACGGCTTCAAAATGCATCGTAAACTTGTTCTCAACAAAATTATTTAATCGAAGTCGAACACCAACTAAGTTGGACCAAGGACTTGACGATAAATACCAAAAAATCTTACATAAAATTTCGTTTGAATATTTACTTAGAAAGAATCTCTAAATCGGGCAAGAATATAATCTTGAACATAAGCGATTTGTGTACCTACCTATACCTTACAGTAAAATATCATATATTAGTTAGTGATGCAAGTGCCGAAAATCAACTAAATCGGACGAAGAACTCGAGGATATATAATGTTATACCCTATGTATTGATTTCCCCTCTACCTTTTAGTAAAATATCCTGTAATAGTTAGTGATGCAAGTGAAGCTAAATGCAGCTTCTTTCGGGTAAGTGAGTGTAAATGAACCCACGACCTTATTTAGTTAGTTCCTGAAGTTGACATAATGACTGTAATGAGGTAAAATTTAGGACGTCATCCTAATACTTAAATATTGCTTTAACGACGATGTCTAAGGAAAAAGGAGATGATTATAGTTTATGTTTCTGTTTTGCCTCTCCTAGGCATTTGCGCGAACCAAGTTGGGTTGTTTTCAAAATTAATTTGACGAAGGGTAAGAGAAAAAATATGAACTAAAATTTCCGAGACAACCTGAAAGGATACACAAGCAAAGTTACATAATCTTGGCTGATAAAAAATGTGTTTACGTAAAATTATCACCTTGCGGTTGTACGTTTTTATCCGACTCTATTTTTGAGAGCAATAGTGGTTTTAAAAAAACGTCGCTTTTATTCACAATGCTTGGAGGATATATTTCTTACAAATGAATTATTTATAGGAACTTCTATTTACAACGTTTTAATCCCGTTTGTTGCTTTACCCTTTCGAATATCATGATTCAACTCTCTTGACTCGATTGTCTGTGCTTTCTGCAAACATTTTTAAGGCAAGTTGCCATTAGAAAATTTTATTGTGACATTTTTGTGCTAATCTCTTTTTGGCTATCCAATGCTTCGTCAATCCGTATTTGGTTTTTAAATATTAAAAATTTCGTTTCTAATTCGAACTTTACATACATACATGGTTTTGGAATGGAATAGCAGGCCTATTCTTGTAGGTCCGTGCAGAGTAAACCGTTGCCATTTATTACATAGAAGGTTGAGAGGTAGTGCGAAAACGCTTTGTCTAAGGAAAGATAAGTATGGCAGTCCACAAAGGCCTAGGAATACCACGGAGAGTTCAACGCACGCAATTGTAGCGACTTTTAAAGTCTAATGTTTTCTTTATACGCTTATATATGTAGCGTTTTCTTCTAGTTGCCCTTTTAGCGACCACATTTATATAATCACGCTTTCATTCGCAATTTCATTCAGTGCATGAGGTAGTCATATATGCTTTCCCTTATGCATCTTTTATTAGTTTTATAGCCGCATTGTAGCGTTACGTCCGGTCACTAGTCTTAAAAGCTTGTAACTGTGTTTTCTCTTCATGATGTTTGTGAGTTTGTGTCAAATCTGTATGAGGTGTTTGCGACGTCTCTTTACCGTTGCCCAGAATATGGTTGCTAGTACAACCCTCACTTGGCGTTCATTATAACTCTACTCAATTGAAAAAACAACGCTGATTCCAATTTTTTTGTACCCATCACCGAAGGATGGACGGTGTATTCACTTTGTCAACACGGCTATAACGCCCAGAACAAATCTTCAGAGACCCCATAAAGGGCATATATTCTTGATCAGCATCAAAATCTAAATCAATTTAAGCATGTCCGTCTATACATCTACGTAATGGCCGTTGTAAACATTCTTCTGGCGGCTAACATGAAGCTATTGACTTCAAATTGGACGTTCTTGCGAGCAGATTGGTATTGAAAATGGGCCAAATCAGTCAAGGAACACGCCTACAGTAAAGTGAAGACACGTCTGTTTTTCAAAAGGAATAAAAAATTAGCTTTTTGATCGTTATTCACAAACTGCGGCCAAAAAATATACAAAAATTTGAACGTTTGTTCCCGGTCGGCAATTCTTTAAAACCTCTAAAAAAAATTGAAAAAGTGGCCACACCTACCTAATTTTATAGCGTGCCATAATTTAATTTTTTTTCAAAATCTTTATAACGCACAAAAGCAAGCTTCAGAAACCCCGTAAAGTAGAGAGGGCTTCAATTTCGGAACACGCGTTCATCTCTCCATCTGTCCGTTTGTGCAACTGCGTAGTGTTTGTGGTAAATATTCTCCCGTCCGCAAAAATGAAAATCGCTTACGAATTTGCAAAGGAATTTGGAAACGACTCAAACTTTTCAAAGAGCTCGCCTGCAACGCTTATATGTCAACGTGCCAAAAACTGTGGGCACCTTTGCTCTCCGTGTTTTTTGCTGGTTACTCATAAAGTACAACACGTACAGCGTATAAATTTCCACTTTTGCTCTGAGAATAGAAAAAATCAGCCCCGCCCAGTCTGTATTATAGAGCAATAAAATTTAGTTCTTCTCTTTTTAGGATTACGGTGATGGGTATAAAATATTCGACCACGACCGAATATAATTTTCTTACTTGTTATTTCGTAATTTACTTGAATTGAATTTTATGAAGTGCTTTTATCTCAGGATCAATGAATTTAAGCTATAGCACAGGCATTAAGCTTTGACATGTGGTAGCATGTGCTAGTTGGTTAAAGCACCGTCGAATGTATTTTGAACCAATTTTGTAAAATGTGTGGTTCCGAGCATCGAAACAGCAAACAGGACGAAATATAAAAGTTTGCAAAAAAAACCAGGAGAAGATGATTTCGTAGCTCAACAGCCCTCGGTGATACGTCGCCAAGTAAAAGGAACACTGTTTCAACTATTTGCTCGGAAAATTCTGATATGTCCTTTGTATGTTTGCAAGTAAAGCGTCCATCTGTCATATCCCTTATATTTTTTGACTGTATGGACTAAAATATTTGTTTTAGTCGGTTCAAAAACGTTTGGCGTCAAGTTACCTCGGAAATACGAAGGGAAAGCTCTTTGAAACCTGTGGAAATTGTCCCACAAGTACTCACCTCGAGGAATTTGAGAACAAACTAGAATTTTAGCTGTGGATAATATTTCGTCAAAACGTAAGGCAGACGTTAAGTGAACCGGAATCGCGTTACGATTTCATACATCTTTTGACAGTCAGAGGATGAACTTTAGCATTACATACGGGGTGGGTGATCGCAGATTGTATATGGATCTTTCATACCGCGTGGGAACTGCAGGATAAAGCCTACGATGTCTCCGAACAGGGATGGGCCCATATACGTGAATCAAAGGCGGATTCAGTTTATATACTTCTTCTCGAAGTGCGGGACTCCGTTTTGAACAACATACGGTAGGGGTAGAAACAAGTTAGGCGTAATGAGGCCGCATTAAAATTTTATATTCATTTTTAGTTCCGCAGAACGAATCACATGAGAAGTTTAGAGATAGGCCAGGTGAAGCGTAGTCGCATTCAAATTTTATATTCTTTTTATTAGCCGCAGAACGAAATTCTGGATATCACATTTGAGAACAGGGAATAAGTTTGGAATCGCGCACGGTTTTCATATTACATATCGTATGAGAACCTTAGGGATAAACCAGGTGGAACGAAACTGCATTCAAATGAGAGAGTTTCGGGGTTCACATTTTTTGTAAGGCCCATAGGACAGAGTTTGAGATATCACATGGGAGAAATTAAGCGAACCGAAGACACATTCATGTTTTATATATAACGTGTGGAGGCTATCAAACTCACTTATCGCACTAACAATTCACGATTCTTTTTAGACGCGCACGACGAGGCATTGTAAATCTTCAGACAGGGGCTATAAGATAGCTGGAAGGCAAATGTACATAAGTTTCATGTGCTTTGAGCGAGTCAAATAGGAAAAAAGGCTATCGTTTTTTAAGTGTTAAGCTTACCTATGGGGGAAAGTTAGCATCTTTTTTTTTAACGAATAAAGAGGCAAGTATTCAATAGTAAATGTCTTCTGAAACCGCAGCTCCACAAATGGAAAGCTCAATTTGCTGCAGTCTGCACATGATATGATATGAAAAAAAAAATCGAGATTAATACCATTACCCACCCAATAGCACAAAAAATTGAAAGCAGAAATGAATATGAAAATTTTTTGCTTAAAAGAATTTGCTTTTGCAAAAGGTTTCATATTCCCTCGCAATATACAAAAAAAAAAAAACGGCAAAATTTACTACAAGATCTTGCAAAAATGTATAAAGAAATTAATGCAAAAATTCATTCTTTTTTTCTTTTATTTTAAACTTTCATTGAATAATTCTTAAATTTTAAAAAGTTTCGCATTATAAAATACTTTGTGAAATTTTTAACTTAACGACTGACTCGGCAAAATATATTTAAGAAAATTAATTTCAAAACTTTGGCTTTCCCTAAGGCTTGCTCCCAAAGAAAATGTTAGAAGAAAAAAGAAGAAAAAATCCAAGTCTTTAATTAAGCGCGAAATTTACATTAAAAGCTAAAATAACTTCAGAAGAGTGTAATTAAAAAATCGCACTCACACAACTTGAGCTGAAATCGTGGTAGCATCGTCGGCATCGCCGGCATAGGAAAAAAGTTAAAGCAGGAAAGAAATTACACAACAACAACAACAGCAACAACAACAACAACCTTACCTTTCTTTTCCGTCTTCCTCGTCTCCTGTTTGAATTTTTCTTTTTTCTTTTTTCTTGCTTTTCCCAATTAGTTTAGTGTTGTCACGAGTTTCAGTCGCTTTATCAGTCACGCAGATACACAAGCATACACACGGATCTATCTCTTCATACAGTTTTTTTTTAAATGAGTTATGTGTTAAATGCATGCACAGCACAGAGATTGATAACTTATGCAAGAGTGAGTGAGTAAGTGGATATGAACGGCATATAAAATTCCACGTATGAATTATTGTATACGCATACCTACACATGTACATATATATTAATGTATATATGTGTGTATGTATGGGCTGAGCCCGAGAGTTTCGCTTTGCCGTTTAGCATTACGGCGGTATCTGCTATGGAAAATAATAACATTTACAACAATCTCTCGTAGTAGCAGTACAAGGCATAGTTGAGTTTTTGTTTGGTGAATGTTTGATGCCTGGCTTGGGCTAGAGCATCAAATGTAATAAACACCGCCAGCAGCACAATACAATAAAGATTGACGTTCTTACTGTGTATACGCCGGCTACGTATCACGACTCGTCGTCGAAGTAAATTAAATTTTTGTTTTATTTTGTTTTGTTATTTTCTTTTTTAGCGCATGCCGACTATTATCAATTTTCCACCAAAAATTTCAAAACATTTTCATACACATACATATATTTATGTACATTATGTGTAACCAAGCACATGGTACGTTACTTTACGTTATACACATTTACACACACACACGTACACGTAAATACTTATCGTTATACTTTCCTATGTGAATATATTAATATACTTGCATATAACATATATATTATAAACCATATACATAGAGAAAAGCAATCATCATTACTACGTCATCATCTTTAGAATATGATGATGATGATGATGATGATGATGATGATGATGATTATTATGATTATTATTACATTTATTATTATTACGATTATTATCATCCAACAACAATGTCGTATATACGTATTATTAGTGAGTATATTTAATGGATAGAGGTGTAAATTTTGTATTTATGTATGTTTGCCTTTGTGTTTTCATATAGATTTTGGTGGTAATTTCAAATTAAGCCACACTCTCAATGTTATAACCAAACAGCTCGTGGTAGTAACCGTTATTGTTCTTCGTGTTATTGTGTTTTTCGTTTATTTATTTTCGATTCCCCGTACATACATACATATATATATCCCACAAAATCATAAACTGAAGCAACAGTGATAGCATGTGACATAACAATAGCCATATAAAACTTCATATAGGCCAACATGGTAGCATACATAAATCGTATTACTTGATGACTTTTCGTTATATATAACAAACATATCAGCGGCAGATGTTTTCCCTTAAAAGAAATAACGAAACATGAATACAAACATTAATGAATGCTCTAGTGCTACAGCAGAGTTGCCAATATTTATAGTTTATGTAACGTATATATTTATATGTATAGATACATATATATTTATATGTATAGATACATATATATATATATATATATATATATATTTATATATATATATTTATATATATATTGATATTATATATATATTGATATTATATATATATTGATATTATATATATATTGATATTATAGATATATATATATATATATATGTATATATACAAGAAATGAAAGCAAGTCGACGGCAGCTCTACTTACCTCATATACGTACGTGGAAAGAAATCTGTAAACATGACACCAAAGCCATTCAAAATCTTTTCTATAAAAGACTTCTCTCTCTCGTTCTCTCTGTCGCTTCCTCTCTCGATCTCTCTCTCTCTCTTTCTTTCCTGGTCTCTCTCTTTCCCGCTCCATGAGTTCAAAGCATTTTCAAGGCATTGACGTTGAGTTTGTGAAATGTATATATTAAAATGTATACATATATCTAAACGCATATATATATATATAGATATATATACATATATCTAAACGTATATATATATATATATATATATATACATATATTTAATATATACATAAAATAAATAAATGAATACATATATATATATATATATATATATATATATATATATATATTTATATACACACATTTGCTTATCGTTTCATTTGTTCGTTAATTCAGTTAATTTTTTTTTTCTTGTTCATTCTTTATGCCTTTCCCGGTGCCTGGTTTTCCTTAGATTGATGATGTGCGTACTTCTCCGTTGATTCCGTTTTATATCATCCTTGGCCTTCGTTCTCATTATTGGGTGTTTGTTCGTCACACACAAAAACACTTAGTTGGGCACTTATTGAAATTACAAATAATTCTTTTCTCTTTTTTTTTTTTGCGTCTCTCTCTCTTTCCTTTTCTACCCTCGCTTATATTTTCGTTGAAATTGCAGGAGCGTGTCAAAATGTGTATACGAGATTGAAAGAGTAAAGAGGTCTAGATAAGCCTTGGAAAATGCTTTGTTTAATTTTTCATTATTATCGAGCTAGATTAAAATGACCTTCAATGGAAGAATTCAGTACGACTTGCTTTCAGTGTTATTACAACGATGTGGTGAGAATGGAAAGTAACGGAAAGGATATGCAAAGCTTTAAAACACGGACGTATCTGCCATTATATAAATTGCAGACAACAAAACCTCACATAAAAGTTCATTGCGGAAATGAAACAATAGTCCCACACAGTGTGTACACTACACTGGCGCTGTTGACAGGCCTAGACTTTGTGTAACAATGAACGAAAAAATCCAAATTGGATATGCTCACCGTTTCAATTTGTCGGATATTTATTCTGCGTTGAATGAATTCCCAAGCCATTAAAATAAAATTTTGTCTCTAATAACTCTTTGGCTTTAAAATTTTACCAAAGGCCTCTGTTCGGAAATTTGGGAGTTAGAGAAATTTCCATTCGCTTCAGTTCGACTTTGAAAGTAGTCTTATAGGGATTTGCTTAAAGTTATGAAAAGAATATATGTGTGTGCGAAACACAGTTGCGTTGCAATCAGCTATCTGGACCAACAAAAGGGCATAAAACGTAAGGCTGGACGACCTACGAATGAATGCATGACCTTACAAAATCCTCTGGTGCACACGCTGACGAGGGAATGACGAGGGAAAGCTTCATTTGATTAAGTAAGTGGGAGTCATTGACCCACTTCGTAATTTATTGAAAAATACGCTCCTTCGGAAACAGTGCTACGTCGCAATTCTAGCTGAAAGACTGTAAGCTCACAAACAGCGCTTGCAACGTAGCTTAGCAAAAAGAACTTCACCAAAAGCAAATAAAAATTCGAAAAGTACCGGTTCATAGTATTAGGGAAATTTCATATAAATTCTGTTTTGTACTTCAATAGAACACTTGTCGGTTATCAAACCCATTCAAATTTCGATTTAAGTAACAAAAAAATCTTCCTTAGACTCGGCAAATAGCATTAAATCAGATATAAAAAAAAATCAAGTTACGTATATTTTTACTAAAAGGGGTAATGCAAATAATCAGTTTGTCGAAATTGAATTAACAGAAATTTTTTGTAATTGTAGTTTGCCCAATACTTCGTTTAAGACAATTATTCATAATGCCTTGTATTTTTTCGACTTTTCAAAACATGACGTTGTATGGGAAGTTGTCGAAAAAATGATTCGATTCGAAGCAGACAGATGGGTAGGTAGGCTTAGACCGATTCAGGAACTGATATTATGCCCACTATTAGATGCCCTACACCACCGTACAGTTACTCGGCTATAACAGCTTTTCAAAATAAGGAGTTATATGGGAAGAGGTCGAAGAAGTGGTTCAATAGTTGAACAAAAGAAAATAGGACGGACAGGCAAAAAGTGATTCAGCAAGTAATTCTTAGTTGATTGGTATAAAAAAGATTGGGTCTAAAATTCTCTATTAAACAATTGTTTAGATAATGTTTTTGTCCCCATTTCCTTTTTGCTCGTTTCAAAGACCATGCTCTAGCTACGCTTCTGCTTATTGACTTTCAAACACATCCGCATGCATGTGCAGATTTACGATACTAATTATAGTACAAAGGCGTTAAAAAAAAAAGAAAAAATTATTAACTGTGATTGAATGGTATTTTCACACACACACGCAACTGCGGAAATCCATACAAAACCCAAGCACATACATATAAATGAAAATACTTCCCGAAAGGGGGAGAGAAGACAACAATATTCAAAAAATTTGCTTAAAATGAATTGTTTTACATAAAGAGAGAAATATGCATAAAAATATTTATTTATATGTGAGTTCGATTTGTTTTCCTTTCAATTTGTGCTTTCCTGGCACATAGTTTAAGAAGAGGAGGAAGAACAAGGGGAAAAAAGCACAAGCAAAAGACCTAAAAATTGCTTTGCCCAGGTCATGATAATCAGCAACAACAACTTGCCAAATAATAATACTAATAATTTATTCGTTATACCACTTGCTAAATTTGCTAAGCATTATCTGCAAAATAACTGTAAAGCCATAAAAATATCATCAAATAAATAAATTTCATGCCATAGTTAACAAAATTGTTCTCTTTTTTTTTCAAGTATTAAGATTTTGTGTCGGACTAACCGTCAAAATACTTAAAAGAAAAAAGCAAAGCATCCGTCAGGGGTGAAGCAGTTCTAGCTTAGCGGTTGTTGTTTTCACTAGGCTTACACATCCACTACACTACATGTATGTCATCTTTTATATGACTAAGAATTTACATTGCAGAGCAAATTTACAGCAAAGGCGTTTTACATATATATGTAATCCATACGATTTACATCAGGCATATTTACATATTTAACTTGTAGTTCCACTACAGCTCGTGAAAAAGTTCGAAAAAGATGTTTGCTTGACTTGCATAAATATTTATGTTTATTTATCCATTTTGGATAAAATACTACTACTAAAGCTTCACCGGGGAAATTGTATCAAGAGTATTTTTGTCAAACTCTTATTGCGACTCTTTGGGATTTTAAAAACACTTCCAGCAGATGTGCAAATGGACGCACCGGCAAGTGTAGATTTATGGAAGGAAGGATCGATGAAAAGTCCTAACGAAGATTGGAACAATTGAATAGAGAGACGGATAAACGAAAAAACAATAACCCATGGACAGGCGAGGGCACTTAGTCTATCAGTTTAGCCATGAATATAGAGCTGAGATAGGTAAGCTTCGCATGTAAAACAATCAAGGAACCATAATCGATGCAAACACATTTCAAAGTTTCGCACTTCAATTAACCTGTCAATCATCATTTTTGACGGACAGAATGGCAAGGAGATGAATGGATAAGCAATGGACTGATAGGCAATGAACGTACGCAGAGACTGACATAACACAAAGCTATTCAAGATTTTATTATCTAATAATAGAAGTTAAAGTTTTATTAAGAAGCAGTCGGCTTAGATGGAGAGACAAACAGGTAGATGGTCGATTACACACATATTTTAAAATTTTACCGTTCAAGTGAAATTGGCTTGAGTCGAAGTGAGAAAAGAATGGCCCAACGATCAACCTATAAAGCAATGAAACAGTTGGACTCACAGCCAATTAGATGAACAAATAAACGATGACGTGGATCATGGTCACTGTATATTGATAATGGATGAACGGAAGAAAAGACTGGCAGCGGGCACGCTTCTTAGCTTTTTATGCATGCAAGGCCTACACTGCGGTAATTGGAAGTCCTGTGAAGCGCTATGGGCTGCAGAAGTTTTACGGTGAAATCTCCAATTCATCTGACAGCTTGCTTTTAAGTGAACAGATTAAGAAGTTAAGATCTCCTTTGAGGCCATCATTTGATACCCACTACCCACTACCCACTAATGCAAACGACAACGTATTCCGTTAATTGTCGACATCTTTTTTAAACTAAGATCTTCCAGAAGTTTCCGACAGTGTTTGCCCCAATTTCAACGGTTACTTATTTTTTAATTGCATACATACAAACACACATGCGCACACCATGGCTGAAAATATAGGATTTCGTATTTCATTTGTTAACTGTAAACACAAGTTAACGTAAATCTTTTTTAAGGTTATGTTTGTCCACCGGGACCTTAAACAAGCGCAGGTTGAAACGTTCTGATTAAAAAAAAGCACATCAGTGAGAAGTACATTAATTCTTCCGAAGTCTATGAAAATCTGATAAGGACTTTTGCAATGATTAGATAATTTTACTGTCTTTTTACGTTTTTACGATATCCAGCACTCCGACATTTGATCATTGATAAAGGGGTAGAGAAAACTGGTGAGAGACTGGTGAACCGATGGATGGATGGACTTAACTATAACGAATTAAAATCTGTTGCTTAATATATTTTTATCGCGCTTGACGATGTTGGAAACGCAAAGAGGAATTAATCGACTTGTATTCCCATTCATCGAGTTGTTGTTTAAAAAGTCAATCCACGAGCTTTTCAATTCGCCCTACGT
This sequence comes from Glossina austeni, assembly GCA_000688735.1. Taxonomy (NCBI): domain Eukaryota; kingdom Metazoa; phylum Arthropoda; class Insecta; order Diptera; family Glossinidae; genus Glossina; species Glossina austeni. Next base: position 419,660 of record KK502589.1, read on the forward strand.
ATGCCATGTGAGAAGCTTAAGGGATATTTTTAGTTGCTTCGAGCAGAATGATAAAATTGCTCTATTCCCTATCAAGGGTGGTGGATATGGAAACGTTGCACACACGTAACATGTTTGCTAATTGACAAAAAAAAAACCTCTTGTAAAATTGCAATCCCAGTTGACCCACATTCACCCTTTCTATGAATACGAATATGAATAATGTTTAATGTGCTGCTAGCGTACTTTGATTTCGTTTTGTTTCAATACTCGTAAAAGTTCGCCTTTAACGTTGACATTAATCTAAATATTTACAGAGATTTCCAATATACTTACATACGGCCAGCTTACAATTCTCAAATAGGTAAAAATGATTTTGTCGTTTAACTGATTGCTACGCCTACGCTTATAAAATACTTTGAAATTTTTATGATTATCATAGAAGGACGGTAATAGAAGGTCGGGCATAAATAGAGCAAATCCAGACATTGTCAAGTGCCATCTAGTGTTTCCGCTGGAAAATTTAACGTTTGTAACCATAAACTTTTTGAGAACATTGGGTTACTTGGGAGCGATTCTTCTATTTTAAAGGAGTGCTCATCCGGGAAATATTTCGTATACATGTACCACGTCAGGAAGATGTGGAGAAAGAGAGAGAAATAAAACCTAGTGAATGTGTGTGCGGTTGATAAATGCTATGCTTTTACCGACTCGGCACCCAATATAGTTACGACCAAAGATGCTCAAACCGCATTGAAATTTGAACCGACTTGTTAGTAGCAAACTTTACCTACTGGACTATGCCCACTCCCGAAGTAGACCATCAAGACAAGAGAGCATCGATTAACCACTTTTGGAGATGATGTCCCATCCTTTCCCGCTACGATTCTCTAGTATAACGAGTTTAATGGGGTCCACCGTTCGCTCACTGACAAAATTCGTGAAGATCGTCCAAAATCAGTTGTTGTGCAATGGTGGCGCGTTAAAAGACTTAGATAAAATGGTAACAATTGACGAGCTATGTATCTATGCGTATAAGCGAGAAACTGAGCAACCATCGATTGCACGGGTGTTTCAAAATAAACCGTGGCTGATGTCTCAAGCGGCAAGAAAAAGATGCTAAGACAAAAGGTTGAAATGCAGGCAAAAGATTTTGAAGATCAAACAATTTTCAAAGCCAAGTGACTTTTTTCATTATCAGACTTAAGATATAAATCCCTCGTCCCTCCCATCTCTGCGCGATGTCCACAGATATAACCGGCGAGAAGCTAGCCAACCTTGCGTAATTCATACTATTTGTCTTTTTGTAAAAAGGGCGGACCATCTTCACTCTTATTCTTATAATTGATTTACTAAATCGATTGATGTTTGAGAGGCATTAAAAGGTGAGCAATGCAATCATAATATAAGCTAGGAATAACATTATAGTGCGCCATTGACGATACCACTGAATACGCTACGCAGCACTGTAGTTATTCATATACCAACCTTTCAAAATACGGCGTTATATGGGTAGAGATCGAAAAACTAGTCCGATGCGAACCATTTTCACAAGCATTCGTCCCTGGGCGAAGAGAAAGAATGTAAACTGTGTTAAATTATCTCAACAACTGGGGCCTATAGTTTGAGTATAGTAGGAAACAAGGCAGACAGACGGATAGACAAGGTTAGACTCAGAATGGTTCTGTATCGGCCGATATAATAAAAGGTGGGTCGAACTTAATATATCCTTCTACTGCACGTATAGGACATAAGACAATTTCTTAAGGTGTTTTTAAGCCCCAAAATAGTTGAATATTTCCCTTCAAACGAGATGAGCAGAAACCCAATTTTGCTTTGACAAAGTTAATATTTGTAGACACTTTCATTATAAGTATTGTGCCATTAATTTATTATTTCTTTTAATTCGAATCGATTCGATTATGTCGATTGAGCACAAGAAAGAAAGACGGACAGATAAGAGTAAACCGATCAAGAAAGCGCGCATACTTAATACACCTTTTTATCAGAAGTGGTATAGGGTGTTGTAAGGTATAAGAAGCTGAGCAAGAACTGAAGCAAACGCACATAAGAATAAGAAATGATTTTAAGAGTTATGCTATAACAAATACAAAAAAACTTAAATACAACTAATCGAAAAATGTCATTACGTTGCTGTCTTACCATCGTCGGCATAAAATCTCATAAGAGCTATGTCTACTACGCACACAAACCATTAAATTTACTATCTTTATTAAAAAAATGTTGTCCCCATGATATAAGGGGAATGTCGGTAGCAACAGCCAGGTGGGACCCCAAGCCATCCTGTAGCCAACATATAATATGTACAGTATAATGCAATAGTCTTTGTTTTACCGCACTGAGAATCCAACCTCTGTCCCTCGACTAAGAGCCGAGCATCTTAATGCTTAGAATGTACGGTAACCGCGTTGATTCGAATAATTTCGTGTTAAGCAGAAAATTTCACTTCAATTTTGTGTAAAAGAATTGCAAAAAGTAAAGTAGATCAAGCAACGTGTGGTGGCTTAGTTGATAGACAGACATAGGTACCGTTGATAACCTTGAGGCTAGGTTCGAAACTCAGCCTCTTTACATTTTTTTTTGATGGAAATAAAAATTGTGCAAAAGAAATTTCGAAATTGAAAAAAATTTTCAAAAAGTCGACTTTCCGAGCATAGTCGTAGAGCTGTACTCCACACATTTTCAGCGCTTAGGGCACCTTGGTAAGCACCAAATCCCATTGAAGATTAAAAAGCTATATGAGAACAACAACGCTGCAGCAGCAAAGGTAATAAACCAGTATTCAAGAGCAAGCTTTTTCTAAAAAAGAAAAAATGTTTTCTTTTATTTTTCGAATAAGATTTTTAGAAAAGTTTCTGTTTGTTGTTTGCCAAATGCTATCGATGGGGGTGCGGTAAGAGAGCAAAATTGTAAAGACAATTGTATTGCGAAAGAGTTGCTGCGCTTCCGATTAAATCTTAAAAAATTTGAGAAAAATATCTTTCTATAAACTTTTATTTATCCTGTTTTATCCTTTGACAGGGAAACTTTCGATCGATTTTTTGAAATACGCCAAAATATCCGATCAGCTTGGAATTCACTTTTACAACGCAAAATCCAAAAAAATATTTCTGTCGACATTTAGAGTGACGGCCGGCCACAAGTCATAGCAAATGGGAAGTTGTTGACCTATATTTCGAGCAAATTCCGAATGTCCGATCATGCTGAAATTTTGCACACCTGCTTAGCCACGATGACAATACAATGTGAAACCGTCAAGCTTTATATATATTCAAGATGAGCGCAATGACCGATTGATCGCAAACTGATTAAAAATAATATTTAACGCTTTACGTGGAATCTTGTGAAAGGTCGTCCTCGGTATTACGCAAAGTTTTTATTTAAACTCTTATGCTTGGATATAAATAAAGCGTTGAGTATTTAAAATTGTACTGTAAATGCGTTCCGTTTTTATATCGAAGTGCGCCTTAACAGATAAAAATTCAGTTCCCACTGAAAAATGCGCACATAACCGCTTTGCCTTAAAGACTTGCTATGTGAATTTTTATAGGTTGCTATGGAAATTTGTTAAGCTTCGTTAGTTCAGTCACTTTAGTTTTGATAGTTATTTACAGACAAAAAAGGAGAAAATTATATATTTGTAATGAATGCATTTTTATGTTTTAAAGGAGAATATTCTGAGATTCATTAAAGTTTTCCAAGCACTTTGAGTGATGTTGCTTTAAAGGCCGCAAATAAAACCTTTATTGGATGAAAGGAAAATGCATTAAAGTCAGGCACATAAATATATGCCGTTGTTAAAGCCTAGCTCCAATGCTCGTTTGTAACAAGTACACCAACAGACGCATAAAGAGTAAAAATTTAAAAATGAAACTTTGCTAAATATTTTTTAAACTATTACATAAAAATAAAGGGTTTTACTTATTTTTTATAATTGATAACTGTGTCTAGCACTGCACAACAAAGAATATGTTCCGTTAGAAAATTTACTGTTTTTTTTGTTTTATCTCGTCTGCTCAATATGAATAGAATAAGCTTTGCGACTGGTCATAAAACTAATACAAGAATTTTTAAATAAGATATTCTTGCTATGCCCTACCTAAGTTACGGTGAAGTCATGTAGAGTGGCTCGGATGTGTGCAACATCCTGCATGACTAGAGATGGATCCAGCTTTTATTTTAATAAACGATTCGGAATCGATTTAAAGCTGTCTTTGTCCCCCGGTCTGTCCAATTTCAGTCCATGTAGCGTACAGGTCGCGATCGGAAAAAGGATGAACTCTATTAAAAAACACGTTATATGAAAAAATCCATCGAAAGCCTTATGTCTTAGTGAACGAATGTGTAAAATTTGGTAGGGGTGAGGTTATTTTTCTAAGCCTTTGGCCATACTAATTTTTGTTATAAAAGTTAAGATTTTCTAAAAAATTGGTCTAGAGCAGTGATTTGACATTTACATGTGAACCGTGTTGCTCTATTTTCCAGAAAATCACACCATATAAGGTTTCTCATGAAAAGTAATCCTTTATAGCGCTTCATCGACGGAGTGTAGCAGTGTAAGGTGTTCAGAAAACGGCTTTGCTTGACTATAAAATCTTAACTTGTTTTTATTCTCATTGAGTGTCTACGGTGGTAGGTAAATAGGTGTAGGAAAGAGAATAACGAAAACAATAAAACTTGACGGAAAGAGAAAAGAAGACACAAGAAAGCATTGGACGCGTTTGTGTGATGCGAAAGTGGAGAAAATGAATGGGCTCTTATTTCTTTCGAACAGTTACGTATATTTTCAACAAATGACGGGCAGAGATGCTTCCGAGTTTAAACAATATTCAATGAACAGTTTGCACAGCGCACACTAAACACAATACAATGGAGAATTTAGCGGTGTTTTCTGTACTCCACTTCGCACATTCGCTTTGATATTTCCGACAAGTGTACTGAATTTCGTACGAGCCCTATGAGACTAATAAATAAAGAGTGCTACTTAGAATCTTCAACTTTTGTGAATATAAAAAGACTGGAACCGTTGCTTCATAGAAATTCATTAATAACAATTCTGCTTGGATTGCTTCTTTTTCCGCATTTGAATTAGTTTTCAATGCCTTTTGAATGAAAATACTAAACCAAATTTTTATTAAATCTTAACTTATTTTCTTTCTTTTACTGTGTGCCTACGAGTTGGTGAATGGAGTTCTTTCACTTTCATGCATGACTTCACAATCAAAACGAGAGAACATTTCTGTTATGGGGATTTTGGAAAATTGTACACACACACACACCCACTCACACACACACACTTTTTTCTATTACTCAGCTAATTAGGATGCAAATTAGAGCGTCTTTTGTGTTACTAGTCTGAGACCAATCATCAAACTTACTTAAATACTATCCTATTGACTCAAAACGACGGTTATGAAGCTCTTTTTTTAATTGCGGGGAATAAAAACATGCACCCAAGACTACATATCAGGTGAAAGCGATGCTTGTGGATTTACTGACAAATCGGCGAACAATTATGGCTGAATCTGAAGATCAAGAACGACGAATTTTTTTTTTTTTTTTGTATCACATCTGGATGTTCTTTACGTTGTTACGTTAGACTTGCTTATATGAAAAGTAAAATACAATATTTTTTACTCATTATTAAAAGGAACTGCGTGTGAAACACGATTATCGAAAACAAGTAAGAAAATTATATTCGGCGTCTTTTATACCCATGACCGCTATCCTGTAAAAGATTGAAAATAACGGAAAAATTAAATTTGCATATTCCCTAATGTTGCATGGGCGTGGCTGATTTTTGATATTCTTGTAGAATAATTTTGCGTAAATTTATATCAAATATCTGTTGTAGTTTATGAGCAAGGAGCAATAGACACGAAAGCACAGGTGTTCTTAGGTTTGGTTGTATAGACGGACGGGCATTGTAGGCATGTTTTTCGATTTAATGCGCCATTTTCAAACCCTTTTGCTGGAGATATCTTCTTTTTTGCGAACGGGAGAACGTGTCCAAAAGTACCTCTCAGTTTGGCAGACTGATAATTGGACGGACTAACGGACCGACAGGTGAACAAGCGGACATGCTTAGGCGCATTAAAAATTTGAAACTGGCCAAGAATTCGTACACTTTATGGGCTTTTTGAAGCTCGCTTATGAGTTTAATAAAGCTATTGGAAAAATATTAAATTATGACACACTATAAAATTGAGTAGGCGTGGCCACTTTCTCCTCTTTTTTTAAAGGCATTATACCTTTGCCGATGGAATATACGTTCAAATTTTTGTATATTTATCTGCTGTAGTTTACGATTCCAGATTTGGCGCACTTTCAATACCAATCTGCGTGCAAAAACTTCCAATGCTTCTGTCAAATTTCAAATCGATCGAGCGTCATTTTTGGGGTCAGGAGAACGTTTACAATAGACATTACATAGATGGACAGACGGGCATGCTTAAATCGATACAGATTTTGGTGCTGATCAAGAATATATATACTTTGTGAGTTCTCTAAAGTTTCCTTCTGGGCATTGCCCACCAAGGGGTTGTTAGGGTTTACAACAAGTTTACAACAAGAGAAGTTTTTCCCCCTTAAGTAGAAAAGCTCTTAAATTAATCATTTTCGGTCGTCTGCGTGAATCAAAATTTTATATTAATGAATAAAATTTACTTTTTATACTCATCGCCAAAGAATGAGGGGTATATTCAATTTATCACACCGTTTGCAACGCCCAGAAGAAAACTTCAGAGACCCCACAAAGTATATATATTCTTGATCAGCATCAAATTTTGAATCGGTTTAAGTATGTTGATCTGTCCGTCTGGCTGTCGGTATGTGTAACGTCTTTCCCTTGGTCGTAAAAATCAAGCTATCAGCGTCAAATTTGGCAGAAACATTGGAAGTTCTTGCACGCGGAATGGTATTAAAACTGAGCCCAATCAGTCGAAAGACACGCCCACAGCACCATGTAAACCGAGAGGACCTCTGTTTTTTAAAAGTAACGAAAAATTGATTTTTTGCTCGTTGCTCATAAACTACAGCAGATAAATATACAAAAATTTGAAGGTGTATTCCATGACAAGAAATGAAAAAATGGGCCACGCCTACTCAGTCTTATATATCTATAGTCATAGTTTAACTTCTTTTTCAAAAACTTTATAACGCACAGAAGCACTCGTTCAAAAAGTATATAAACACTCGGGCAGTTTCAAATTCGGGAGGCACCTAAGTATGTCCGTTCATTCACTGTCCATCTGTCTGTCTGCGCAACTGCGTAATATTTGAAGTAAATATTGTCCCGTTCGCAAAAATAAAGATAGCGCATAAAAACCTGCAAAAGAGTTTGAAAATGATCAAAGAACGCGCCTACAACGGCCACTCGTATACGCAAAGAAAGCTGTGGACATCTTTGTTTTATGCTTGTTACTCATACAGTACAACACACGCACCATACCACTTTCAACTTTTGCTCTGAAAATAGAAAAAATCAACCGCGCCCATCCTTATTATAGAGTATGAACACTTTGTTCCTTTCCTTATTTTTTAGAATCACGGTGATGGGTATAAAAAGTTCGGTGATGACCGAATATATTTTTCTTACTTGTTTACTTTTACTTTTACTTTTAAGGGAATATATTATTATCACGTCTGTTGTAAACGCTTATACGCAGCGTAGTATTTTCCGCCTCACTGCCACAGCACATATGCGCGAAGTTAGTGAACAATGTCGCTGTTCGCATGCTGTGCAAAATTAAACACTTATTAGATTCAATTTTCTCAAATTGTATTCAATGCACAAGTGTATTAACTTTATTCAAAAACCAGTGTAAGCATTGCAATCGGGCAAGGAAACGGTCAAATACCGTAGATCAGTTCATCTTATAGTATTCTTCATCGATTTTCGCGATAATGTAAGAAAAATTACGCTTGTTTCTATGTAGAGATTCACTTCTCAGGACATCGGGTTGACGTGGGTTGTGGTCGACGTGATCCAAACGTACTATACTTAATTTTTGTAGCAGATTATTATCGTGTACCAATATTCAGCATAACATATTGAAAATTAGTATTCTTTCCCATACAAAGTCTTATTTTTCATGCAAACCCTGATATGGAAAGGAGTCCAAAAGACAGACACACATACTTCTAATTTGATACATTAAATTTTGATGTCGCATTTTACCCTCATGAATCACTATTCATCAGAAGGTATTAGAAAATGATACCCTTTTGCCACATAAAGTTTAGTCTTATACTAGAAGAGGTTCAAGTTTCCGTATAGCAAGATTTTTCTTGCATAATTTGTCATAAGACGAGTAGCCACAAAAGTGATCCGATCTAATCTGTTTTGAATAGCATTGGTCCTTGGGCCAGAAAACGTCCGATCTTAATCAAAATACCGCAAAAATAGTGAGCTTTAGCTTGAACTAGCTATTTAAGTGTGTGAAGATCACACAAATAGACGGACAGACAGACAAGCTAAAAATCCGTTCAGAATATGGTTCAAGATCAATCGATATAATCTAAGATAAGCCCGCGTTGCATATGGTACATTCGCATAAACTTAATAAGCTTTGCACTACAAGTGGTGTACACAAGTGGTGTAGTTTATAAACAAAAAATTTTGAAAACCTTGTGTAGGCTTTCGCTTTGTTTTTTCGCATTTGTGCGTTCGGAACACGTCTACCATTTTACGACAATCCAAGCAATATGGCCCGTACATCCTAAATGGAGCAACTACAGTATCGAATGTGTTTAAAGTCTTTATTAAATTCTATTCTAGAAGTTTTTAAAAAACGCTTCTACACTATTAAAAAGTCAGAAATCAGTTTGGTCCCATTCCCGTAATATTCATCACTAGATTATGTGTAATATTTGAATGGAAAATAGAGCGAAAGCACTTCTGTTCTGCATAACGATTGTGTATCGCGTCACATGTAACGTAAATCGTACGAATAAAAATTCACATATATATATATATTGTGTATATATATATATATATATATATAAATATATATATATATATATAATATAAGCTATACCAACTAAAAATCTAAAAACCTAAAATCCTATATCTGTTGGTATGTTTGCCGTATTTGTAGAAAGTTTTTTGCTAATCGAGAGGAGACGCAAAGTCGTTTTAGTTTTCGAGATTTTATTAAGGAAAAGCATTAAAGCCAAGCTCAGCTATAGCTATAACTATACTATACTATGGCTTTGGTACTTTTACATAGGAAAATGAGGAGAATTGTCAGCTTTTTAAGAATTGTGGGCGGGTTCCAGTTTAGCTAATTGTTGCGCTTAAGTTGCCGAGAAGCATCAGCAACAGGTTGAAACCAAGATTGAAAGCTGCTGTTAAAAAACTTTTCGTAATTATGATTTCAACAGACGGAAGGACGACGAATAGACCCACACGGCTAAGTCGATGCCGATGCGTACCTTTTTTGTGCTTTTATGCTTGATGTATAACTTTATGCTTGAGCCATATTTTATTTTTTCCAAATATATAAAAATTCTCCCCGTCTACTGTAAAAAGGGAAAAATATATGCAATCATTTTTAAGCCGTTTCTTTTCAAAAGTTTTGAAGAAATCTTAAACATTATTAAGAAAGGTTAAATCTCGACGAAATTTAAATTCGTTTCTACCTCACATTCATTCAATTCTTAACCAATCGCATTGGCATCGAAAACTAATTAAATATCTTTGTATCGCTAAGCCTAATACTTCGACGGTTATCATCGAACATAATTAAAAATAAGCAAATCCATCGCAAATGCATCGCGGCTCGCTTCGTGCCGTTATTCATATAACAACTTTTCAAAACAAGGCGTGTTAAGGAAAGCTGTCTCAGGAGGGCTTGCGTCCGAACCATTTTCAGTAGGGATCGTCCTTGGGCTAAAATATATCAGTGTACCGTATTTGATGGAAATATCTCAACAATTGCGGCTTGTGGCCTGAGCACAAAAGAGCAAGACGGACAGACGAACAGATGGGTAGACAAGCTTAAATCGATTCAACGATCTGCAGGTTGAACACAAAAATGCAAGATGGACAGGCGGACAGACCACCTTAGTCGCTTTTTGAATTGTTTGGTATAATAAAAACTGAGTCCATCTCAACTCCTTCTGGGTGTTGCATCCATCCGCACTAACTGAATATTGTCTAGTACAACAAGTGTTGTTGTAGACTATAAAAAAAGATATTGGGTTTTCTTCTAAAATCTATTAATGCGATGACAAGGTTTCGATAATGTTCTTAAACACATATTATTGCGATAAAAAATTTTTAAAATGTATATTGTTTGGCGGTCAAAAAGGATGAAAATATGATTATTTAGAGCGCATATGCAGTATGAAATTAAACATACATATCACTAACTTGTCACTAATGTTACAGAAGACAAATAAGATAAACTCTCAAGATTTTGTTTTGGTTAAAGTCGTGTTCACTCCTCAACGGTTGCTACACAGTTACTTGAGTTACTATGTTTTCCTTATTAAAGTAAAATTTAATGTGGACAACAAAGTATTGGTTATTTTTTGTTGGTACACAAATAACAGCCGTTGGACGCCAAATACGGAGAAAAAGGGAATGATTTGTAATTCAATTTCTTCTTTTATGTCATAATTTTCATGGATGGGTGAGCAAAGTCTTAGCGGACGAACATGTTATCTCTGTACTGTAAATACTTTCTTTTCTACATACACATATTTTTATCTCGATATCATTGTTGAAATTGATATTTTTCAAGAACTGTTTTTGTCCTCTTAGAGAGATAACTCTAAAATATCATAAGCTCTCGTAGACGTTCATTCTATTTAAGTTGTTCAGTGACAGATTTACTTCACTGCCATCCTCATGCTTTAAGCGGCGCTAACAATCATTAATGTCACTTTCTGTTTAGCAAGCGCTGCACTTACTCCCCCAAACATATTTGTATTTAAATATTTTATGACAAATGTGTTCCTTATATTTACGATACTTTTACGATCTTTACGGTCAATTTCGGGTTCACTGAAAACAAGGCAGTTAATTTGTTAAAAATTTTTACGTCTGTTGGACGCTCAAACAAGCACGTCTTTGGCGCGCGGTCAGGTTATCAGTAAATTATTTGCCGGCAAATTTTTTTTCTTGTCTTTCTTTTTTTTTTTTTAAACGCCGGCATTATGTAATCCTTTGGAAGCCATTTTAGACGTTTGAGGTATCCTTATATGATCGGTTGAGCACATTATTTGAATGGTCTCCTTTCCGTTCGTCATGTCAAAATAACCCAAATAAAATATCGAACACTCAAGTTAATGTTGTTTGCAGGGATCTTCAAGTTGCAGTACGTTATGGCTACTTCGAATTTTACGTAAAAATCATATTACAATTCGGGCAGCTATATATAACGACTCCTTCCCAAAATTATTTATACATAATTAAAAAATTGATAATAAGTAGCGGGATTATACTAAATATGTTTCTTATGATTGGACGCAATTTTGCTTATGTTCAGATAGAATTTTCTTGTGATTAGAGGGAATATATGGAAATAAATTGATAGCCTGAGTAGAACAAATGTGGAAGTCCCGAAATACTGCCAAGTATATTAAGTTTGTGCGGAGGTATGCCTGCAATCAGATAGGCCCTCCTTTTACTATATCGGTCGATTCAAAAGCATCTTAGAGAACAAGTTTCATCCTCGTTGTCACTTTAAACGCCCAAATTTAGGCTGGGACTCGAACCCAACGAATAATCGGGCATTTTTTTTCTATTTCCTTACTAATTTATGCACCTGCTGCCTTTCTTAGATATAGTAGCAGTTTCCCAAGCTATTTTTTGTACCAGGATGTTACTAAGGAAACGCTTCAGACCAGACATACAACGAAAGAGTAAAAGAAATCCAAAATATGTAGTAGACGCGAGAGATATATTGGTTTTTTTACTGACTGCGGGCAGGCGAATAAACTGATTTAGTTGAGTTCTAAATTTAATGAAAGAGATAAAGGAAAACTATTTGAAACCCAGCTTAATGGACCATCTTTTTTTGAACTTTCAGATTTAATAAGCATGAAATCAGTGGACAAATCGTATATAGCCAAAGAGACAAAAAATAAAAAATATGTTTCGAATCCAACTTTCCTCTTCTAAAAACAAGATGACGGTCAGGAATTTTAATGTGCCTGTAGACGGTCGTCCATCGGGCAGAACAATGGAAACCACGTTTAATCTTCTAAATAAAGTCTTAAAAGTTGTAGGCGTCATTTAAATAGATGGATCTGTAGACAGACAAACAAGCAGGAAAGGAGGATTTGGTACTTACATTTCGTTCGTCTGGCTAAACTTCGTCATTGTGATTCACTAAACATATTTACAAGCTGAACCGATAGAGCCAGATGCTTTAGTACTTTAAGACTTTAGTCTATGTATTTATTTCTCTGACTAAATTAATTATAATAATGATAATAATGATATCTAGAGACAGGCAAACGGACAACGACACAGTTCTACGCTCGCAAAATACGTTCGAAACCATCTTTTTTGAGATATACTGTTGAGGCCTTATGTTAAACAAGGCCTCAACGCATACATCTTCAGACAGACACAAGAATACCCAATTTTGGAAATCTATATTTTTTTTTACGAGACTGTAGTTATAATTTTAGTGCATGGACCTATAGACAGACCTCATGCATTCGACATTACTTAAAGACTTCATACTGTACTCAATGATCCATTCGACAAGTCGAAATGCTTACAGTGTTAGATAATGGAACTGATGTCGCTCGCCTTCGAAGTCACTAAAACGAATACGTTTCAGCAGTTATTAACTTTGCCGCTTTTGTGAAACTTTATTAACAACTTTGTACAACAAGTACAAGTACATGGCTGGCTGTAGGTATGCTATAGAAAAGAATACTTTTTCAGTTAGAAAACCTTTTCTCGTCATTCTCTTCTTTTTCATGACTACGCACTTAGCGAGTCCACTCTAACTGTTAAGACAAGCAATCATGTTATATGTTTATCACATAACTACAAACAATCTACAGAACACTTGCAGAGAGATACATGTGTGTTAGAGTAAACTCTCATTTAATAAAATTCTTCCCATCGTCAACAGCCAGTCACACTTGGTTTTGTTAATAGACACGCATAACGAAGACACTACTCACCTTTCTTATGGCAATGTGTCTTATGGCTTTATGGACATTAGCAATTATATGCACCTTATACACCATGTTAAATATATTTGTCTACGCATCTGCATGCTTATAAAGTCAAGTCGTCATTCTGAAGTGAACGTTGAAGAGAAGACAAAACAACAAAAAAACAACGTAAAACAAAACATTTCTTGCGAAAACCTAAAATAAACAACAAAAATATGCTGAGCATGTAATTTTCATACGCATATGAATGTAGACAAGTATATATGTGCATGCGTTAGTATATATATATATATATACACATACTTTCTTATGTAGTTGTATATCTGTTTTTAAAAAATTATTTACTAAAGTGCTTTGTGACGTCAAAGTTTCTCTTACAATATAAAGCTTTACAGGCCGACTGTCGTATCTATTTATCTGGCTTTCATACCATTTTTGGCACTTTTTCCTGTTACATATATTCACGTATTTATGTATATATAAAGTTATATACCAGTTTTTGCTTCTTTTCATTTTTTCTTTTTTTTAACTATCTGTAAAACCAGTACTCTTATCTCACATAATATATTATGTATGTACGTAATGTACGTTTGTATATTGGTATGTATGTTTTAGTTAAACGTGAGCATGATGAAAACCAAGGATAATATTGATGTTTCCAGGAATTTTAAATTATTTTCATGCATTACGTTTTGTGTATTCTCTTCGCTTCACTTCGTTTCCTTTATTTGGTTCATACATTCGTTCGTCATTCTCTTTCTCTGCTTTATACACTCAATAAATTATATGAATATTTGTATGTTTGCCTGTATCTATCTATCTATCTATCTATAGTAATGTATATCGTATGCGCTATGCATACATTTAACAAACGAATGAGTACAAGAGAAAGCCAAAGGCTTTTAACAGCAACGACCCTCATGCAGAACATTCAAAATACAAACCGTATATACTTTCAGCATATAAATGAAGTAAAAAAAAACTTCGAACACGAGGACAAAACTTATCATATGTATCCTTCGTTGGTTTACATATATATACATATATATATATATATATATATATATATATACGTGTGTGTTTGTGTTTTTATTTCCATTGTTATTTAACTAAAATTTGTTAACCACAAATGCCATAGCAACTCATTTTGGTTTTTTTTCCTTTTTTTCTCTTTTTATTTTATATGGAAAACATATATAATATATACATATATATATATATATAGATATATATATATATAAATATGTATTAGTATATAATTTCTTATGTACCCACATATACATCGTTACAAACTTCTCCCTATATATAATATATATGCGTACCTTGGGCTTTTATGTACATATTATATTTCTTCCTTTTTTTTATGCTTCGTCTTCTTTTGCGTGTGTGTGTGTGTGTGTGTGCGTTTATGAATTCATATATATGTGCATAAGAGAGTGAGTGGGTAGAGAGTTCCGTTCCTGCTTCATGTCAAAGGATACATTTGAGTGAACTTGAACAAAGGAACAAAAATTTTTGTTGAAACAAACTTTTCAAGGAATTCATTCATTCATTCTGCTGCCATACTCTCTTGTTATTGCTTACGTTCACGTTGTGCAGTAAATGTTGTGTATGTTTCATTACGATTTTCATCTTAAATTTAAACTAAAACTTTTATGTGCACAAGCATAATCATTTATAAGGCTTTAAATTCATTGAAAAAATAAATATTGCTTGTCCAAAAGTAACCCTTAGAATTCAGTCGGCCGAGTTAATGCTTCTTCTAACATTAAAACCGAAAATTTGCATAATTTGTGAAAGTCAAGTAAAACAAAAGATTGTTTTCATCTCATTTTTCCATAATATTAACTTCCTTCTGCTTATCTTTCTTGCACATCAATGCTAAGGCTTTCTCTAACTTCTTGATTTCGTCATGTACCGGAAGGGGCTCTATTAGCTTCTCATCAAAAAAATCAATCAAGCAATCATTTGAACGAATCAATAAATTAGTTTCGCTGAAGGGTTTAAATGAATATTGCAAGCGTTTAAAGTAAATCTCGTAAAGTTCGAGAAGAGTTCTTTCTTCCGGTCCGAAAATAGAAGGCTTCGTTTATACAAGAGTTTATTGGGTGTCAAAGGCTTACGACAAATCTCTGTTTGGCACAACCAGACCATAGTCTGGATGGATCGTAACTTTTAAGATCCTTCTTCCTTCTTCCTTTCGGGACTAAGCAATCATAAGATTGCCCTGCAAGACTATTTCTTGGCCATCAAATGAACTTGTCGAAGATGCGGAAAACCGCTTCCCCACCGACTTAATCGATCGATTGCTTGGCTTATATAAGCGTTTATTGAGCATCGAAGCTTTATAAGAAATGCCTTGAAGTAGACAGAGGTTAGTCACTTTCTCAGAACTTTTGTAATGAACTAACAAAGATGTGAAGATTTCTTATAACTGACTTAAGGAATAAACACCATTTGAAACCTTGAAAAACCCTGTATTCCGATAACCTTGCATCTTATAAGGAATGTCTTGAAGTATTAAAAGAGTTTGCTCGGAGCTTTTAATGTAAGATTATCTCGATATTGTAGATCCTTTCTCGTGGCTTAATCGATCAAAGGCTTATCTTAGGGAGTTTGTAAGTTCAAATATGTTGTACAGATCTTTGAAAGCAAATCTATTACATATTTCTTCCTTACAGCTTACTCTATGAAAACCTTGACTTATGTATTGATTATTGAGGCTCTAATAGAAATATCTCGAGCATTCAGAAACTTAGATAAGAGTAGCTAAGACTAGAGTTCTGAATACTCGACTCTTTTATATTGTGGATATCTTTTGAAATATTTCGGTGAATACGACTTAGGAGAAGACAAGTAAAAACATTATAGTTGGGCAATATCGGCCGTCAAACACGCTAATACAGTTCTGCATATATTTCCGTAATAAAATATCAGAAATTACACCTTATTTCCATTTAAAGCTTTATGAGTTGTTATACAGGCGGGGTCCAAGAAATATACCGACGCAATCCAAATTTGAGACTGTTCGCTTTTTTCGCCTAAATTACTTTTACGGACCAATCTTCACCATAAAATATCAATGCTTGGATCTCTTTGTCCTATAAAAAAAAACTTATTGTTGTAGGAAGGGTTATATAGGAGAGGGTTCAAAAAATTGGGCCACACAATTCAAACTCTTCTTTTCAACTTAATATGCCAATAGAAGATTTCTTGGTTATTTTTTTTGAAAAGTTTTAAATCTTTCCAGTTTTTTTCCTATAATAACTTTTTTAAACTAAGGCTTTACATGGTCCGATTTAATCCATTTCATTAGAGTTCGTTCTAGAGGCGAAATAGTGTACTGAATTTCGGGAGAACGGATCAAAAATTGCGGCGTGTGGATTGAACGCAAAAATATATGCAAAAACGTTAAACGGACAAGCGGACAGACAAATTGAAATTAATTGGGAAAATCACTGCGAACCGTTTAGAATGATAAAAAGAAGGTCTTATCACACCTCCGTAAAAAGTTAATGTACTTTGTATCATAAAGCGGTTTGCGGTACGAGTAGCGGGGGGCGAATCAGTTTCAGCGACTTTTCAATAGAACGCTGAAAGTTAGTGTATTTAAAAATCTCAATCTCATGACTTTTGACATAGCATGTGTCTCGCCTCGATTACATCAGATTTTGTTAATGGCATTCCCCGGCATCGGTTCCATTTGGTTGAACTAACGCATGATATTTTATACACGGCTGGATGTAACATATCTTTACAGCAACAGTATACTGCAAATTAAGAGGAAAATTTCGCGTCTACAACTCAAGTTATTCGAAGCTCGAAAAACTATACTCTATGCACTTCATCGGGATGACATATGCGGTTCCATAAAAGATATTACTTTCAGATGAAGAATAAGGGCTTTACAATATTAGTTACGCTTTCTCATGAAAAAAAGTGACTTAGAAGTTAAAATTGCGATAGAAAAAAGCTTAGAAGAAGGATCGCGCTGTCTTACGCCCGCATCACTAGGAAATTAATTATAACGAGTCTTTCGACCATATTTCCCCAAAACAAAACAACAAAAGTTAATTAGATGTGTCTATGCTCAGTCATCTGCTGCAAAAACCTATCTACAGCAGACTGTTTGAGTTGCTGCTGTTAGCCAACCGAAGCAAAGAAAGCCCTCCAAAACAGCACATAGCTTTTTGTGAGATACATATGCGGCACAAGCTGGCTCACGCCAAACTAAAATTTTTCTTAGATTATTTTGTTGCTAATGCAAACAAAAGGATGCTGAAAAAATTACAACAATCCGTCATCCATCTACCATGAAAAGTTATTTTTTTGAATTGCGATGCAGTCACGCGGAAAAGACGCACAGCTTCCGTGTAAGTATTCTCAGTTGCTGTGAATAGAATTGTATTCCCTAGGGATAAACGATGTTTAGGGATAAAAAGCCTGTCGTCCTGCCAACAAATCAAATAAAATATTTCAAGCAGTTCTGTTTTTCAACTTATGAAACCCAGCAATCGACACCGAAAGATTCTCTTAAGATGTAGGCATTCATGAATTGACCAACGCTTCCTTTTCCTTTCTTCTTTTATATGGTGCTTGAATAAACAAAACCAAGTTAGGGAGGGATGTGAGGGACTTGAAAATCCTTCTATGATTTTAGAAACGATTTGATATAATAAATAATGTGAAGTAAAATTCTTTGCTGACCACGTTGCGCTAATTAAATGGACCATGTACTGTGCAACTGTCCGTCGCGCAATGACAAGTTGTCAAGGTGAGCTGGAGCACAAAAGAGAAGAAGAAAAGAAGAATGTGTATCAACCACCAGTTTGTGTACAAGATTTCATTAAGATTTCATTATGCGATAAACCGGAAATTCAATATCACTCGGCACACATTTATCGTAGCTCAATTACACATAAAATTTGGCAACATGTTATGTTTTCTTATTCCATCTTATTTGTAGTCTTCATACGATCTCATGGTTTACATCTGATTTGAGAATGTTTCAAATTTGATGCCAAAGACAAATTTAAGGTCCCAGCTAATTTTGTAAACCAAGAACTCTACAATTTTCATGGTTTGATTTTCTAACTTTAAGAAGCGATCAATTTAAGCTTTTGTCAAAGTAAGTTGTGAGAAAAATTGAATAAACGAAAAGTAGAGAGAGATAAGAGAGAATATGAGAGCAAGTTTTCTTTTTAGTTTAAGTAGATTGTTTACCGAAACGAAGAAACCCTACCAAGGTAACCCACATATTTTAAGGTTACTACGTAATGATTTACCGCGAAGCAAAAACGAGAAAACCAATAAAATAATTATGGAAATTAAAAAGTTGTAAAAAGCATTCACATTCACATTCACAACACAAAACTGAACCATAAAACCAAAAGACCAAGTCATTGCTGTTAACTGCCTTGCACAGTCGCAGTGCAGTTGCAGGAAAAGTGAAAATGAACAAACAGAGATAAAGCAATCGAGAATTAACAAAATTATAATCGGCTGAGGCCGAACCTTCGAAATTCAGGACAGATCTTTACATGTTTACTGTCGTAATTTCTGAGCAATGAGCAAAAATCCCATTTGTGTCGTGTTTTTTGCCATTGAAAACAAAGATGGCCTTAATTTATGACATACTGGCGGTGCGACTGATTTGGTTCATCTTTAATATTAACGTACGGGCAGCACTTCCAGCTGAATTTGAAGCAAATATATTCATGTGTGCGACCAGGGGATGCGTTTACCATAAACAAATAAGCAGATAGCCCCGCAGATGGACAGACGGACTAGCGCCAAGCGACAAGCAGACAGACGGAAAGACATGCCTAGGTTGGCAAATAATTTGACAGTGACATATATTTTACAAAGTCACTGAAACATCCTTCTAGGTCTTGCAAACGTTTTCAGAAGAGCATCAATTTTCAATTGTCGATAATATTTGATGAGCTCAATCGATGTTTTTTTATTTTTGTACACGTGCTGCAGGGGTCTTTATAAAGCATATTTGCAAATTTTTATTGTTGTGTCTGTTGTAGTTAGTCAATAACGAGCAAACACCCAATTTTTCTTTATTTTGAAAACAGAGATGTTCTCGGTTTGCGTTGGGCTGTGGATCAATAAATTTTTCCCATTTTCAAAATCAACGGGACAACTTCCTTATTTGGTGACCTACAAGCCGGTGTCTTCATTTTTGCGACTAGAAAAATTGTTAACACTGACACGGAATAAGCAGACGGACAGCGGGGCGTGCTTAAATCAATTCGGAATTTGATGCAGAACGCGAATATATGCTTTTTGCGGTCTCTGAATCTTCTCTCTGAGTGCTGCAAACGTTTTGACGAAATAAATATGCCACCATTTTTCGTTGGTCTATATAAAAAAGCCTTCAGAGATATAAGCCTCCATCAGATTTTAAATCCATCTTAAAAGCCCTTAAAATTTATCAGAACAACTTAATTTCATTGTCATACTGTGTATGCATCAACTAATCAAAACATCTCACATATACTGATCCGCCTTTAGGTAAGACAATCAATTAAATATAAAAACATTTTATAGAAATTTTTCAATTCCAGTTGTTTGTATGTATTAAAGGAAGCTAAGGACTATCAGAAAAATCTAATTTTATTGTGATCTTCAGAGTTTATCGCGTAGGCATATGTAGGAAATTCTGCGGGCGGGTCTTTTACGTGTACGTGGAATGGTTTATATGAGCGATTTTGATAAGATGAGGAGTACAATGGTTTATATGAGGGACTTGATAAGGCAAGGAGTACACAATATCACAACGAAATTTTGCTTTTCTGATAGCTTCTAATGCATTTTAAGATGTATTCAACTGAATCGTGTACGAAGTGTATCATGTATCTGAAAAAGTGCCATTTATACAGGGAGCGGAAGATGAGTAAGAAAAAAGTTATATATGGCTAGGACCATTACTTATAGCTGATCTGCAGTATTTGCTTGCAGGTTAAAACCTGCATCGTTTCACTTAAATACATCGATTTGTACCGATCGTATTCGTTCGATTTGGTAGCGCATTTTAGGTAATTTTACTAACTAATAAGCATAGGTTTTTAGTCTAGCTTCCTCATCTATTTATCACGTAATACCCATCACACATACCGTACGTAAATCATATTTTACTAAGACAAGTTTTCATAAGTCCACGAATTTATTTTGAATAACGTGAATAGAGCGATTGCGATTGACAGAAACTGACGTATGTACAACATTTGATCACGAGATAAAACTAATATGCATTCGCTTGGCATTCATTGGACGTCGTATGAAAATTCATGCAATCGATTCAATTTATTGCACCTCGGGTGTATGTCGTTCAAATCGTATTTCTACATCGTTTGGCAACACTTTGCTGAGGACTATGTTTACATATAAGTATGAATCCTTGGTCCAATTTAGTAAGTCCTCGACTTTTCGAACACGAAGTGGTTACGAAAGAACGTATGTTTTAAGGTTAAGGCAATTTTCGGGCAACTGAGAGCGCGGATGTATGGACCGACTTTGCTTGCACTAGAATTTCATCAAACGAAAAGTGATAAGAAAGGTTTGAAGCCCAAGATTGCTCTTTTCATCAATGTATAAGTTTATAAACATGATTTGCACAAGATGGTGCAAGAAAATAGAGCGGCTAAATCGATTGCACTATTCAGGCTCATCAAATGCGCTATAGAGTTTTTGACCCCAATTGCTACAAACACATGCCAAACACCTGTATAAGAAGAATGCTTTTAAGAAAGTCAAAGCAATATAATTCGAAAGCGTGAAGACAGAGTGAATTATCTACATCTACACATACGCAATTGACACATCTCTTGACAATCGTCTTCATTTCACTTGATTCAATAAGAGAAATTAAAGATTCGGTCATGCTTCCGCGAACTTAATATCTACTGCTCTTCATGTTCATGGAAAAGAAAAATGAATGAATGACAACATTGTGCGGTCATGTGAAAAAATAACCAGATGAGATTTTGTATGGGAATGATAGAAAACAGAAAAAATCGTAATAATAAGCATTGAACGACAGACTAATCATTATTCCAATGCAGTACAAAGTTCTTTGAGAACAACATAAAAACCCAATTTGCTTTTTGTACTGCTGTACTGAAGAAAAGGGAGCTGTGCTGTAAGAGAACGGAAAACACTGAAGCCGTTTTTCTTAAGAACATATAAGTAGAACCCTCGAATTGTTTTTAAGTTCTACTTAACCTATATCTTGCAGAATTTCTACGATTGCAATAAATTCCAATGAAAGCCATTTCGATGTTATGAATTTCTTGCATTCCGCGTATGCCTGGCCTTCAGCTTAGCACAAGCTTGTAAGGACTACTATACGATATGTTGTTCTGCAAAGTGATGACGAGCTTTGCTCCAAGCCACGCTAACTTTCACTCGCTTGTGTGTTCGGGGAAGATTTTTAGAACTTTACTTAAATTCGCAAACAGCTCTCTTGCACTTTTTATTCTGCAAAGAGCTTGCAAGTGTCAGATATATTTATCTGGCAGCACCTTTATATTACACTACTAAACTTTGCGCCTGGCAATTCCTATACATATAGAGAATATAATAAAAATGACAATTACTGAGAATAAAAAACATAACGGTTTAAGACAAGTTAATATTTTTCCACTCGGTACTCCCAAAAGAAGTTTTGCTCCAGTCAAGGCTTTCGGACACGTTTTACTCATCATTTGTTTAGGAAAGCGGACTCGATCTTTACGCGCACTTTGTTCGATCGTTTGCTCGGTAAAGAGATCGCGAGTCTTACTCAAATACGAAAAAACCGTTATTCGATAGCTTCTTGAATAGAGCGAAGCGCATGATTTTTCCAAAATCCTGAAGAGCTTTATTTGAAGATTTTTTGTACAAAGAAGTCGCGAGCCTGGCTCAAGCTCGTAAAAACCTTTGTTCCATCATTTCGGCGAGAGCGAACTTTACTCAAAACCACAAAGTCCTCTTTTCGATCGCTTGTTCATTGAACAGATCGCAAGTTTTGTTCGGAGCCACCGAACTCTTGTTTCAATCATTTGTTCAGTAAAACAGAGGACTTACTTTAAAATTCCAAAAGTAGTCGTTGCAATAAGCAGGCTTCTCGAATGATCTTTTCTAACAAAACAAGCTTTAAGGTCGTGTGATAAGGTTTCTGGTTTTCTCCTCAATTCTCAATTTTTCTAAACCGTTAACAGGAGTTGGTTTTTCCTTGCCTTTGAATAACTTTTTCTGTCAATGACTTCATCATTAATAAAATCAGCCCAACAAAATTCAAAATGAGTTACTGCTATGTGGTTGCAAAACAAACTTTGGCTAAGTTTCTAATTTACTTCAATAACTTTACACTATCTGTTGTAATCGTCTCTTGTCTTGGCCGAAGGTTAGCGTACAAAATAAAAATGAAGGAAAGAGAAAATAAAGGGAAGGAAAGAAAAGCACTCAAGCACTTTTCCAACTAATGAGAATTTCTCACATCTCAACTTTTCCAATAAACTCTTCAGTCGTAAAAGTTTTTGTTTGTTTATTGCCATTGTTTTTATTTTGTTTTTTCTCTTTTCCCTTTTGCTTCGCTTTATTAAATTATCATAGCATGGCATACATGTTTATGTCACATTGTCTCAATTTCCATATACACCCGTATCGTCGTATTCTAAATTATACTCATTAGTCTGATGTTTATGTTTATGTTCCAACAAAAAAAAAAAAAAAAAAAAAAACTGAATTTTATTAAAAGGAAACAAAAACATTCGCGTTGAATTTTTATGTAATTTGAAACTTATTAATCTGTATGAAGCTGTACCCACACACACACACACACACACACACACACATATATATATATATATATATATATATATATATATATACACAGATACAAAATTAAACCCGCACACATGCATACAGAAAAGAACAGAAAGCATAATAAAATGGTTAATGCTTAGTGTTGCAGCGGCTGTATCAGTTCCGTTTGCTTTAACTCACCTATACTTAGTTGTATACCCTTTTTTTTCTATGGTATGATCTGGTTTGCCTTTTAATAACACGTGAAACACAGTGGGAGGTGAGTGAGATAAGATACAAGCGAACCAAATTTACAGTGCGGTGGACAGATTATACACAGATTGCGGTTTATTGTGGTCATAGCATTGGTATTGACATCAAAAGAGGTCTTTATTCTTTATTCATTTTTTTTTTTTTTTTTGCATTTAGTTTGGTTTGAATGAAACATTTTTTCATACACATGCAAACATACAAACGTAAACACACACTTAGGCACGAGTTCATTGAAATGTAAAAGTTTTTCATAAGTACACTTAACTGAAACATGTTTGAAAAGACTTGCAGTTTTGCAAGAAAAATGTAACAATTGTTTAACTTATTTTTATTTTCATAAGCTTTCACTTAAGTATATTAATTTTATAAACAAAACAAAAAAAATTCTAGTGAAACCAGCTTAGGAACGTTGAAAATTATTGCAGCGTATTGTTACCGTAAACAGCTTTTAGAAAGTTTCTCTTTATTACACATTTCCCCTAATGCTTTGGATGAGAGTTTGCTTCGTGTGGAACGAGGTCTTTGTAAACAGTCTGTGAAAGTAAGATTTATTACTATGCACACACTGCCTGCAAGCACGTGCCTTTAGAGAATAAGAAACAATTTCTCATTTTCGTCGCTCTCTCTCTCTCTCTCTCTCTCTCTGTATATATATAGATCTAGACGAGCAGTTTGTAGTGGTAGTCCTTGAAGCCATCGGATATGATCAAGAGTGATGTCGTATAACAGAATAACATATGAGAAAGGGGTAGATTTAAGTTTACGGGCTTCTGACTTGCCGGTGAGACGTTCACAAGTACCTACATGACCAAGGCATTCGTGACGAAATCAACAATAAGTACCAAGCTAGCAGCTTTTTTTATAAAAGCGCTCACGCGCCACAATAACGAGTATCTTCGCGGGGAAAATCTTCACGACGAGTACTTTTCTGATGAGTACAAGTGCGACGGTATTCGTGATGAAAGCATGGACGAAATTAGTGACCACTGCTTTCGTGACGATATCAATAACGAGTATCTCCATGACGATACTGATAACGTTGCGAAACCAATGACGAGTTCCTACAGCGTGAAGCTTCTTCGCTGCCTCCCAAATATGATTAAATTTCGTCTTCATTATAGAGCTCACAAAATATTTTCTAAATATGTCTGAGCAAACTTCACCTACTACACGATGATCGCTGTCTTTCAGACAATTATGGTGGGAGCACGAATTGTAAAACGAATATATCGGAAACGAATTCTATTTTGGAATAACGTACAGACACTTTTGCAGTTATCTTTCAAAAGCCTCGTTAAAGTTTTCAATTCCTCTTATCGTATTTAAGGAGTCGATCTTCCCATTTAGAGGTTCTTAATCTCTATTTATTGTCTATGCCGTGACGATATAAAAAGTTTTAAACGAAGCCATCGCATGACGATGGAGGATCTCACTTCAAAGTAATACATGAATGGTTCCGTTTAAAAATACATATTTTTTAGTTTATCAACATAGAGCAAAAAAGAAGCAAACTGTTTTATGAGAGTTTGCCGCGCGTCATGTCATATGGTCATTATTTTATCTCTTAGAATCTTTTTCAGTTTAATGTTCAAACTAATTAAAACTATTAATAAAGGATAGGTCGGTAAGTGTTGGTGACAAAAATACTATTAATAGACAACTCAACGCGTCTGTACGCTGCCAGTTAGGTTTTTCCTTATTTCAAAAGTACTTGGAGCGGGATTCCACCTATTTTCAAAATTGGCAGCCGGTCATCAACTAGGAATGTATACATGTAAGAAGTTCCTACCTAGATTCCAGCAACAGGCGATAGGCGTATATTGCGTCGATTTGGAATCTGAATCCGAAGCTCTTCAAGATTAGGTATACTTTTCAGGCCGCCTGATGTATATGAAAGCAAAAATGTCGTACTCATCATGCTTCGCGTGAGGCGGGCATGCTTCTGCTCGGTAGTAGTGAATATAAAAATAAGCCCACAAGTTTTTTTGTCATCCAGAACGCTATATATTGTGGAGGCTACTTTAGAATGCGCATAAAGTAGAACAACTGAAAAGTATTAAGTCCTTATTTGTTTCCTTATGCCGCTACCAATTTCTCCGAGAATGTCGCTTATATATGTTGGCAAAAAGATGGTGAAAAAGGATTAGACGAGCAAGTAAAACGAGATCAGTATTTAAAATAAAATTTTTTTGTTTTGGTTTGGTGGTCCGCAACTACATATGTCTTATACCCGTGCACTACTTTTCCTTGCTAAGAAATTACTTTTCTTCTTACGATGAAATAAATGCGGAACAATAGCGAAAGCAATCGGTAATCGACAATCAACTCAAAATACAACGGGAAAACTGACTGTGTAGCATATGTTGAACCATTTCTCCACTTAATGTTTTCCGTCGATTATTCTTCTTACGCTTTTCAATATTAAAGATATTATAGCCTCTGATAGTAGTGTTCAGATAGCAAAGGAGAAAGGAAGGTTCAAGCTTTCTTTAAATTACCAAAGACAAGAGCATGCTTCACCTTCCGTTTATATTTCATGAAGTTTTTAAGTAGTTTTTAAGAATGATAGAAGAGAGATGGAATAACTAATAAAGAGAGCTATGGTTATAAAAAATTGATTACTTTTTTTATTTTCGATAGTTATTATGGTGGAATAAAATCATAAAATATTATGGAAAAGTGAATGTTCGATCGATGTGAACGGATTGCTTAACGAATTATCTTTAATATATATATGTATTTAAATTTTTTCTTTGCACTTCACTACTCCTTTTATTATTACCCATCCATCATTATTGGATACAAGTGATCACATTTTTTTTTACATTTCGTGATACTATTACGTACTAAGTCATATTATTTTACTTAACCAAAAGTTAATATAAGTTATTTGATTATTGACTTGCTCCTTACCAACATAAACACTAACTAACTTAAGCTGAACTGAAACATTTCCTACCTTCCAAATTTATTTAACCAACATAAGCTACTTGGTTATTGACTTGCCTCTTACTAATATAAACACTAATGGCGGATTGTGCGGGAAGAGATAAAACCATACCCGATGGTTAAGTTGTTGCTATTTGTTATTTGTTCTCGCAAACCGAGTTTAATTATCATCACATGACTGACGTCTAGTCCACAATTAAGCAAAACAGTTGTTATTTGTGAGTTATTTGCGTTTTTTTTAAATTTTTCTTACGTATTCCGCGAGCGTGAATGTTGACAACTATTAAATCTAAAATTCAAGTGGTGGGTTAACATGTTCCACACAAGGTTTGGTTTACTCATTTCTCTTGAGTTGGGCATATTACGTAGTTGTCCAATATTATCACGAACACAGTCGACACCGGATGCAAGCAGAGTCCGAAAATGAATTTCCCATCATCACTTTCGTTAGCATAATTAATCAGCATTAACAGTATGAATCTTTTGTTAAATATATATAGAAAATCAAAAATATAAAATCAGAATGAATATTCTAAGAGGAAGAGGACGATAATTTTAGTTTGTAGTTTTGTACATTTTGCAAAAGAGCACTCGAAAAATATATCCTGGGAAAAGGTTATCATATCAAAATGTAGTAAAAAACTTTTATTCTTTGCCAATAAAAGTTCTCTAAACACATACGTATATTGACTTTAAAGAAGGTCACGAGAACGTTACCGTTAGTAGAACATAGAATTGTGAAAACTTAAACCAAATTAATTTGGTAGCCATCATGGCAATGTGCGGTGGGGTTGTTCTTCCCTACTCCAGAAGAATGTACCAAAGGTTCTTGTTAAGCATAAGACACTAAAATACTTTAGCGCTCACAGTCTTTTAATCCCTTAACAAAAATAAAATAGAAAACTCCAGGGGGGATGTGTATCACACATACTACACAGTTTGACAGATAGACAGATGGACGTGCTTGGGTGTATTTCGTATTTGGAACTAGTCAAGAATTTACATGCTTTATGGGGTCTTTGAAGGAGGTTGAAGGTAAAGGTGATGAAAATAAAATTGGGTTTTGATAGGCTATAATAGGCATGGTAAATTTTTCCCGTTTTGGTACAGGTACTACGGCATCGTCCATAGAATATGTGGTTAAATTATTGTAGATTTATCTGCTATAGGTTATGAGTAATGAGAAAAAACAAAACTTCAGTCTGTTTGAAAAACGCAGGTGTTGACAGTCTACCTGGTACTGTAGATGCGGCTTTTGACCAATTTGGCCCATTTCCAATACCAACCTGCGTGGCAGAACTACCAGCGATTCTGCAGGATAATGCTTATAACAGACATTACAAAGACGGACCGACGGACCGACGGACAGAGGAGCAACCAGACAGGCGGACAGGCTTAAATCGATACAAAATTTAATGCTGCTCGGGAAGATATATAATTTTTGCAGTCTCGGAAGCTTTCTTCCGGGCGTTGTAAACGTTTTGATAAACTGAACATATTCCTCACCCTTCGATGGTAGATATAACGATGGGCGCATCCACGCATAACTGCAATTTACAACTCATTACAGGTTAAAGTTAAAACTTTAGCAAGTGAAACTTACAAGCCATGTTAGCTTACGCTTAAAGTAATTTTGATCGCAGAAACTAATCAGTCGCGAAAAATATCGAAATACTTGACCTTAAGCCAAATGCTATTCTCCCATCCGATTCCATTTTGTGTGGTCATAGGATATTTACAGGATTTAGTCCAAAATTGTCAAAAGTACTCTCTTTTTTAGGCTGTTACAGGGGGTTACCTCTTAAGAAAGCCAATTTTCGACAACTAATCGGTATGCGAACAAATTTATTAATTTTGGGCGCGTCTGTTGGTAGGAATTTGTACCGCAGTGAACATCTTCTCTCTAGGAAATATTTGTATCAAATTTTATATCAGTATTTACTGTGACTTGTTAGTCTTTTAACTGTTGGGGACATGTTGTTAGGGCAGACTGCGTTCATTCCTGCACGTAACTTTCAAGAGGTTCTTGTAAATATGTGTTTCAAGCTTTAAGCTAACGTATACTGTAGACTATCACTTAGGTTGTCTAGCTAAACTATACTGTGCTTGCTTGAGCGTGAATTCAATCTTCTTTCAAAGTTGACATTCAGCTGCCAACTAAGTATATGTGTGTGAAGTTGCAACTTTCTATCTGAATTATTAAGACCGTCATAAGACCAACGATTAGACGAATGAACGGATGGAAGGATAAATAAAGTGGATAAACAAAGAGAAAGAAAAAGCTGAATAGGCAACCAAGCAGAAAGTGGTAGATGATCGGACAAAGAGGTGGACGGAAGGACGGGCTAACAAAGTTGAATCCATTCAGAATTTCAGTTTAAAGCATATCCGGCATATACCCTTACGGCTTATAAATTGAAAAATAAATCGAATGCTTCCTCATTAAAATGTAAGGCAACTTCTGAAAATGCAAATAATTGCTCCAATATCCTCACTATTTACGGACTAATAAATACCCAGTGCTTTTTGAAACCTGAAGCAAGTATTTAGTAAACATTTTTTGGCATCAAAGACTCACTCCAAACCAAAATCGATGCAACTAATTTTGCGAATCGTTTTTTTTTTAAGGTTATATTAATCATTGATATGAATGTTTGAGAGACACGCACAACTTTTTTTATTCATCTTCGCGAATCGTCGCTTAAATTCTTCAAAATTAGTGAAAATTTTAAAATCACAAATTTATGCTGTAATGTTATAAGCATGTATGTCGTGTTCCTCGGGTACTTCGTAAAAGCTATGCTACACTTCGGCTACATTCGTCGGTTATGCTGAGTTTTGCATGTGTGCGCTTGAACTTTGCGTTGGAACAGTAATTTACTAATGGCGTGATATTCGTATACGAGCAATGCTGTCATAAATGTTTTATATTAAAAGCACAGAATAAAAATGCTTTCAATAAAAGAGGAAGTGCTGGGTAAAGCAAGTTTCAGCCTAAACCAAATGTATATTTAACAGCGTTGCTGGGCTTTTGTAAATATGCAAAAAAAAAAAAAAAGTACGCAAATAAAATGAAAATTTAAATCATTAATATTTTTGCACATTTAGCATAATTTATAGGCAAATAAATATTCGGTTAGTTTTTGGTAATGGGATAATTTTATATGCGGACATAAATGCGAAATGAAAGCAACAACAACAACAAAAATTTTTAATTAAGAAAAATACGCCGTTTTATTTATTCCCTGCTCGTGCGTAGTAGTTGTTAAGGATGTTCATGAAGGATGTTCAAGGTTTTATTAGTCCGATTATTGCCCTTTCGCGCTTGGAGAAAAACAACTTTATTCAAAACAATCCGAACAACATCGTCTGGTACTTTTCGAGTAAGATATTATACCTAATCAGATCATTTCCAATCGGTAGTTGGCTTTAAATCCTCAACCATATACTCTGCTGGATGGCAGAAGCTCCCACCAAAGGTTTTCTCTTTCACTGCCACCAGGTATAGGACCTGGCTTCATCTGGGATTGGTTTACCGTTGTCGTTAGAGAGCTATGTTCATTACGCAACACGAAAACGATACGGCCGCCTCTTGGGTTAATAAAATTCGATTGGTTGCGTATCGAATTAGGTTTTTCATCCATTGCATATGCAACGGAATATATTGCGAAGTCATTGATATGCGAATCACAATATAAATGCAAATAAATGAAACAAAGAAAAAGGAAAAAAACATAATGAATCCAAACAAATTATTTAAAATTTATTTAAGTATAAAACTAAAGCAAACTCTACCATCCAAAAGTTTAACTTTAGTGTAAGAAAACTACAAAAAAAAATTATTCCAGTTCACGCAACAAAAGAGATGGACGTCGCCGTATCATTCATACGACTGTGAACAAGTCTGTGTGGAGAGAAAAGGCGGATGAAAGTCGTGCGGACCACCAAAAAAGAACATGGAATGACAAACGTAACCCTTTGACACAAGGTTTCTATATTATCATCATAATTAATTTGGACAGAGAAATATATTCTAAGACCAAAAGTCTTAGCACATTAGCATCTCAGGCTGTCGGTTTTATTAAAGACTCTACTGCGCTTGATATTTGGACCCACGATCATTGAGATCCTTTCTATAAAAATTCCGTTTAATGTAATATATTATCTGCACTTCAAGGATGGAAATTTGCCTAGAAAATCTTTACAACAGTTACGATGTTTATAATTTCTTTATTACATTTGCCAAAATATTGCCCGAATATTGCCCAAATAAGTAGCGAATACCACATTTCCATAAGCTTGTTGAGTAGTTTGAAGTAGTCCCATATTTCTGCTTTTTCCATTTCCCGACATTTTTCTGTTAATTTCATATTCATTTACACCCTTTCATATTTTATGGCATCAACGGGTAAAAACATCAAAAATAATTATTTGTTTTTTTATTTTTGCCAATATTTTGGAATTGTTGAGATTAAGTGCTCTCTCCATGTCTATTAATTTGATTACATACGCGTTTTTATAACAATATTTTACTTTGTGTGCGCTTTGAATATCAAGCTCGATAGCCATTTTGCGTTCGAGTAGAAATTTGAAATTTTATATGCGGTTTCAAGCAAAAGTCATGCGCTATTAAGTAGCAAGAGTACCATCAACTCAGTACTCCTTAACATTTGCTCGATAACAAGAGCTATCAACTCAACATAGAAAGTTGTTATGAAGCTGGCTCGATAAGGCGAACCGTCACCGGCCGCAGCCTTTGCCGTGTTTTCGTATCTTCCAACCGAGGAAGTACTTACAGCGGTTATCTGAAAACTAGATAATTTAATGACATTGATCGCCGTGCAATCCGACGGTCCAATATCTTCATTAAAGCATAATGATAAGATATGACACACAGTCGTCAGTCTTCTTCTCTTTTAAACGCAATTTGAAGTCTAGCTGCTACGTTAGGTGTGTTATATTTATTATAAACGTTCTTTATCCTTTCGCGTGCATAGGGAAGAAAATTTCGATTATCTTGATCATAATGAAATAAGGGGCGTGATACTTCCAAATAATGAAACTAGCACCGAACTGATACTAGTTTGCCTTCAAAGAATCTCGTTTAGGGAATGAAATTAAAAAAAAAAACTTATTTTATGTTGCTTGAGCATAAAGAAAAAATGAAATGGAATGAAAGAAAACATCAATTGAATACGAGACCCATTAAAAAGCCATAGTCAGCAGAATAACTTACAAAAAAAAAAGCAAACAAAAAAAAGCACTTTAACAGCAAACTGTGTTCCTCCATAGGCCAAAGAACGACATGATGTTCACACACACACCACAACCAAATGGACACACACATGCAACATACATCTCATACAACACCATATATTAAATCGACTCACGAAGCAACAACGACGAGAGAGCAACAACAGCGGCATAGAAAGTCTGGTTGCGCTTCAGACATCAGTACTTGAACCATTTAGGAAAACTAGATTGTACGGAGTGCCTGTGTGTATATGTATGCGAATATAAGTATATCGGTATAAATGTACCGAGCACAGTGAAATTCAACCACTAACAAACAAGTACGAAAAAACATGTACACTATGCCATAAGCAATGAAATTCAAATGTTTCCGCAGACCCATTAGGAAATTTACTAAAAATATTTAAATTAATTGAAAATTCCTCGCGTTTATTTTCTACAGGGATTGTAATAATAAATTAAAAATTCAACACAAAGCGAATGTTGTTGTTAGTTTTTTGCTGTTCCGTTTCTTTTTCTTTTTTCGTCTTCTTTTTATATATTTCTTGGTTCACAAAACATTGAATGCCTAGAAGTAAAGTAAAAAACTGTTGGTGCTGCTGGGGTAGTAAGTTCAGTTCAGTTCAGTTTAGTTGAGTTGTGTGTTGCGAGGGGTTTGGTGTAATGTTCGTAATCAACGAATGTTGGTTCGTTTCGTTCATTTATTTACAGTAGCAGCAAAATCGTACGGTTTGATTATTAAAACAGAGAAATATATATATATGCGAATGTGTATGCATTTACCAACGTATATGCTTATAAAGAGTGTACATCAGTGCGCTCAATACGAAAATGCATACATATAACCACTCACAATTTTTATATTCAAAGAAACAAGCATTACATATACACGCACTTGGAGAATTCTAAGCTATTCAATACGTTAACGTATAAGCGCATTTGTGCTATTTGTTGTTAAGATTGTTGTTGTTATTTTATAAAAATCCGAAGGGGGAGAGAATTCAGTTTGCTTACGTTTTTAAGTCCCAGGCATGTGTTTGAGTGTGACGCTCTCTTGTGTATGCATACACATATATAAATTAATGCTTGCATACGTTTGTCGTGTGTGTTTGGTTTTTTAAACCATCATCATCACCACGTGGGACGAGTGAGAAGGCGAGTGTTTAGACTACAGAAACATGTATATACACTCACATATATTTACTTGGTATGTGCTTACGTAAATCGTCGCGAGTTTATTTTTACATTTTCATTCTACTTAATATTCTTCTGTTGACTTGAGTTTGAGTTTCATTTCGCTGTTGTATTTTTTCTTTTCGTTTCTTTTTTTTTATCCAGTGCAATTACTGACGTTGAAAACCTACTTTTTTTTTTATTTTCGTTTATTTTTATTCCGCGTTTGGTAAAATTGATGGTTTCTTCTTTAAAAAGATGGTAATGACGCAGACGTTAAGCCTATGATCCACAAGCCTAAGATACGCGATACGAAATTTGATTAAATGTTTCGTTTAGTAAATATTGAAAATCTCTAAAGTTCCGTTATTCATGATAATTTTTATTGTGTATTTTAAGATGAGAAATACATGCTCAAATATTTTTTTTTTTTATTATCACCATAAAAACAGTCTTTTTACGAGATAAGCTCAAAGTATTTTGAAATTATTCCCAGATCGCGCAAGCTAAAGGACCTAATAGTCTAGTAACAGAAGCTATCAAATTGAACGCATGAAAATTCAGTTATGCCAAAACAATTGAACGTGATTTCATTTTTGTTTGGTGAAATTTTTGCACACCTCTGCAAAATATTATTTTCAGATTATTATTCATTACCTATAGAATTCCTCACATTGACGTTTACATAATCACATCTTTGCGAGATGACCTCACAATGTTTGATCATTGATCTGTTAGCATCACCGTGTGATGTCATTACAAAAAAACAGTAATTGGCAGTCCCGAGTGTGATTGATTGTGTATTTTGCTCATTATAATCCTTCAAATTGCAATTGTTGTGTTTCGTTGTGTAAAATATGCATATATAAAGGAATTTGCTACCTCGTATATTCGGTCGAGGACCAAGCCGCCCTAAGAATTGAAATTAGACCATTACTCCGGAACAATTCATTACTTATTGCTTACGGAGTTTTCGACATTAACGCTTAATACGAACAATCTATCTTAATTGACAAACTCAAAGTGTTGCCGGCACTCTTCCAAGCCTTTCCGAGAAGAGACAACCTGCTTATTAGGAAATTTTAGAGTTCATAGCAAGACAAATTTGCAAATGATTGCGGAAACGTTATAAATTATAAGCTCAGCGGGAACAGCAATTCGCCACATACATCTGCCTGTTTTTTTTGTTTTGATCGATTTTCTCACACATCGGTTGCACACAACACTTTTCTTGAAAGAGACTGTTACTTAGCTATTGTAATAGAAATAGATGTCTGAATCATAATGCCCGAAGGCCTGGATACCGATACACATAATTATTACTCCCAGTTTTTTTTTTATCTCTACAGCAGTCTTATTTACTTTATATTTTTACCTACAGCTTGCCTTCATCAAAGCTATTTCTCTTCCAAAGTCAACATAAAATACTTAGGGAACTTCTTGTAACGTTTCTCAAAGCTAAAGGGCCTGCGAAATGAACTTTACCTACACATTTCGATGAGTGTGTTTAAACTTTTTTTATTCTCCAGATATTTTTGAAAACACGGGCAAACCACAGATCTTCTATAACGCCTTAGAGACAAAACAGCATTAAAGGACATAAGTGAATTGCTCAGTTCTCCATATAAGAGGAAAGATTAAGTTAAATTTACTTTTTAAAACAATATATATCGAGCCACAAGCCGTATGGCCCTTAGGATGAGGGATACGAAAAGTAGACTTCTATAATCCAAACTGATTACGGTAAATTTATGCATCAAATCGATATTTTTATCTAATATTTATTATCAAATGCTATATCTTAAGCCGTACGGTCATATAAAACCTTATTTTTTGTAAGAATGCTTGTATGGCAGAGTTTCAGAAAATTGTTCCATTTTATCTAATTTTTCACCGGCGTGAAGTTAGGTCACTGCACGTCGCCCACGTGTTTGTCTTTGCTAAAAGGCTGGCTGCCTTCGTAAGTGGCCGTCAAAGCGGTCTTTTCTCGATAGAGTTTAATTCTTCAGCGCACCAGATTTCATCACATACCTGATGGACAGATGGAAAGATATTCTGATTGATCCATTGATATAGTAAATTGTACATTCTATCTTAATTCCATCTGCGTGTTGCATATACGCGCACAAGCTTAATATACGCTTGCAAAAAGTGGTATAGTGTGTGTATAAAAATTTGGAGAGTTTTTATTAGCCATACATGAGTAAGAGATATGTCTATGTACGATAAATGCTGTTTATTATTTGTAGATATTAGTAGATTATATTTCACAAAGAGCTTCTCGGTGTAGACTTGATGTGCGTGTTTCAAGTGCTTCAAGGAAAGAATAATATTTTCGCAAAGATTCACTTTTCATTTCTACGAAACGCTGTATCAGCTGCATTTAGCGCCGGATCTTACATTCGTAAAAATGCTTGCGTTATCTATCGATTTTATTGCTTGGCACCTTGTAAAGTAAGTGACAAAAACATGACGAAGCATTGTGAAGCCGACAGCATTGTTCGGCTCTTTGAATTTAAATTTCGCCTGAGGATCGTTAAATTGCGTAATTCTTCCAAATTCCGGCTTTTATTGCATCCTAAAATAAAAAAACAAAAGATGATTGAAAATGTTCATCAGTAAAAAAATGTTCCTTTATTTCCGACAAAGAAAATTATAGTAAAGAGTTTCTTAAGTTTGCAGCATTTTCAACATTAACTGGCGTATGCAATAACTCTTTAAATATTTTTCATTTGCATAAACACACGTGCATTTAAATCCATATTTGAACGTAAAGTACGATCTATGTGCAGACATTAATCCACTTTGTCTGCGTCTTATTAATCCAATCATATTCTGAAGCATTATTTTGTATATGTTCGTCCGTTAATGTGAGTGAGCAAGTGTGTATGTATATCTGCTTTCCACATAATCAAGTATGCATGTTAGTTTGTTTGCTTGTTGATTAATCAACGGTGGTTATAACAAGTACGGCATGTTTAACGTGCGTTGGCACGAGCGTGCCAGTTAGCCGGCCAGCCAGCTAAGAGTAAAGTGGAAAAAAATTGAAAAAGACAAAATAAATAAAAAAGTAAAAAACAACAACAGCAAGCACAGTAGCAATAAAATTGATATTTTTAATTAACGCCAAGGCCAATACCAGCCACCAGAGATATACACGTAAATGGACGCAAACAAACATGAACGCAAACTCACTTACATGCTATTTACGTTGTACGAAATGCAAATTCTTGGCGTCGTCGTTGTCGTTGTCGTTGTCGTTTAAAGTACTTCAGTACATACTACAAACTGGTGTGTAAGTAACAGCACAATATGACAACATGGTGTCATGGGAGCTATATGGAGTTCTTTAAGGTGACGGCAAAGGCAAAGAGACAACAATTATGCAGAGAGATAATATTAATCGTGTGTACAACTGCTCTCTATACTTACTTTATTAATGTGGTGGGGCTGATAACCTACCTATTAAATGCACTTATGGGATGGTTTTAAAGATTTCATGTTCATGGGTTAGCAACACTACAACTCTCTCTTGTCTCAATTTAAATAACGATAATATGTACGTGTGTTTGTTTATATGGAAACAAATCGTTTGTTTCGCGTTAAAACGAAGCAAGACAACACCCTAATGATTATGTATTTGCTGACGGGCAACAACAAAATGAAGAGCTTCGTTTACGTTCGTAAACAATCGTTTATAAACGAAGTCTTGTAAAAAGTATGGCCAGCCAATCATACGCGCGCAATATAAATTGAGGGTTAGGCTTAAATGTGTGAGTTATGGCGGGAAGCCAGGCAAACCTCGTACACGAGTGTGTGCCTGTGTTTACTCTATGTCATATTCTCTGTGAATTTAACATTTTAATGCAGTTGCCATTGCACCCGTTAGGCGGCCACATAGAAATATAACAGCACGCAACGTAGGAATGAGTGAGTGAGAGGGAGAGAATCGTGCTTTATAATTAAACGAGCCGAGCAAATGAACAAGAAAGAGTAACGTTTCGCATAATACAAGCAAACAACAAGAGTCTAATACATAGAAGAAGAGGAAGCAGTGTAAAAATCAGTTTAACGTCAGCGCAGTGCTTTTTAGTCTTATTAGTGTGCTTTTAGTGTGTTTTCAGCGTTTGTTGCGTGACATTACGTTGCGGATATTTCGTGCATTATCAGTGCTGATAAATCTAAGTTTTCCGTTTCGCATTTTGCGGTAATACACGAATCGATTTTTGTTTCTTTGCTTTTTTTATTTTTTTGTTTTCTTGCGTACTTGTTCGTACTTACAACCCAGACGGAGTGTGAGTGTACCTAAAACTCACACAACAACTACAAACATTCCCTTCAGAAATAGAAAAGTGCAATATGTGCAGTAAGAAGAATAAATATCTTTTGCTGTTTGTGTTTGTGTAAACATTAAGTGAAAATTTGTTAAAAATCAATAAAAATTTGAAATTTTTGTACGTTCGCTGAATAAGTAAAAGCCGGTTAGTAAATCTATATTAATATAATTCAAAAAATTTATTATAAAAAATATCAAGAAAAGTTTTTTTTTATAAATTTTTATTAAATTTCATTTATCGATTCAAAAAAAAAAATAAATAATTTTTATTGTCTACTTATTTTATGACTGTATTTAAAAATTTATAAAGTTTATTATTGTTTGCTTGTCGGTATTGCAATTTATTTTTATTTATTTATTTATCTTTTTTTTTTTTCATTACAATTTTCACTGCAATCGTTGTCCGTTATTTGAAAAAGAAGGCAATGGGAGAAAAATTTCACTTTATTGTTTTTGGAGAGTCGGATTTCGCGTTCGCATGTTCGCTCGTTCGTTCGTTCGTTCTTTGATTCGTTCATCAGTCAGAAGTAATCATTGCAATCATGCTGCTTATAGCAATTGCTTGGTGGGGATCCAAGCAGGGTGGTGATTGTGTCAAAGCACTGTTTCATATACAATAAAGCAATTATGAAGATTTAAAATAGAGGGAGAGAGTGAGAGCGAATAGTTGTTGGGTTTGAGTTGATGGAAAAGAGGAAAAAGTGAGTGTTATGTAAATCTCTTAAAATTTTATTTTTTTTTTTTTAAGATGGACACGTGACATTTGTTGTTTTTCTTTTTTCGTTGATTTGGTTAGCTTATAAAATTCTCTTTCGTATTGGAATTTTAGATTTTTTGGCTTTACATATATAATCAGAGTTGCCAATTGCCATATAAATTAATTAAGATGCAATGGTTTTTTACAGATTAGCCAGAATTTAAAGTTAAGTTTCATACAATTACACTAAAAAGTTGTTTTGCAAGCATTTTAATTCATTTCAATTTAATTCAAGTTGGACAGAATTTTTTTGCCAAAAACAGTCTGTCCACCCGTTTTCCTTCCAGGGCAAGTCCGGCCGTGTTGAAAAATGAGTTTTACTCTTTTTCTAACTTTAATTTATTTAACTTTAGTTTCTTAAGTGAATCTTCTTCGCATCTTTGTCAGATAGGGGTTTTTCTTTCCATGCACATCACATCTTTTAAGGATTCGTACCGGATTCACCAACGAATTTCATCGATTGACGTAATTCCTGCTGTATCTTCCTTATATAAAAGCTTTGATTTTCTTAAAAAAAAGAATATTCTTCCAAATATACTTAACTTTGATGTATGCTTGGACGCAACTACATCATGTTTGCTATTTTGCATTGCCCTCATTTGTCTCGCTATATATAAATATATATGATGGTTCTAGCACCCAGTACTCTTTATTAATTATATCTTTTCCTAATTTTTTGTTAGCAAAAGTAGTAAGAGTAAGAGTAAGAGTAAGCAAAAGGATCTTAATTAAAAGCTGTGTGGGCCTTAGACGTTAGTGCTTTAAGCATTTGCTTCTCAGATATCTCTCTGATGCATCTACATAAGGTGCGACAATTGAGTGCAATGCAAAACAACAAATGTGTTGCGCCTGTACTCAAACAAATGTCAAAGTAAACCAAGTTCAGATAATTTTTTTTAAAAAAATAAAACAACTTGACCCATCTGTTCTTTCGCTGATAAAGCATAGTTGCATGAAGTTTGTAAATGTTTTAAAGGCTTTAAAATCTAATTTAACTTTTTTATACGTTTTTGTTCAATTTGTTTTCGAATCGGACAGAAATGTGGCAACCGATGTTATAAAACAAATCTTTTAAGTCATTTGTACTAAAAGTGGGCGGGGGTAGGTTTATTTTGGATCATATGTTATGGCAACTCTAAATTTTCTCCAAATTTAATACATCGTGCGTCGAACCTTTTAGCATAGCGATAATTTTCATGTAGAGATTTGTACTCTCGTCTAAATTTTTATTCTCTTTCACTCTCAGTAGCTCTTCGTTTTCTCGTGTTTTTCTCATTTAAAGAAAAATCGCGCGCTTTTTTTATTTTCTGTACATTTTCATATCATATGGAATAGATACAGAAATTTACGCTAGATACAGAAACTGTTGTTGGTTAAATGTTATTACGCACACAAACACTTATCCATATATATATATATATATATCGGTATATCTATAAACTTATACTTTGATACATGTGAGTTTACATGGCCAGTGTAAGCTAGATAGATAGATGTATTAGTATAAATGAAAAAGGTTGCAATTATTTGTCTGTCTGTCCCTCCCGTCTGTTATTTGTATGTACATTACATACACGGTGCGGTTGTGTGTATAGGCCATAAATTGCTTTTTGGCAATCTTAAAGCTTTGTCCGTTTCAGTCGATTTTTGGTGGCTGCTGTGTGGCGGACATTCAACATTGACGGAGCAAGCGGATCAAGCGAGTGAGCGCATTTCGTGTTATCAGTGCGTGAAAATATTTAATGTGTAACAGTTTTTGTTATTATATTCTTATTATGTGTATCTCTCTTATAGTGCGTATTTGTATGTGAAATTTAAAATGCGAGTGTATGGCTGCGTCAGAGTGTTTGTGATTATTAACCACCCTCTTGGTGTTTTGTTGTGCAGAAGATTAATAACACAGAAATTGTGTTTTGCTTTCTTTTTCTTGTTTTTTGTTTTCTTTTTTCCGTTTTTTTTTTTTTTTTTTTTTTTTTTTTTTTTTTTTCTTTTTTTTTTTTTTTTTGTTTTTTGTTGTTTTTTTCTGCTATATGAGAGTCTAGTTTGTCTTTTTATTCGAAGAGTTTTGCTCTCCATTAGGTACGTAGATACATACACATCTTGTTTCTTTGAATATTAAAAGTTAGTTTTTTGACCAAATTACGTTAGAGAAGATATTTCCTCGCGTTTCTTTTATTTTACTTACGCTCGTTTATATTAAAAAAAAAAAAAAAAAAAAAAAAACGAATTCGCATATTATGTCGAATAACAAAACACAATCTGTTTTGTACGAGTAAGGAGAGTTAAAGGAAAGAAGTAGAAGTTGAAAACAAAACAAAACAAAAATACACTTGTGATGATGGTCGGTCGGTTGGTCTTATAGTCAAGTCGGTTCAATACAAAGTGAATTTATTTTGCCACTGTTTTGACTGAGAAAGAATCGCGGTTAACATCTGAATGTGTGTTCCCTGTTGTTGTTATTTTGTATTTACTGCACAAGTTGATTGAAAAAGCCGGTGGATAAATTGTGTGTGTGCGCAAGTATGAACGTGTAATGGTATTGGTAAAAGTGCGTGTAAACCATAAAGCTATCGTCGAACTCAACAACAACAGCGTAATCACGGTATAATTTTCCGCATGCTACATATGGTAAATACATCGTCCACTCGTCATTAGCAGCCGCAATAGTAACAACAACAATAACAACAAATTACCATATCAAACAAATACGGCATTGAACGGTTTTCATATTTATACGTTTGCTTGCTGCTTGTATATGTGCTCGTTTCAATGACGATTGTACTTCGTACATGGCTGCTTATTAGTACTATTTAGATGTATGTGGAGAAATGAAAAATACAAAAAAAGCAAAAAACAAAATAATTGTATCTCTCATCCAGCATTTAATTGACGTTTTAATAAATCGGAATTTATAGCAATTGCTTGTGTGTGCGGTGTTGCCCGTAGAAAAAAAAGTGTAATAAGTTCGCTACCCTTTTAGGGTGATACGATCTCTTTATTGGGTTAGGTAAGAAATTTTTTGTAGCGTGGGAAAGTGGCAACAATCGAAGTGGAGGACAAATTATGATTGTGATGGAAAGGGGGAAAAGATGTGCAATAGATCGCCATTACGATCAACTCTCTTGCTTGCAATTCGAAAAGAAATGCGCGAGACCTACGAAGGGCAAATCACTGCGTTCTCTGTTAATATTAGTTATTCATTTTATCAATATTATTATTGTCGTTGTTGTGTAAATTACATACCCTTTCAGACTGCGCGCCATTCTCAAGAATAAATTCGATAAAACACGTAAAAGGTGTGCAAGAAATGGCAACACATTTAAATGCCTGACCAATTAATATTTCCATTCCTTATTGTTTGTCTATGTACAACAACAGTATTTGAATTCCCATCCTAATTATCCTAACTATGATTGTAACAAAGTACTTCTTCCCTTAAAAGACTCGTGGCAATCCGGTCAAATTCATAGGAAAAGCTTA
The DNA here is from genome assembly GCA_000688735.1 of Glossina austeni. Lineage (NCBI taxonomy): Eukaryota > Metazoa > Arthropoda > Insecta > Diptera > Glossinidae > Glossina > Glossina austeni. The sequence goes on from KK502589.1 coordinate 460,822, forward strand.
AAGTAAAAGTCATTTAAAAAACATCGTAGACGCCATATTTTCTGCGTATTTAATTTACTCTTATTGATGAATGACTATGGCATTCCGCTTTTTACGTTCTTACTTAGCTAGAATGGACGATGCGGGCAGATATTTTGTATTGATAAGTTTTTTAAAGTAAACCTGAATCGATCGGTGTAATAAAAAGGGTGTCTATCTCAAGTCCTTTTGATTGTTGTACGCATCCGTAACCTTGTACCAAAACTAAGCCAGAAGCCACCACTTGCTCCAATCTCCTGTTAATTGATGGCAAATTGCTCCAAACCACAGATTCAGCCACTACGCCCATAGCTTGTACAAGACATTTCGATAGAAATACGTACACCGACGTGTTTTGGGCCAAGAACGAACGCTACTGATGGTGCAGATCGATTATTCTGAAAAGTGTTCGTGTGAATAGGCGTATTCAAGTGATGTAGTTTATATAGAGGTGGGTTGTTTTTACTTGTTTTTGTAATGACTTAGGCTAGGAAAAAGTTTATCGTTTACCTTACCTCTGAAGACAAAAAAGGGGTAAGCAAGCCTTTTACTAATAAAGGGGACAAAATGTGACTGAAAATTTCTCTTATAAACAGAAATTTTAAGAACATTTCAACCCGATCATATTCCTTTCTTTTAACGACAAGATCGGTTACTTAAGCTAAGGCCTGGGCTACCGCCATTCGAGTCGGCCGCCAGAGTAGTGTAGAAAAGAAAAGGAAACGTCTAATCGCAAGGATGATGAAGATTATCCTCACGGAAAAACGGATCCATTGGGCGATTACGTCTATCCATTTGTAGTAATCAATTTCAAAGTAGTATTTTGTTAATAAAAAAACTCTAGGAATACGATATTCCTGTATATTCGCATCCATGCTACACATTGTAGCGGTAGTGTGAAAAAATTCAACTCATCGGAGTTCATTAAGCTTCATATGGAAATTATTTCCCTTATTATTATTTTTTTTTTTTAAGTGAAATTACCGCACATTGGCGCTTAGCCAAAGTGGAAAATGTCTTGTTTCGTTTAACAAAGCTAACGTTTTTTGTAGCTTTTTTCAAAAAATTTGTGATTAATTCGCAGGACAATACTTGGAGAAAAGAAAGAATATGCGAAAACCGCAGACTTGTAAAATATGACACATCATCCTTAACTTTCTTGAAAAGGCATAACAATATCCCTCAAAGTCTAAATTGTTTTTGTGATGTAGCGCATTAGTACTTGCGAAAAATTTTTGTTTTAATAAAAAGAACAATTAGATAAAAAGTACATTTAGATAAAAGGTACGTTTAGTTGTTAAGTATTGCCCAACCTTGCTTATGTGCCGTGCAGTGGGCAATGGGTAGGCGTTTTTGCAATAGATAGAGCATCTGCCGTTCCTTTAGACCGGGACTGGATTAAGTTGAGGTCCATCAACCTGAGGCAAGAGTCTCGACTACCAACTCTCAATGGCCGTGGGTTTAAATCCCAAGTGCGGTAGAGTTTTTAATCAAAACGAAAGCCTTAGATACTAGTGCTTTGAGACTTTAGTCTTAGAATTGAATCTCCCGCTAAATTTACAACAATAATAATAATAATAATTTTAGGCCCAACAGCAATGGGATGTAATTTTTCTGTTCTTATTCTAGTTCAATTCGAAGGCAGGACGTCTCCCACGAATTTACAATATCCACCATTTTCATTGAAAGTAGTTTTTTCGGATCTTATAAAATATTGCTTTCAGCGAACACAGTTTATAGTGTTAATAAAAAAATGATTTCTTTATCTTACATCGCTTGTGGTCAAGAAGAAGTTGAGATAGTTCGACCTTTTATTATATCGATCGATTCGGTATCCCTTATTGTATTGGTCAAAGCTTGCCTGTCCATCTGTTCGCCTTATTATCTCATGTTCAACCTTCTGATGAAACTCGGCACACCGACATTTTCGGCTCAAGGACAAACGCTATCCAAAATGGTTCTGAAAGGATCACTTTTTGGAAAAGTCGTATATGAATAACTGGTATAGGATGATATAGGGTGTTTAGTGATGAGTCATGGCCCACTATACTGTTTTTACTTGTTTTTTCTGTTGTTTGGACGCACCCTATAGAAAAATAGTGTATTGTAAGTCTGTCAGTAACAACATTATAATCCTTCTCCGACATTAACTGCCTGAGTAAGGCAGTACTATTACTGTGCTAGATATATTTTGGATGTGCTAAAAAGATCATGTGGTTGCTTAGCCTATTACGGAGACGTTTCACAGGCATGAAGTTAGCTTTTACTAAAAAGTGAACTACGTTCACTGGTTCGTTTACATCCTAAGATGTTTTGATAACATTGAAAAATGTGTTATAAAATTTGAACGAAAATAAGAGATGTGTGTAATGTAAGTGCGCCATGTTATAAAAAACGTAAACAAAACAAGATTTATTGCTACTGTTTATCATCATATATGTCTACATTAATTGAATGAAAATAAAAATATGCCACATCTTGAAGGAAATGCTTCCCCCCAAAAAGCCTCAATGCATTGTGATGTCTTTCGGCAAACAATGGCGGGGAAATTTCGCCTTAAACGTCGTGCGTAAAAAGGTAAAATTAATTCTTTGATTTTGCGGAGAAAAGTGATCGTACAGATAGGTCGTCAGAACTTCAAATCAAAAGCATCTTTAACCGTGTTAAAACGTTTAAAATCGTTTAAAAAGAAAATTAAATTCACTTTGCTGGATAGGCTTGAATGTGAACAACCAAGAAGAAGGGCTCTGTACAGAAAGTAGCCATACTTTACTCATGTATAGCAAAAGTTTTCAAGGGCTTAAATCGAGGGCGTGTCCTCCTCAATTGCGAGCATTTTTTCGCCAATTTTAGCAAACTTCAACAACTAAAAAAGCTCCACTACACTGCGAGCGTGGACGTAAGACAACCCATCTCTTATCTTTTAAAGGTAATTATCTTGGAGAGAGAAGAGGGCTCAACATATACATAGAAAACTCAATTATAGATGTATATTTGGCAATTAATAGGTGAATAAGTTTAAGAGCGACCGCTACAAAATGTTGTGGTCGTAAGGAAACTTTGAAAATATGATATTTACTTAAATCCATAGCACTTCAAAAATAACGCGAAAAGGTTCTTTAATACCTATTGTAGGTCACCATATCATCGTCATACTTGAATTGAAGTGGTTTGTTTGCCTATTTCTTTTAAATCACATACATCTACTTGCATGCATGAACACATACGTACGTACGTACTATACAGCTATCTATCTATCTAACTCGAGACATAATATGGCGCAACTACTTCTCAGAGTCAAATAACCGAAACAAATCTAACGAAAACTCTACACATGAAGCAAGAATGAAGAAGTACAACGCGTTCAACTATTCTCTGTACATACATATAGACCTTTTCTCTATACCGTGTGTTGGTGTGTGTGTGATATAATTTTCAAATCACGTTTTGCCTTAATACCTTTTTTTTCTTCTTCATATACTCAGCCTTAACTTACTCTCTCATTAATCAAAGGCAAAAATCAGCGAGAGAGTGAGCAAATTAATGAGAGAGAGAGAGAGAAAGAGAAAGAAAGAAATTGCGAATGAGAATGAATACAAGACAAAAGGGTTTCCATACATTTCATGGTTTCTTTTTTTTTCTTTCGTACGAATAAATGTGACCAGCGATTTTACGAAACGAAGCCGTCCTCGTTACTTTTGCCAAAGTTGAATTACAATAGTAAAGTAAAGTACACTGCGAATGTGCATATTGAGGTATGAGTTTTCACAACATCAAAATCAAAATCTTATTGTAGTGAAAGGGTCTCTTTTTCCTAACAATGGAATTGTTGTTGCACGAAAAGAGAAAAGTGATTAATTTATGAAATTAATATACGTGTAATTTGCAAGTCTTTCCGCTTACCACCGACTGAGCGAAATAGAGTGCGAACGTGAGAACGAACCATAGTGACTTTAATTATTATTTTTAATGCTAAGAAACAACACACAATAGAATGTTTGTTGCGGAATAAAAACACCTCTTAATAATTTTTAATTTTCGTAACTTAAGTTCATCTGTTGTTTTTATTACTGCATTTCCTCAACTAACTGATGATGCTCTCGTTATAACTGCCGTCAGCGGTCCGCGCGGCTGTCCGCGCGGCTGTCAAGTCAGTTAGTTAACTCTGTTTTGGTCTTTTTTCCACGTTGAATAGTATTAAAGGTGTATTTTTTTTTCTTAGGATTTTTTTAAAAAGTGTTGCTAATGGTTTAATGATGACTTTTGGCATAAATTCATGGCGACGTTGTCGTTTTTCCTCCTTGCTGAAGGTTAATTGTTTTTGAAGATAGCTACGAAGCTTCCCAAGTGATTTTTCTATTTTGCTCCTTTTATTATCTTTCTTTTCTATATCTTTTGGTAAATCTGTACTAAAAAAAAAACAAAAGGTCAGCTATAAAATTGTAATTTTTCATTTTACTTTTGCTTGCGTTGACTTTGGATGATTTGATTAATTTATGTTGGAAAGACTTTTTTTTTTTTAATTTTTAATTCAATAAAAACCTCTTAAAAAGTCATAAGAATTTCTTACTTAATTTTTAATTTAATTGAAAGTTTAATAACAAAACTCAAGATATAAAATAAATATACACCATTTTTTCTCTTCTTCTTTTGTTAATATACTGCACAAGCTGAAAGGGTTTATTTGCCTAAGCAGACATGAATTTCAATACCCACCACCCACCCACAGAGTATGACTTTTATTGTTTCATTTGAAATGAGATTCTAAATTATGTCTACTCATCTGGTTTTCTTATCGTTAACAATCAAATACTAGCAAAGCTTAGGCTTGAGAGAGATGTCTCTGCTAAATTTCTCTGTTTGCTTATAAAGTAAGAGATTCGTTAAACATTATTAATGGCATTTAAAACGCAATATGCATAAAAGAAAAATCGGAAGGGCAAGAAGGCCGACCAAAACCCGACTATATTTTGACGCCTTTGTCCACCTTTGTCAACAACAAAAGCGAAAAATCATGTGTTTAAGGCAATGTAGACTAGTTATCAGAACACGCCTTGAGCGTAGGAAGCTAGTAGAGGTAATACCTATATAATACGACGATTCTGTAGCATGGATTCACTCTAATACGGTTCGAAAATTAGGTGCATGTCGCTGTAACACGGCCCTTCTGTAGCAAGGAGTTACTCTAGTACGGTTCGAGAAATGAGCGAAACCTTTGTAAAACATGAAATGTACTAAAAATTATTAAAAGCAAACTTTTTAATCTGAAATTGGGAAATCTCCCAGTCTTGCTAGAAGATTTACTATATATAAAGCATAAAGAAAGGCTTAGGCTTGCCCAAACTGTGAGAGTCACATTTCTTAAACGAAGATACTTCCAATGAAAGGAGCGCAACGTTTAAAAGATAGCTTCATAAGTGCTTAGCACCTCAATTTATTTTATTTATTTATTATGTGTATATTTTGTAAATAAGTTTGTAAAGAATGGTCTTAAAGCCCATCGAATAGCTTAGATCATATACGCACGTGTATTGAAGACTACGATTTGAACCCGCGACCGTTGGGTTGTTAGTCGCTTTGCCCCTTCGGCTACTCATAAGAAATTTTGTAAAAATCTTAGGTAGAGCATGAATCTGTAGGTAATGCAGACAAAGTTCTCAGAGGATGAGGATGAGGCTGCCAGCGCTGATGAAGAAAACATTCTTTAATTCACATTAATTTGTATTACTTCTTAAAATATTTTAATAAAGACATTTACCTTAACTATAAAAGTGTGGCATGTTTTTTAATTCTTGGAGCCTAACACCTCTTTTTGTACTAGTTCTTTGTTGCGTATAACCCGGTTTTGCATAACACGACAATTTTACGTACGCACATAACTCCCATGTTTTACGCGAGCATATAGATCGCGCATTAAAAACAAGCCATATATACTTTGTAAAAGACCATGAAAATCTTGTCTTTTTAGCCAGACATTGCTTAACGAAAGATTATTGAATCGGTTTAAAAAAAAGCCATACATTCGACGAGTGATCTCATAATACTTAACTTAGTCCCCAGATTCCGTCCTGCGCGGTTTTTATACGTTGCACTTGATGTCGAATAGTCTGACTGGTCATACAAAGAAATGACCCAATTCCTCTTCTCTCTAAAAAGATGGGCTCTAAGGTAAGAACCGATTCAGTTACTGGGCGATCTTACCATAATTATATTACGATCCAAGGTTATTCTTTCTGATCATGGTTTGTCTCAATAGACAGTCTATATAGTCAACGCTTCCTTAAGAAATTATTCTATTCCCAATTCCCGATTCAGAGAACCCTCGTTGCACCTTGAAAGAAACAATTGAATCACTGTTATGATATTACTACTGGGTGTGGAGACACGAAAGTGTGCGTATTTTGATGGAAATCAGTCTTATTTAAGACACTTGGTACAAGGCTTAATAATCGAAATAGGCACCGCCAATATCTATGGTCTTTTGCTTCTTATTTACTAGCTTGCAGATGCTCTTGTTGTAGAAATTTCGTAGTACCTCTTCAACTGTGGAGAACTACTGATTTGCTGAATATGACTACGTCAACCTGGATCTATGCAAATCAGAAGAAGAAGACAGGTTTAGACAATATGCCGCCGTCGGAAGATGTTCCCAGCCTAAGCCGAACACCACTTGTTCGTTTGCTTTTGCTCTAGACGAACGGACGTATGCGAACTGTATCGTTTTCAGGAGAAACATTTTTTGCACAAAATCTTACAAACCACTTTCAAACTCTTCGATAGTTTGCCGCATTTTCATCCCAAGTCAAGTCAACTTAATCATTTCCGTAGCTTCAGTTGCATTTTTTCCAGTTTAGTGCTGTTAAAATCTAACGACTTCAATCTCCTTATATACACTCGATAAACACTGCGCAAATACTTGAAAGCAGCTGAAACTTATACAACCGTACAAACATCAATATCTACGCCAATTCAAAACGACCAGCCAGTTGGATGCGTTCAAGTATGTTTCTGTAAGCAGTCCACTCCAGTGTTTATTACACTACAGACTTTGTCCTTCCCAGTTTCGGTTTGTCTTAGTCGATTCAGAACGCTTTGATTCGGCAACTCTACATCGATAAATGTCTGAAAAGATGTCTGTCACGTCGGTGAAACAAGACCTACCCGTGAGAAATTCTAGCAGATTTTGAACTGATAAGTCAAGCCCTTTATTTTAGAGTTAAAGACACGAAATCAATTCAATCCTTTAATACGACATTTACATAAAAACCTCCGTATGTTTGACATATTAAAAAAGAAGAATGAACAAGAAGTGTGTTTGCAGTGACTATACAATAAATGCATAAAATATTTTTTCCTCGGTTTGCATGGCCAGTTTCGGTAGTTAACCTGTAAACTTTTCTAGTTGAAAATATACGCAGTTTAGTTGAAGTAGACAAGTTGCCCAGATTTCAACATTTTCCGGGCTGTCATAAAAGGCGCAAACAATTCTTTCCAATTATTAGTCTGGCTGTCAACATTTTTTCTTTCCAATTAAATAAAGAATCCCTGATGTTGTCAATCAGCAGGCGCTTGTGATGAACTGCCAGTCAACGTGACTTATCTATTTACCGCGATCAAGCAGAAAACACTTCGGATTAACTCTGAAATTTCGGGATCGACCAAGGACGCGATTGCCCTATTGACCGGGCCTTCTTACATTAGGCGACGTGACGGAGTCTACATTATGCATTTGGGGAAAACTTTGTTCTATTTTCACTACAAGATTATTGTGTTCCAAATGCATGTAGAGGTTTAAGACTTGCCTTTAATTATATAGAGCGCTTTGTTGTTTGTTTGTTGTTTGTATATGAGTGTAGCTGTAACTGTAAAAGCATGTGAAGAAGCAGTCTCTGGAGACCATTCATTGCAAGCTACATTGTGTGAATAAAACGTTGGCTTACCAAGTTATCTAGAGTATTAATAATTAGTCGTAATTACACCTTACACCACTTGTGATATAAGAGTATATTAAGGTTGTGCGGATGTATGCAACGCCTAGAAAGAGTTGAGATAGACGCACCATTTTTATATCTTAGTTTCTTTGTCCGTCTATCCTTCCGTGATTTTATGAGTTCGAGATGCAGGTCGCTATTGCTGAGATACCTTGAAAAAATTTAGGCTCAGGGACGAACGCTATTGAGAATGGTTGGGAAAAGAACATTTGTTGTCTGCCCGTCGCGTCTTCTTTTGTTCAGCCTACAGGCCACAATTTTCAACAAATTTTGACGGCGCTACTGCAAGTGGTTCGAATAGGACGACTTCTTTGACTTCTTTTCATATAACGGCTTACTTTCAAAAGTCGTTACATGAGTAACTGTGCGGTGGTATAGGGTGCTTATTGGATTGACCGTGACCCGCTATAGCCCCGTTACATGGTTTTCCTTTTTTTGTTTTTATTGATATGTTATCAACCCTCCTGAGCTCTTTTAATCATAATACATAGTTATATGAATTAGTTATAAAATTTTATTCTCCCTACCCTTCTGACAGCAGCACTATTTGCATTAGTACTGAATGAAACCCATAGCAACAATTTTCGACATCACATGTATTCAATTTATATCAAATTAAACAATAATTGGATATAAGAAGATGGGAAAATTATTGAGTAATTCTCAGAAGACATTTTCACAAAGCATTCGATTCCATTTATTATAGTAATTGCTTCCCATTAACTATTTATGAGAACAAAAGCAAAAAGAAGAAAGAAAAAGTTTGTCTTAATTTCAACTTTTATTGAAAATCATATGAAGAAATTATATATACATACGTATGTACGGGCATTTCTCTCTCTCGCAATAATAAGTTCAGATACTTTACGATCTTCTTCTTCCGCAAGAAGTTTCGGTATGTAAACCAATTGGATGTTCCTGTTGCCATTAATTTGTTTTAAGGAACATTTTTGCAAAAACAAAGTTACATAAACTGAATAGTTCTTAAAAATTGTTCACCACAATTTTAAGACATTTTGGATGCACTCAATCAAAAAACTGGAATTTCATTTAAAAATGTGTAAGAGAAGCTCTTACTTGCAAGAATTAGTGGATGCAGTCAACAGCACAAGAGATCTAGTCCTAAATGTTTGGCATATCGGGCAAATATGCGGCAATCATTCAGATTTCTGTGAATTTGTTCTGCGTAAGTGCTCAAGAACTGCCAGTCAAGTCATTTTTGTGTTGAATTTCTAATCAGCTTTGCTTGCTGTTACCGGTAATGTCAAGTACAGCTCTTCTATTAACACCAGTTTTACGGCACCCGTCAATTTGGCGGATTTATGTTTTCAGTCTCAAAAATTCTGCTCAAGGAGGTAGAAGATACTTTCAGACGTTATATACTGATTTTTAAGGACCTAATGTAGCAAAAATATAGATATTAACTCTTTTTTCCGGGAGCACGCCTTTGTTACTATTTCTAGATGTATACCTCTTTTTACTGAAACCTGTCAATTTGAGGGATTGCATCCCGCGAATATAATTTTACAGAAGTGGTACCCAAGTATTCGCCAACCAAGCACCAGCATACTTAGTGCAGAAATGAACCCCACTGGCTTATTAGCAATTAAATATTATCGCCATTTAGCACTTGCTCAGAAGTTGGGATCGAAAGTTGTAGAAAAATGTGAAAGACTTGTCAGTGTTTTTCGATGTTGTTCAAGAACATATTCCTAAACGATCAAATATCAGCTTCCTATCTTTATCTTTGCGTTTCAGTAAAACAAAACGTCCGTAACGTAAAACTAGTGTTAATAAGAAAAGTCTATGAATATTTGTAAACTTTGCCCGAAGTCTTTTTCGATTCTCAGGCACAAAAAATCACACCTGTTCCCTAAAAATCATTGAAAGGCCTGATTCGATGTATTTCTAGAACAGTCGACGAGATCAATTAAATCATACGCTTATAATCAAGAAAGCCTTAAAACTAACCTAACCTCAAATGCGTTCTTCAGAATACAATAAACTAGATGGCGCTACTTTCCGTAATCAGTGTTGAGAGTTGAGTGACACGATAGGTATTAATCGGACTTATGAAGAGCGGCACCAGAAATGAACTGCGAGTTTATATAACAGAATTTTAGTTGAAGACAAGCAGTGTAACGATTCTAAATTTATACTGAAGACTGATTTATTAAATCAGTCCTATGTGAAATAGAAAATGCATTTAGTGAAAAGTAAAATCATTTTCTTGTTTGTCAATTTTCACTTCATTCGATCTCTTTTCATTTGGAACCTCGTTGTGCACTTTAATTTTAGAAAAATGTTGCGCTTGCTTTATTTATTTTTCCCATGAGATATTATTCACGATTTATGTAGAAGAAAAATCTGGAATGAGTATTTGAGTTGGTCTAAGTACATGAGTTTACACCGGATGTTTTGAAAAACAATTGCCACTGGTTTTTTTTTTTAATAGCTGAGGTAGATTTTTTAACAGAATCGATTATTGAAAAATGCTTTTCATTATTAGTTTTTTATCTTATTTTTGATTGTTAGTTAGATTCGCAGTTCTGTTTGTTAACCCTATTATGGCCTGTATCAGTTGCTCCTTTTGGATGTTCTGATTTTTCGGCTTTATGGTGTCGCAATAATTCGACATTTCCATAGGGTGGCATGCCGATATCACATAATTTGAAGGTGTCACGATCTTCCTATACCGCGATAATCTGTCATTATCACCTTCATCTACGACGGTATCGCCATTTTCCCCTATTTGCGGGATATCGTTATGGCGGTATCCCAAGTACCCAGTACCGCGAATGTCCGATATTATGATGTTTGGTTAAGGCAGTGTTTTCATTTTCCGTCGTAACAATATTCTGACGGTTTCTTCCTCTATTCGGATTCCAATATGACGATATTTTGAACTGATAACATTTAAATTTTCGACCTTGTATCCGGATATTTCGACAACGTGATTGTCCGACATTGTGGTATTTGGTTATGACAATATTTGAATTTGTTGATGATGTTACGATATTCGTTCGTATATTCAGATTCGAAGATATGTCGATCTGACGATATTCAAATTGTCTGATATCACTATATTTCAATACAGCATCACTTCGTTTTTCCTATGTTGGGGGGGGTATAGGGGAAATTAGGATTAACAGATTGAGGTCGTCGCACTCTGCTCGCCCAGTTCTTTCATTTAATACCTAATTAATTATACAGCTACAGAAAACGAATCCTCCACGTTGTGGTGTCCTCGTATTAATATTGGAATTAACACATTTTAATCGGATAATATATATTTATGTGTGGAATGTGCAGAATAATTTTCAACATTCAACATTCTGTCTTCTTTGCCCTCCGAGTAATAAGAAAACATGAAGAAAGTGAAAAAATAACAACGTGACCACTTACAATTTTGTGTGAGCGTGGCTGCTTTTTTTTCGATTTTTGTACATGTGCTGGAGGACAGCCCCATAGAATATAAATTGTCATCGTTGTATCTGTTGCAGTTTCTTAGCCACGAGTAAAAAACTAGTGTTTTAATTTTTGAAAACCGGGCTGGTCTTAGACTACGTTGTACCCTGTTTCCTGTCTCCTTTGATCGATTTCCCCCATTTTCAATGGCAAACTGTGTTCAAGTGTTTGGCGAATGTGAACCTGTTTGCTTTACGTTTGCGATCAGGAGAGCGTTTGCCGCAAACATACAGACAGACGGACATGCCTAAAGCGGTTTACAATTCGATGCTGATAAAGACACTTTATATGAGGTCATTGAGGGTTCCTTCTGGATATTGCAAACGTGTTGACAATATATATATACTCGCCATTCTTCGGTGATGGGTATAAAGAAAAAGCTACTTTTCTTACACCTCAGCGAGGCAGTCTACACCGTAGTGTAAAGTTAGAAAAGGGTATTTGAACTTGGAGAATTTAAACAATTATCTCATACCGCGAAGAATTAGTTACGAGCTCATTTGGAAATCCAAGAAAGTTGATGCCTCTTTCGAACTATACTGTTAGCACCACGAGCTATATAAGCTTAAGCAAGACGTGCACAGATGTAAAGCTCGAAACTAATGAAAAACTTTTCGGCTTTCATATGTTTTGTACATTCGAAAATATTCGTGCTTTGTTGAAAGTAAAGGTTTTTTCAATGAATTTATTTTCAACTTTTTTTTTCTTTTTTGGTTTTGAAATTTTGAAGTACTTTTGAATTTCGCTAAATGTAAGCCCTAAGGAGTTTATTAAGCTGCACTTTGCTATATACATATAAAATACAAGTAGCATGAGTGTGGATATATGTGTTTGTGTATAAGGCCACAGACGCATATACATAGATTGTAATATCTGTATCTTCCACATCACTGTTTCGCTGGCTACTGTGCTACCGTGTTTTTGAAATCTTTTCTAATTGCCGTCGGCTCTTTATCTTCTCTCGTTCATGTTCTCATTTCTTTCGTATTTTACTTGCAGATATATATCCACAGATTATCACTATATGTATATGAACGAACTTCAAAAGACTTCGTGCAAACGCTTTAAAAAAAAAAAAAAAAAAAATCCACAGATTATCACTATATGTATATGAACGAACTTCAAAAGACTTCGTGCAAACGCTTTAAAAAAAAAAAAAAAAACGTGACTTATGTGCAATGTTTTAGAGGCTTCGGCTTTCTATATCTTATACTTATCTACTTTCGTACATTCATACACTTTTATGTGTATTTAATATACGTTTAAATTAAACATAACAACAACACGGCCAAGTAAAAATAAACAGTATGCAACTTATAACGGAAACTACTGCAACAACAACAACAACCACAACCATAAATAGTAGCCTAACAAATAAGGCTAAAGCACCAAATACGACAACGCCGCCAGCAACAGCAGTAGCCTCAACAGCGGCAGCGGCAGCGGCAACGGCAGCGACGACGGCAACAGCCATATCAGCAACAAATTGGCAAAAGCCCAAAGTGAATGCATTTAATGAGCTATTCACCTGTTACCTGTGTCAGGGTTACATGATTAATCCAACAGCTATAGATAATTGTATGCATGCATGTAAGTAAAAAAAAAAAAAAAAAAAAAAAAAAAAAGAAAAAGAAAACAGACAGACAAATATTAAGATTTCCAAGTGCGAAACTCAGTAGGCTGGCATACGTTGTGGCTAAAGGGCGAAATGTTTATTTTGTTTGCTTTTAGATTGTCGCAGTTGTATAGTTAAATATTTGCTGAGCGAATCTTTTTGCCCTCAATGCGAATTGAATAATAGAAAACCCGTAACGCTAGCGAATTTAAAGTAGGTTTTCCTTCAAAATAATAATTTTTATTTTAAATCTTGTATATTAAGCCAATCCTTATTTTCTACGCAGATCTGATGATATCATGCGTTCAATTATTTATAAATTAGTACCTGGTCTCTATCACAATGAATGGGAACGAGTTAATAAATTTACTAATAATTCTCAGCTAAATAATGAAAATACAACATCCTCAACGGCTATTGCAGTGAACTGTCCGGCAGAATTGGAGAATTTTTTTGCACCCACTGAGCCCATCAGGTAGAAATTTTATGCTTCTTCTCAACCAAAAGTGTTTCTCTATATAAATTTGATTCGTTATAAACTATCTTTAATGAATGAAAAAATTAAATCTTTTGCAAATTTCTTCTTCTTTTTAGTCTATGTTTAGAGTATCATCCGTATTTTGCTAAACAGGCCGCTGATGAGAATTCTTTACCACCCGTACGTTATCTACAATGCCCGGCCACTTTTAAAATTCATCATCTGAAACGTTTTCTTTACTCCAAATACGACATAAACGCTAGCAATCGATCAGTGGGCTTAGATATCATGTACGAGTATGAAATTTTACCCAACGACTTTACACTGATGGATGTAGCATACTGTTACGAATGGAAGAGGGTAAGTCGAAGTGATTCCAAGCTATTTACTAGAGCGAGACTTAAAAAAGAATTTATATCTGGATTAGGCCAAATTTGATTGCAAATTGGAGCGAAGGCTTCTCATAGTTTGTATCGAATATAGTGACCCCTCGTGTATATCGTATACGGTATATGCATTTGTAAAGTTTATTCGCCGCTTGCTTCGCCTCTGACAACCTCCGTTCGATTTGCCTAATCGCCCAACTAGACATCCACATTACAATAAGGAATACTTTGAAATCAAGAACCGAAAGAGAGAAAATGTGCTCAGGTTACTGACAGTTGTACGTACAAACCCATGTTTTGATATGAAATGGTCTTCCGCAGAAGAAGCTTTGAAGTCGGCTAGTACCGATGTGCACACACGAACCAAAATAGATTTCATCACTATTGCCACGATCCGTAAAGTGATTTATAATAATGCCGAACGCAATTTGGCGAGCATTTTAAGGCAATTTTAAAGAAATTTCAAAGAAACTAAACTAAAACAATTCCGTTATTCACGCTGATGGAGAATATGGTCGCACTTTACAGAATTTTCGATATGTGACAAACGCTTGCCAAATCGCTCTTTCCTTATGTGACGTTTATATAAAAACCTTGAAAATTGTTGTTGCATAATATCTCTTTTCTTCCATAATTTTTCTCTTTTATTTATCGACCCTTAGCGCGCTCCTATGAAGTTTACTTATAGAATCTTAATCTATAGTGAAGGTTTGTTGCCTCCAAAGGAATTGATCACGCCATCGGAGGGCACGAAAGTTAGTGACATTGTTGAGAAAACTTCTCCTATGCCTCCCCCAGTCCAACCCCTAACAGCTAAACGTAATGATTTGAATAAAACTGTAATCAATCCTGAAGAACAACCGCAATTGCTTGCTGCACCCCCTCCTATGCAGTTTACATCGGCGTCTGTGTCAAATACATCTAATACTAAACATAAAAGTAAAACCTCAAAGACCAGGGAAATGAGTTCGCAAGAATTGAAAGCTCCTGTTAAGGTTAAGGTTACCATAGCGCGCAAGTCGTCCGAGACAAAGAAACACAATTCGAAACGTTCAACTAATGATGATTTCAATTTTACTTCATTGACAAATGATTTCAAAAGTTTGCGAAGTAATGATATTCGTTATAGCAATTATTCCATAACCTCTTCTGTAAATATGAATAACAACAACAAAAGCAACACTAACAATAACATCAGTAGCAGCGACATTAAGAACAATAGTAACAACAATAATAACAGCAGCAATAACAATAATAATAATAATAATAATAATAATAATAACAATAGCAACAACAATAACAATAGCAATCACAATAATCACATTGCAAAATCCAAAGAGAAGCTTACGTCTGCTGCACGTGCAAGAGACACAACAGATACAGTGGGTAAAACGAAATGTGAGATTGTGGTTAGCATACCACAGTCGCAGGTTACCAAGTCCGCATACGATTTTGAAGAAGAATTGGATAATCAAACGTTATCGCAATTGAAAAATGCCAGCAGAAAATCATCTCATAATTCTGTTAAGGAGATTGCAAAAGAAAGCAGAAAAGAAGAGTCAGTGAAATCGAAGCCGAAGAACGTTCCCAAGCTTAAGATTGAGCTGAATAGTTTAAAGAGTAAATTAATTGAAAAGCCAAAATCAGCCGACATACGCTTAGATAATCTAATGGAGCATCGTGCCAAACAACGTAAACTTTCTTTAGATGAAAGCAAACCGTTGAAAGAGAAAATCGATCTAAAAACCTATGCTAAGAGTATCGGTTTAAAGCCTATCGAAGTGCAAACGAACGTCGAAGTGAGCGAAGTGAGTCATGACAAATATACTCCGAATGCGTCGCCTATGTCTTCGTGTTCGTCGACCACTTCGTCCTCGAATGGTAATATAAATCATGGCTCAATTGCCGATCATTCCACTTCATCGTCGTCGTCATCGCATAAGAAACGTAAGAAAAAGCATTCCAAGGAATCAAGGGAATCGGGTGGTAGTAAACGCAAGAAACTTCACGCGGAAATCTCATCGCATTCGGCTGAAGAAAGTCTTAAAATGAAAGTGAAGTTGACACCACCTCACAAGAGTCACAAACAAGATCACAAGAGGCCCGCAGCAATTCTACTTGCACCAGAACTAGAAAAATTATCGACAAATCTTAAACAAATGCCGCTCGATACTACTCCAAGTAGCAATGATAAAAACAAAAAAGAATTAACGCAAGAACCCCAGAGATCTACGATATCTGCCTTAACTACAGCAACGGAAACAATAACAAGTTGCACCACCAGCTCATCTAAAAGATTACAGGATGCGAAAACTTGTATTCCAGCGCCCATATTAATAACTAAGGAAGCTAATAAGACAACTGTAGCCATTACCAAAACCTTAGCCTGTATAAAAGGTTCAAAATTGCCAGCCTCCCCACCGTTGCCACCGAGTTTGTTTAAAACGACCCCCTTAACCTTTACCACCTTTTCTACGGCGAATGCTAATAGCAACAACACTATTGTCGCTTCTAAAGTCAATTTAAAATTACCGGAAAAAGAAAAATTTAAGCCTATGCAACAATTTGTAAAATCAATTGCTGCGCCGTTAAAACCTAATGTCAGCGGTAGCTTAGCAACACTGGCTACAAAAACTCCCTATTTTGCTATACCTAATCCACCGAGACCGATTAACAGCAATTCAAATAAATATTTAAACACGCCCGCCTCCATAGCCAGTGAGGCTAATAAGCAATTGGGAAATCTGTTGAAACGTTCTGCTTCTTTAGATGAAAGCAGTTCATCTAAAATAGGAAGCGGACTACTAGCGAGTTGTGCCGCTAATAAACAATTAAAGTTAGACCATTCTAGCAAAATGAAATGTTACGGTGGCGCAAAAATTAGTAAAGTGGCACTGTCGGGAAATTATCATTTGAAGTCGTCAGACATACCGTTGTATTCGCCATTGTCATCGGCATACAATCAGACTTGTTCTGTGCCAAAATCTTATAGCGTAAGTAGTAGTAAAGCGGTTCTCAGCAACGCAAAAGTGCCCAGTGGTACTGTGACAACACTGACGACGCAAGCAAATCCAATAGCCACCCAAGCGACTAAACCGAGTATAGAAATAGTGCGTTTCTCGTCAGCAAATGAAATTATTAAACCAGTCGCTTTACTTAACTCTCCTACCAAATCGAATACAGTAATGGGTCCTCCGTTATCGCTAGCCAGGGTAACCAAAAAACCATCTTTAACTGGTCTCAAGGTAGTGCCCACTGCTATAAAATCTCCGCCTTTAAGCACGATAATCTCCTTAAATTCCTCAAAGTTGCCGATAACCAGCGTCAATAGTCCGGCGATAATGAATTTTCGTAATAGTTTAGCTATACCAAGCCAAAGTAAAACTCCACCTATAACGGGTAGTAAAAAGAATGAAAGCTCTACGGTTACTATCAACGCTATTATCGCTGCGTCCAACTCGGGAGGTATGGGCTCTGAAAAACCCAAGTGTAGCTTAAGAGAATTTCGTTTGCCTTCACGCGACTCGCCCTCAGACATTTTGGACTTATCGGCGTCAAAGAAAGTACCGACAGGTACAAATGGTACGTCAGTCATGAAACGCCAATTAGCCACAATAAGTGCTGCTGCTGGCGGCAGCTTGGAAATGGCTTTAAATAAAATCAAACAAAATATGGGATCCAACGCCAATAACAGCGAATCATGTAATAGCGTCAGCACGACTTCCAAGGCTTATAGTAAATCGATAACAAGCTCCACACCGAATCAAGATGATTTACTTAATCTGCATATGTTATCGGAGTCGGCTACGGCGCGAGAGAAAATTGCAATACCCGGCTCAGTGACATCCTCAATTTATGGAAAAACTAAACTGGGACAAACAGCTCTGGTGCGACAGCAGAACGCCTCAGTACGTAATATACCTAATCCATCAGCTTTAGCATTTCGCAATCAACAGCCGATAATGGTACCGTTGGTCACCATACCAAAATCGCTAACACTAAATGCTAACGATAACAACCTATCAATAAAGCCGAAAACTGAGCCTTCAACTCCTCCTCGAATACCTTTAAGTTCGACGGTGACGCCGCAAAGCACTAATACAACAACGACGATCAACAGTTCCATGTCACCTTCACGTTCCGTAACAACATCTACCAAAAAACACGCAAGCATTGATGAAGTGGCAGCTACATTAAACATTCGTGCTGCTGCGGCTGAGGCCTCAGCTAAAGCTACTCTCATTAATGCTATTAATACCAGTACTACCACTACTAGCGGAACACACAATAACGAAGAGCCAGTTCAGGTTACTACAACTTCATCTTTAAAAGCAATTGATCAACCAACTAAAACCAACAATGTAATGGTAGATAAAAAAGAATCATTAACTGCAACGGATAAAAGTGCCCAACAGTCTTCGACAGTTGTTAGCGATATCTTAGGAGTGGTAGAAATAAAACAAGAAATTCCTGACGACCAACATAGCGAATCCATAGCGGAACAAACGGAAATTAAAACCGAATTACCAACCACCACCACCACCGCCATCACTTCACTAGCTTTCGCCAACAAAGACGAAACTTGCTCGTCAGCGGTAGAAAACACCTCAACTACAACAACCACCACCAATACCACAGCTAGTGCTAAATTTTAAAAGTCATCTATTGAAGGTAAGTACACACGAGTATTAAAAATTTGATTGATTTTTAATAGCAGTAAAATAAGGGGCGGGGTTGTTTTTGCATACATATGCATATAAATGCTTTAAAATTACTTGAGACGAAATGAAACGAGCTCTACCCTTAACATGTTCTCCCTGTTTATGCAAATTAATGACTTTGGGCTTTAAGCGTTTTATGCAAATTATATGACAGCGTTTGTTAAAAACAGACTTTTATGTTACGTTAGGTATAGGTATAGGCAGAGGTAGAGGCTAAATTTAAAAAAGTTGCTACCTTTTAACGTATTAAGTTTAGTTAGCTCTGCACCATGACTTACACTCGCTGATTTTCTCTTCTCAAGTAAATTTTTTCAAGCTGTTGCCTGGGTTTCTTTTCGAAAAGGAAATTTTTAATAGAACTGAATAAACGATTTTGAGGGACGATCCCAGAAATGCTTCTTTCCTATCTACTTCTTGAGGTATGGACACATTTAGACTTTTCGGCGTAAACTAAAGCGTTGCATATATTGAAAGGCTTCGCTCACGTTTCAAGCTTGAACATTAGGAATTTGACCTAAGAAGAGCCGCTTTTTTTTGAAGAGGAATGAGCAAAGCGATAAGCCCTACCTGCCCACTTACATTGCTCCTCTTTCTGGATCGCAGCTGTAATCTAGACCTTTCAAGATCAAATAAAAAGTTCCATAGTCTTGAAAGTCCCGCCCTCTCTGTGTTTTGAACATCAGGAATCTGCGTTAAGACGACAGATTAATTAAAATTAAATTTTGAACCCTTATATTAAGTTACAATGATTTTATTTTTAAGAGGCGGTGGTGTCTGAAGATTTCAAGATAACACAAATAAAAGAATTATAGTTGGCCACGGCCATTGGCCGTTAAATGTCCTACACCGTTATGCTTGATACAGTTACTCATATAGCCACTTTTAACATAAGGTCGTACGTGAGAAGTGTTCGCAGAAATGATCCGCTCCGAACCAATTTCAAAAGCTTTCGTTCTTGGGCCACGACATGTCGTTGTACCAGCTTTCACCAAAAGATCTAGACAGCTGCCATCCCTGGATTGAACACAAGGATACAAGACGGATTGAGAAGCTTAATAAAAGAGTTTTTTGAATAGGAGATGGGATATAGTAAAGACTTGCACATGTTTCCGTATTCGGCTTTCTGTGTTACGAAGAGATATTCATGTCAAGATAACTAGATAAGCAAACAAAAGCGAACCAGTTCCGAAAGGTTTTTCTTCTTTTCTTTATTTATAACAAATTACAATGCTCTTCTTTCTAACGCAAAGAGCTACGTAACCTACACTTTTCAAGGCAAACTAAAGAATTATAAATTGTTCAAAGCTCCGCTTTTCCGTTAACTTTGGGCATTAGGAATCTGCTTTAAGAAAGATAAATTTTGCTTACATACAGCAAGAGAGATTTTGGGATGGAGTTGTACTTAAATTTTAGAGTTACAGCGCTCTTTCTTACAAAGAGACTTTTTTTGACATAACTTAATGGGTTCACGAAAAGATAAAAATTAGTCTCATACGCTCTGGTTTCTCTTGCTGGCTTACAGTAAATTACAGTGCTTCGTTTCCTCCGGCAGAATTGTGTCTAAATTTTTCACGCTGAAATGCAAACTTTTACACATTGCAACGGCCCGTTACCCATCGAGTCCTAGATATTGGGGATGTGGCTTGTTGAGAGTTTGTAATGAAGCACAATTTGCTCCCATTCGCTTTAGTAGCTTACCGTGCTCCTCGCTCGGACAAAAGCTTGCATTTGGAATTGTACATACATATATTGCAATGGGCTGCCGACCCTCCAGATCTTGATATCCGGAATTACTAGAACAAAACGAATTACTTATCTTAGCTCTGGATATCACAGACTATTAGAATAAAATGTTTTTTTTTTTACTTAGTTATGACTAAAAGTATCATGTCATTGGTGTTTCTTCTGTTTGCATATTTTCTCCCCTCAGTTTACAAAAGTATTTGCTTGATTAAAAAATTGTGAATGATTTATATATAAAAAAAATTATCTGTTTTTTTTTTTTGCATTAGCTTTTCATTATAGAAAAATGCTTCAACATTTTAACCCAGTGTAACTACAATATTTAATGCGTTTGCTGTGACATCATTTATGGTACATGTATTTTAAAATAGGCAAGAAAGCAAAAAAAAAAAAAAAAATGAAAAGATTTATGTACGAACAAATAAACAAACAAATGGTCTAACTATATGCTGGCATGTGTAGAGACGTAAGCAGAAACAAAGTTGTCAAACCTGATGATAATGATTACGGCGATGATGCTAATGATCTAAATAAAACGCATATATAAAAACTCTAAATAATCATAAATATAAACATAAATAAACACGCATGCATGCACGCATACACAAACGCACATTATGAATGAGGGCCAATGAATGTTGGTTGCTTGCGACGACGGCACTAAGTGACAGAGTCAATGAAAACTAATTGTGGAACGTGCGGAACCAGTTTATTGTGTGAAACGTTTGTTCGAATCTCTCTATAGAATACGTAGATAAATGAATGTACATATGTGCGCGCGTGTGTGTGTGTGTGTGTGTGTGTGTGCCTGTGTACGAGAGTTTATATTTATCCACATAATAAATACATTAAATTATCGAGTGTATAAAAAAATCATCATTAATAAGCAAATATATAGAAAGAATTTAATACGCAATAAAAATAACAAAATTATTAAAAATATTCAGTAGTACTAGCAGCAGCAGCAGCAGCAGCAGCAGCAGCAGCAGTAGTAGTAGCTTTACCGAGTGTGTCTCTTTAACAGAAAAATAGCAAAATATCAAACGAAGAATTTCGAAAAGCAAAAGAAAAAAAACAAAAAAGTCTAAAAACATAAAACGTATAATTGTCGAGTGCATTATAATTGTTTTGTGGTAAAGAAGTGAAAAATGCACATAAAAATTGGGGCCACACATAACAATTGATTACAACACGTACATGTTTTTACAAGTAGTAAACAAACGGACACACACACACACAAACACACACACACTTTCATACATAAATACATACATACATACATACATACATACATACATACATGCACATTTGTAATGACTTTACACATTTGCTCTATGTAATCCATTATTTAGCATTACAATTAGTCTCAAGCTAAGCATTAACTCGCATACATACTGGCTACATAAATAGCTAAAAACAAACATTAATAGACAGAAAAAATGCAGTCGCAGACATAAAGCTACACAAAATTGTTACTAGGTTTAGTTATGTGTATAAATATATATATATATATATATTTATATGTATAGCAGCAGTATGGTATGGTATTTATAAGCACAAACATACAAAGCCCCCCTCTCTCCGCTCTTCTAGGCTTATCTCGTGCTCTAACTTTCAGTCTTTCTCTCTTTCTCTTTGATTTCTTCTCGTTCCCTCAAACCCTTAAAAAGATACATACGCATGCACACAGTACACACAAAGCTAAAAGAGCATGAACACAATACAGTATATATTTATTAACTGTGACTCTTCATTGTACGTATATCTATCTGTCTCTTCTCGTCTCATCTCGTTTCGCCACGACCAACTAAACACAATATTGTGCAATACTAGAGCATCAACTTGACGAAAAATATTAGATAACAAAAGTAAATAAAACAAAAGCAAATAATTTCTTCACTACCTCACGTAAGACCATGCAAAACTAATACAATCTATTCTCTTCAATTGCTTGCAGAGTAACCAAAAAAAAAAAAAAACAAAAAACAAAAAACAAAAAACCAATGAAAGCAAACAAGCTGATAGAAGTTTATACAGTTTTTTACATAGAGAATGTGCTGCTTTACATGAGTACACCTTTGTGTTTACCAGAAGGCAAGCAAATAACTAAATCTTCTTTGCTCCTTCTGTAGCCTTCTTTAGTTAACGCTCAGTTTACCGTACACTTCTTAGTGTTTCAAAATTATAGAATGATTTTTCAAAAATTTTCATAATTTTATCTAGTTTTTATTTTCGTATATTAACATCAATTGGCATCAATGACGACATTTTTGTTTATCTTCCGCTTTACTATCATTTGCAAGGCATGCATTAGATTAAAGTAATGCGTTCCTTTTTGGAGAACTAAAATCCGCTACGTCTGGGGATAATTTCGATACTTTGCATACATATATATATATATATATATATATATAGGGAACACTTATTACTTCGGAGCGCGCGTTTATAAATAAGTACAAGTTCCTCAGGACAACTTCGATTCTGGCTAAGAATTTTGAATAAATCACTTCGGATTTCTTAAGCTAGACCAAGAGTAGAGCGTTTAAAGGACGCTACTATAAAGAAGAAAAGTTCCTCCGAGCCAATCTCGATTTTTGCTTAAAAATTTGTGTAATTTTAGACTAGGATCCGCGGACAGACAATACCTTTCACTTCAGGGTTCGTAAGCTGAATCGAGAATGTTATAAAAAAAAGAGGTTCTTAACACCTCTAAGGGCAATTTTCACCATTTTGGGGGCTCTTGTCAACCGGACAGAGAATATCGATGACCTTGAGTTTGTTAAGCATGATTGAAAGACACTTTCGGACAAATAAGAATCATAATCCACATTAACTAAAGAGTGCGGACAGTTGCCTATATTCCCGGTAATCCTACCGGTGTAGTTATTGGTCTTCGAGCGGAACTTGTGCTCTTGAACCGAGTATTTAGCTCAGGATTTCCACTTTATCTACATTCTGATTTTGTAAGGGAAACACTGCAATGCATTCACTAACTTAAAAAAGAGTTTTATACATGTTCAGCTGGAAAACGTAAGCCTTGCCCTAGTAATACGCTAATAGTAATGTGCAAATAATATAAAATAATAATAATTTCCACTCTTTGGACGAATCGTGTATAGATCCTTTTTAGCAAGTGAGAGTATGGCTAATAGGTCTAGAAGTACTTATCAAGTAATTATGCATTTGCTTTCTTTAAAGCAGCGTAGGTTTTGCACAGATCTTTCCAACTGCTGCCGGTATATCAAATCTTTTCGTCAACGACTTAGCAGTCGAGCAGTTATCGGAAAAGAAAAAGGAATCGGGATTCTAATTTTTAAGTTGCCTAAGGCATTAAAATTTATATGAGTGCGGTTATAGGGTGGAACAAGTGGTTGCAGAGAGACGCATTTATGCATTTCTTATCAAAATTTCGAAATTTTTCAAATATTTTGTGAAGTAATTTTTCCTTTGTTTTTTCCTGACGTTCTTGATAAAACTTTAACTTTTGTGCGTTTTTTCCATTCCTTTTCGTAAAGTTTGCCGCTTCTATGTTACCCAACACTGTCTGTATATTATATATATCTATATATATATATATATATATATATATATATATATGTGTGTGTGTGCGTGTGTGTGTGTGTATATACAATGAGTTTACAATGGTGTACATTTGATAAATTAAATGAATTAAATTGAGACAAGCGGTAAATGTTTAATATATTTACGTGCATATGTATGTTCCTATGTACATACAA
Organism: Glossina austeni; assembly: GCA_000688735.1. Classification (NCBI taxonomy): domain Eukaryota; kingdom Metazoa; phylum Arthropoda; class Insecta; order Diptera; family Glossinidae; genus Glossina; species Glossina austeni. Next base: position 484,979 of record KK502589.1, read on the forward strand.
TAAATGATGTGCGTGCATGTATTCTATACACACATGGATTTGCGAATATTTTCCTTCATTTAAATTAAATTTATTCTGTTTGCTCGTTGCACACGAATCGAAAGCATTCGAAACGATCTGAATTTTATGAAATGTGTACGTATTTTGGCAAATCAAAGCAACGAATGACTTCAAGCATGTTTATTTAAATGTAGTAATGAGTACGTGGGTACATGTGTGCACGTCTGCAATATGCGTTGAAGTTGAGCAAATTGATAAAATTAAATAAACATAATACAAAACAGTATCACACACACGCGCACACACACATGCATCAAATTGTTCAATAAATGTTCACTAAATGAATAAATCAGTAAATAAATGCAATACATTTTTATGATTACTTTTTAAAAATTAATGATTTTGGAGAAATTCCACAAGATTCTCAATTATAAAAATTTTATGATTCTATTGGCAGATAATAATCTATGTTATCTGTAACGAATATATATGTGCACGAATATTGTTAGATGAAAACTTGGAATTTTTTTTTTTTAAGATTTTTTTATTGATCTTTAAAATTGCTTTACATTTTCTTTTGTTTATTGTTTTACAAATTTTTTCTATTGTTTGTTTACTTTTTGCAATATTTTAATTATTTATTCTTTTTTTATATATTTTTTATTTGTTTTTTCATATTTTTAAACTATTTTTTTTTTTAAATCTTTTGTTGTATTTCCGTCCTATTCTTTTATTTTACGTAATTTATTGTTGATTTTTGATGTTTTATTTTTTATTTGCTAATTGCCTTTAAACTTTTTCATCTATTTATTCATTAGCTTATATTTATAAAGAAAGCCTACACTTTATGCGAAGTGTAATGTAATGCTCTTTACAAAGCTCTTTATTATAAATAGTAAGCATAACCTCCGAAGGTGTAGTTGGTTTGGATTTTAAAAAGGAGTTCCAATCGACCTTCCAAGCCTTGTTATGCGAGCATTATTTCAGCCTAGAAAATTTGGACTCAGCAAAATTTATCTCCGTAAAAATGGTTCAATTTTGATAAAGCTGAGCTCCCGCCCGTCATTTCGATATAAACAAATTCAGTAAAAGCCTGTTGCGGTCTTGCTCGGAAGAGAGAAGCTAGAAAAAATATTCGTGTGTAGTCGGAAAAATCCTTTCCTGTAAAAGATTACTCTATGGCCATTTCCCCCCATGCAAAAACAGGGATTGTGTAGTCAAGGCGGGTTGGTTGACACGTTTCACTAATACTTTTTTAAAACTTAAGTTTAAGGAGCAGTTGGACTGTTTTATCTTATATGTCGAACTTAGTTCAATTCACAGAAGTTATACTTTAGTCAACCTTACTGCATACAAGTCCACAAAAGTCTGCTTTAGCCTTATTATGGCGAAGAGTTTTTTGCTTTTCTAAGTGTTTGTTTATTTTCTGTTTTTTTTCGTTTATTTTTTTATTTGTAAATGTTTATATTTGTTTGTAACAGCCTACTCCTTACCCACATGTTATAAAATATTATAAAATAGAAGATTCATATCATTGCAACAAGATTACAAATTGGTTTGATATGTGGCTTTCTAACAGATTACAAGATCTCGTTACATCTTATGCCAAGCAGATTATGCTTTATATATATCATGAACACTAGCTACTTACTCTGAATACATACGGTTTGCTTAGTTATACACACTACTAAAGGCATGTAAGTATGTCGGATGCCTTTAAGGTACAATAACGTCCATTAGAGATGTTGTGACCTGAGAACAGCCTTGATTAGTCTAAGCAACGGAGTCAATTTAGACACACTTGACACAACCACAACTTAAAAACGTCGTCGAAAAGATGAAATTGCGACTCGATATACTTTATCACTCATGTCAGGCTAAAATCAAGAAATCGTTTAGAACATGGATTTTAGTTTTGTACATTTATGTGGAATGTGTCGCCCAATCATATACGGATATGATTTGACATATACGCGACATACGGTATATATAATAGGCTAGATATGATAATTGATATATCGAATGAATGCATTTTTGCTCTACATAAACATCGGTCATCGAGTGATGATGGGTAGGAATTCGCGTGAAAAACGAATTGTACGCTGCACTTAAGCTTTCCGTGAATTTTTATTAGAGGTTTGGGATATAGAAGTTAGATGGCAAATGCGTATGACGGGATCAGCTTAAGTTTTCAAGATCTCTTCAAGCCTTCGTGCTTGCGATTTGTTGTGTGAAAGTGGATCTAAAGTAGAATTTGAAAAAGTTGCCGCCGAACTACTGGCAGGTATTACTTTAGGGGTGGAGAGTTCAGTGTCCTAAAAGGTGGTAACATTTGTCATCGAAAGTATTATAAAAAGATTCAGAAGTGTATAGTTATTCACAATTTGACCGATCAACACGTTACTAATCCAAGTATTGGGAGTAAGTATTCTTTTGTTTTCTGCAAATCAGCCCGAGTAGGCAAAGGATCTCTAGTAACAATTCAACGATCAATGATCGCGACAGCAATTCAAGTGCGGTAAAGTTTTCAATAAAACCGACAGCCTTAGATGGCGATGCTTTAAGACTTGAGTCACTGGCTAAATTATTTACAAAAATAATATTTGATGGAAGATAGGAATGGCTGCCCAAGTCGATTATCCGAAAGTTTTAAAGCTGTTTCCATCCAGTTTTCTCTAAATTCCTCGTCTAGGAGCAAACACAAGCCCTTTCTTCATCGCCTTTTTGGCCCCAGAGGTATTTTTACTATAAATATGACACTTAAAGATAAGTGATTGTGAAGTAGAGTTTGTCGAAAAAGCGAACCGGCGATCGTTTAAGACTATCCCCATTGCGAGATGGACTCGCTAGCAGTGTGTTTTGTTACGTCTTCAATCTTTAATGATGCCAACGACGATCTAAGCATGCATGAAGGCTTCTTGAAGCGAATTCCGCGACATAACGCTTATACATCGGACATACAATTCCTAGGTTGCGGTCGAACTCTATACTGCTTTTTCCGCTTCTTTCTCTCTGATTTTTATCAATGGTCCTACACACGTATAGCGGACATTTCCTGAGTAGGTGATTATTAAAAAAAAAACGAAAAAAAAAAGAAGGCGCATTTTATGATTTGTCTTCACAAAATAATTGAAATTGATTTGTAGTGCGTTGCGAGATCATCACAAATATAGAAATCGTTCGTTTCTCTTTATTGCTCCCTGTTCGTTAGTTCCATAAGTGTGGATTGCCCACAAATTGCTTGATGTGCGCATATATTATACTTATATTGGGAGATATGTGTGTTGGCTTCTCCGTTTGCGTATGTAATTCATTAACATATTTTCTTTTCTTTCTTTGACTCGTTCGTTCTCTACAGAAACTTTGATTTTTTGTGTTTTTTTTTATTAAACAATTGAAAGATTTGTGGTTTTACTATAAGCGCGCACACAATCCGACATAGATACATATATAAAATCATGTCTATGTTTGTCTGAATATTTTAATAAATTTCAGTGCTGCAATATAAATACAATAATAAAATAAACTCAATGGCTTATCAGTTGTTCAGTTCGACAAGCAAAA
>KK502589.1:488639-514823 GCA_000688735.1 Glossina austeni
TGTGTGTGTGTGTGTGTGTGTGTGTGTGTGTGTGTGTGTGTGTGTGTTGGGTATACTGAGTCAGAAAGAGAAACGCTACACCCAACTAAGCTAAGCTAAGCAATAAATGAAATGAAGTAAAATGACGTGACGCGTTTCGTGCCGTGCGTGACATGACGTGGTTTCCACCCGATTCTTATGTGTTTTTTTTTTCCACTTCACTTTTTCGTTTCATCATTTATTAAATGATCTGCTTGTAGGTTGAGGCTTAAGTTTTGTATTACGCTCACCATACTTATCTGTGCTACAGTCAACCAACTGTTAACTGTAGAATTTTTACTCAATTTTTTTATTTTTCTTCTTAACGAAATGTTTGCTGGATGGCCTTTAAATCTAAAGTAAATTCCTAAACTAGTAAGAAATATTTTCGAACTTTTATAGGTGCGTTACAAAATTTATTGAAACAGAAAACAAGAAAAAAGTCCAAAAGCAAAAGTACGAGAAATTTCATAAAAGAGTGTTTTTAAAATATCTGCAGCCAAAAGAAAAGAAAATTTAATTTTAATTTAGAAAGAATTTTAAAAAAAACGACAAATTTCTGAATATTTTATGTTTTTTTTTCCTATACCGTACTCCACTTGTGGTACAACGCGAATGTTCACAACACCCAGAAGAACTTGAGGTAGACCCACCCAAGTTTATCTGTCCGTCTGTCCATTTTGCATTTTATTCAACCTATAGGTCGCAAGTCTTCAAAAACACCGACTGGGTTTGCCGCAATGACGAACGCTGTTAAAAGTGGTTCGCATCACATAACGTTTACTTTCGCTTTTAACTGTATTAAGCGAAGTAATGTAGGGAGTTTAATGTTGAGTCCTGGTCCACTACAATGTGTTTACTATAATTTTAAATAACTTAAAGTTTTTCTTATACATTTTTCCATTTTTCTTAGTTAAAGCAAAATTTTGAAAACCTACGTTTTCGAATAAATTCCATTACAATTTTGAGATCTTGTCGTTTTCAAAATGTCTTCGAAAATTGCTCTTTAAAGAATGCTTTGCAGAATATTAGATTTTTCTTTTTTTTTTTTATTCATTGCCTATATAGTCTGTAAATACATTTGCAAAGTAGGGAATTAGGAGCTGCCCGATAACTTAGATCATATGCTGGCCTGTACTGAAAACTCTACCGCACTTGAGATTTGACCTCCTGATCGTTGAGTTGTTTGTGGAGGTCCTTTGTTGAAATATTGCACTAATAAATTATTCCTGGTTTTTTTTTCAATTAAACACGGAATGGGTAGAACTATTTTGGAAGACCAAAGCAACTCAGTTTCTTATTAAGCGAATATTTGGAAGTTAGTTTATAAGAAAGTAAAGAGAAGATGGAACTTGAAATTCTGGTCGCTTAAGTGAGTGCGTCCGCTTTCTTTTCACTGTAGAAACGCAAGATTACCTTTAGTTTGATTCTACTTCCCTATCAAGTGGGCTTTCCCACCGTCACTTTTTCAAGTCGAACAGACACGCATATTGCTGCCTTTTTTTGCCTCTTCCCCGCCTACCTGTACTCCTTCCAGACCACCATTGCGTCTACATGGGCATAACGGGCACCCCAGCGAGCTTGTCGAAAAATTTACGAGTTAAAAATTTTTAAAATACTTGAGTCTTGGAACTTATTTCTTTGGCTAAGTGAATACTAATTAATAACAATAATAATATATTTGATAAGTAACAAGGATTCAGAGGCTTAGAAATACAATGTGACATTATAACCCTACAAAACCCAATTAAAAAACGACTTGGAAACCTCTGTCATTTATACACGTTTAAAATCCTAGCTGGCTATGTTATGAAGTTAAGCTGTCAGGTGTTCTTTGAGAGGACTTTTATAGTTTTTGATCTGTGATAACGAAACATAAAAAAAAGGTTTCGCCCAGATTATGCCGGCTGTGCAAATAAGTTCTCTTTGTATTCTTTGCTGAGCTCCAAATTTATTTAAGATACAAAGCTTGTTACAACGCTTACTAATTGAATATTCGAATCTACCATCGCTATCTACGGTCTTTTATCTCTTATCGTATCGGATAATTTACGAACGCTCCGCGGTAAAAGCTTCGTGATTTTGAGACGAATTCGTCGAAAATCCGTTTTCGCAAAATCTTCAACTTTGCAGAACCAGTGTTAATCACAAAGAGTCGTGTCGCAGATGGAAGATGTTCCCCACCTGCTTCTTAGATTGCGTTTGCTAGAGACGATCGGACGTATGCTAACGTAACTAATTGACAGCTTTACTGCATTTCACGTTCACGTCAACTTAATTATATTCGTAGCTTCACGCGAGTCTTTTTCCAGCCAACTCCAGAACACACAGAACAGAAAAAGTGCCGCGAATGTCATACATTTCCTGTCGTTTTGATATACAGTGAACGACAAGTTACACATAAATTAAATTTATACCGTACGTGTATGTTCGCGGGTTCAAAGTTTAGTATGGTTTGCCAACCATTTTAGAGTGGGGCAACCCTTCAGTGAACAAAAGATTTATGCATGATATTATCGCATGCTTTTTGGTCCGCAACATTTGTTAGTGAAAAAGATAAAGTAATGCGAAGTGCATAACGGTTAAATTCAATGATTCTGATCTTCCTCTTATATTTAGTATTTTTGAGTTATTCAACGTACACAGAGGCTAATCATTAATTTGAAGAAATCTACTAATGAAGCCTATCGAACACATTTAGAAGCCTACGGTAATGCTGCTCCATCATATACCAATGGTCGGATTTGGTTTCCACAGTTTAAAAGCGATGATTTCGATGTGAATGACATAGAACGGCCTGGAGAACCACTAAACTCCGTTTTCAAGTGAAAATTGGCCAAAACGAATGCAAGCACGCTTTAAAAAAGCAAAAATTGTTAAATCGCCGGAGGTAAGCTCTAAAATGTGTGTCGAACTATTGGGTCTCAGAAGAGTCGGTACGAGATAGCCAGCTGCTTGCGCTGGGAACGCGCGCAACCGATCTACCTAAATAAGTCAACGGTCTAAGCGCTGTCACCTCGCTTTTTGTACCTCTGCCACTAGGCTGTTTCGTCTCTTGGTTTCCCTTTAATGAAGAAGAATCTGACTATTCTATCGACTATTCTATCTGTGTCCTCCTTAGTTCATAGCATTTCATTTCTGGTCTCTGTGGAGAATGATTCACTTCAGATTGTTGACTCATTGCATACTAGAAGATGTTTGTGGAATAATATGATAAAACATGTATTTTAGATAACATTAACTTTCTGAAACAGCTTCGAATTAAGTGCAGTGGGAAGAAACTGCAGTGGAATTGTAGAACAAAAACAAGAAAATTTGAAAAACATTCTTATCACACTTGTGTTTCTAAAGGCATTTGCCGTTTAAAGGCTTACGCAGACACATTATATTTTGAAAACTGAAGAGGTCCGCATTAGTGTGGCTCCACACATATGCTTCGCTGGCAGGTCATTCTTGAATTTTAATGAAGAGAAGAAAAATTTTCATATTCAGCTTTAATCGAATGTTTTAATCGTTGATTACTTTTGCTTCTTCTTGCTTTTGAAAAAACACATTTCAACACTCAAGAAAATGTGTTTCATCAAAAGTACTGCAAACATAACACTTTATGTAAGCTGATAACATTTGTAGAATATATACATACACAATACATACCGACATAAGCTTTCATATGCAAATCACTGCTCTACCGCTTAATACACATGTAAAGGCATACTTAAAACTCAGCACAATCGAGCTGTTTTCAAAGATTCGAAAAACATAGACAAAGTACCCTCCGAACAGTACTCCCAATAATATATTCCAAAGATAACATCAAGCGAACAACGCCAAAGTGTACTACGTAAGTCGACATTCTCATAATTCTAAAATTATTGATCGATTTAATAGAACTGATGAGAGAAGGGAGAAGAATTACGGACGAAGTAACACGTTTCCGCTTTGAATGCGATGTCGTTGTTTCAACGAAGCGGTAAATGAGCAGATCTGGATGATTCGATTCTACGGGTGACACATTGAGCAAGAAAAGGGAGAAAGACGGAAAAACATGGATAAATCAATTTTTCCATAGTAAAGAAGAAGAAGAAAAATAAAAACACAGACAAACGGAGATGAGTAAATCGAATCAGTCATTCATAGTGACAAAGAACATTGTGATAGATCCACGCAGACATAGTAAGAGCGAACACATATAGAGAGAAAGGAAAAAATCTGTTCGTTCTTTCATGATCAAGAAAAGAATACATATATCGGGGAAAGAGGCCGGCATGGCCAAATCGATGGCAGTAGTTTTCGTAACGAAGTATGCATGCAAACTGATTGACAAATACGGTTGTGGACAAATTGCTTTCGCTAGTGGCGACGAAAACTGCTAGCCAAACCCAGAATAGTAATGCGAATGTACGCAGCCAAACAAAGAAAAATCGATTCCCTTATTTATTTTAATAAGGAAGTTATGTACACAAGTAAATGGGCAGAAATGAGCAAAGGGATTCCGTTATTGCTGGTAGAGAAGAATATATATATAGCGGTTGCATGATAGACGGATGTGGATAAATTGCTTGTCCTGCTCCTAGCAATGAAGCATGTAACTATTTCAGATAAGAATAGAGACAGACAAATATTAGTAGTCGAAAAAAAAATGGGATCTATAACACACAGAGACAAGATGACAGGCGCTGATTAGTTCCACTTCATTGTTAATAGTCAAGAAAAATACATTTGGACTGACAGACCGATGCGAGCCGTTGAATAGTAACAAAGAAGATATACAGGCTGTTAAGCGGGATGGATAAGTCTTGACAAGACTCCATAAAATAAATAAATTCCTATTCCCATTTTCATAAGCAAAAAGCAAAAAAATATCAGGCAATCATGAAAAAAAATGTTTATGTACAGGTTGATAGACACATCATAATGGTTGAAGAGCGGATAAACAATTTCCACTATTCCGATATTCATAACGACAAAAATTATATGCAGATGTAGATGGGTGTGGAGATAAATCGAATCTCTTGCTTTCTTAGTGACCAAGCAAATGCCGAGATATACAGACGATTGTAGGGATAAATAAATTCTCCTGCTCTTAGCGATGAAGAAAATCTAGAGATATACAAATAAGTGTGAAAATAAACCGATTCTCTGTCTAAGCAAACGTAGAGATATACGGACAGATTGTGGGGATAAATCGATTCTCTTGCTTTAGTGATTTAGTAGGGAAATGTAACGACAACTTTGACGATAAACCGATTATCTTGTCCGTTGTGACTACGGAAATGCAATGATGACTGCGTGAATAAGCTGGTACTCCTGCTCTTAGTGATGGCAAAATTGTCGAGACGTACAGTTAGATATGGAGATAAACCGATTTTCTTGTCCGTAGTGACTAAGGAAGTGTGAGGACATACAGATTGACGGGTGTGGGGTAGATCAGTTCTCTTGCTTTTACTGATGATGGAAGTTTGAAGACATGTAGAAAGGCGTGGATAAGTCGATTACGATCTTAAGAGCGACGACGGGGCAAACAGATGAACATAGTGATTCCATCGAAGGTGCGACAGAGATAAATCCATTTGTTGTTCTTTATAGTGATGGAGGCAAAACGATTTCGCTCTTCATCGTAATTAAAAATACAATTCATTGATATGATGAACATTTCCGTCTTCAAAAAAAAAAAACCATTTGAAAAATTTGAATACATCTCCTCGGGCGGGCTTACGTACATTTCCTGTGAATAATATTGCTTTCAGAAGGGTGGTTGAAATTCTTCTACGAAGACTTAATTTCACTTTTGTTATTGCGTCTTGTTTGTTATTAACTTGAATAATTTATTTTATAGTTATAATGACGGAAAAGAGAAAAAAAAAAAAAAGAGAAAAGAAAAGAAAACAAGCACACAGTAAAATAAAAACAAACTCTGAACACAGGAAGTAAACACAGTAAGAAAACGAGAAAGATTACGAAAGACTAAGAGCGAGAGAGATAGAAAGAGAAGGAAGTTTCATATAAAACAATAAGTAAATTAAATAAAAAAAAAGCAAAAGAATTTATGGCAAATACTAGAATATATACATAGAAACACATTTATTTATAAAGGTGTAGTAACAACAACAACAACAAGAACAACAACAACAACAGCAACAACAATTAATGAATGCGATATAATAACGGAATAAAAATCTAAATAAATAAAACGTAATTCACGCTTTCAATTTTTTCAAACAATAAAATTACAAAAAAACGAACATAAATATAAAAAAATAAATTCAGATAATGCATACCATGAAAAATAACAAGTAGTTATGATAAGATATACATACCAATATACATACATATATATATGTGTATATATATACATATATATATGTATATGTATTACGTACATTAAACGTCTAAGCATAAACTTATTTACATAAATGTGTTTTTTTTTTTTTGTAATACAAAATAAAATCTCACCTAACTTGACTGTAGATACTACCTACTACCACTTATATCTTTGAGATACATAAGTATTTATGCTTACAATTTATGGAAATTTTTGTTTCTTTTTTGTTTTTCTTTTTTAAGATTACAAAAGTGGCAATTTTTAAACATGTTTTTCTTTTTTAATTTAATTTCGTTTTAAACGCCTTTAGACCAAAAACACAGAAACAAAAACAAAACAAAGCAAAGAAAATTATAAAAAAAAAAATAATGTATTTGTTGACTTTTAAATTCAAATTTTATTATATAATAGACTATAAATGAATTTTTAAAAATTAACGTATGTTCTTTTTTTCTTCTTTATCTTTATCTTTATCTTTTTCCGTTTTTTGTTTTTTTTTCTTTTTTTTTTCTTTTTATTTTTCTATCAAAACGTAGACTAAATAAAAATGTATTTAATTTTCTAGAGTTTAGCATAAGTTAAAATGAATGTGTTAAGTGTGAAATGAACTTCTTTTTGCAATTAAGATTTTTAATGTAATTGAAAACTGCACAAAGGCTATTGATTTTAATGTTATTTCTAATTTTATTCACTATCTACTCTCCTTCCATTAATCACAGCGTCCTTTCTCTCTAGCTACCTCCTTCCCGCCTTCCCTTCTCGAAAAAAATGATTATTTATCCTACGCTTCTCCCTCTCTCTCTCTCTCTCTCTCTCTCTCTCTCTCTCTCTCTCTCTAACGTGAACTTAAAGCATTTCAAACTTTTCCTTTTACAAAAGTATCTATGTAAGCGGCAATCCAAAATCTGTTTAGATAATCTTTCTTTCTTCTTTTAGTATAGCAGAAATTTTCTCTCTGTCTATAAATATATATTAAAATGTGTACTAAAAAAGTTTAATTTAGAAACTCAACAACAAATTTATTTAATAAAATATTTAGCACAAAAAATTATGTATAAATAAAATAAAAACATTATTAATGTGTTTTCACTTCCGATTTCTTAGATCAGAGGTAAGTTACATTCGCGTCCTTAGTCTTTACAAGTGGTGAGTATATGTACTTTTGTTCATATATTTCTTAACTCAAATCAATCGGTTTATCAATCGTTTCTGGAAAATAAAATTCGACTCGTGGATGCGCTTTTCCGGAATAGATCGTGTGTTTCTCATAAAAAAGAAAAACAAGCGATCGTAACCTTTCGGCAGATTTTTGAAAATCTCTTTAAAAAGAATGCTTTATATCACCCACCAGCTGGAACTCGGTGGCGTTACCGTCGGTTTTTTATTCTGTGTTTTCGCAATATCGGGGTACACTTGTCACCACTTCAATGAACGGTAACCGTGATCAGTGTCTGATTCTAAGGTAATATGACCTTGTGCCTGTGTGCCTGTTGCTGGTATCTTCGAATTACAGGCATTGACAGAGAAAAGTAGTAATTTAGTATTAAAATGGTGACCATGTGGCGCTTTTTTTCTTTTTCTTGGAGCAACATACAACGTATTTATTGATAAAGCCCGGTAACTACGATGCATGACTTAATTATTAGGTGCTTGCATGTATTTTGTTCAGTTTTTTTCACTTGAAAAAAGCATCTATTGAGAAAAGTCGCTACAAAACGCAAAATATTTTCCATTATTTTCTTCACATCTTGCTGGTAAAACGGCGATACCGTCGAAGGAATGATAGCGGTTTGGCACCGCTCAGCATTTCACTAGTTATTTAGTTGCCAAGCGATTTTGGGATAATCACAGCCACCACGACACTCATCGGGGAACTGTAAACAGCAGTCAGGGTCCCTGTGGCTCCCATGCCAACGCATGCCGTACGCATTAAAAAATGCTTACGACCACTCTTTGTGCATGCGCCTTATTGAGTTTGGTGTTCGGACCCCCGTGGGCCTATATATCGGACAACAATGCATTACGCCACTTAGCAAATTTTGCAATCGACTTCTTCACGCGATGCGTTCCGGTCGCCGGGAGATAGAATTAGCGATATATCATCTCCATCCCGAAAACTAAACCAAGTGAAAAGAAATAGATTATCAAGGTCCATTCACGTAAATGTGGCGTCACCAACAAATTTTGACATACGACATTTTGCATAACCACTTTTTTGAAGCTCAATGGTTGAAAAGGCTCGATACGATCTGTTTGGCAGCTCTAGTGTTAACACGAATCAAACCCTGCGAACTTCATTGCAAATATTCGCCCTTGGCTCCCTTAGTTCACTCTTGCATCACATCAAACAATTACGTGTTAAGCAAGAAAATGTAATTCATGGATGACTTGTGGTTTCCATGGTCGTCGAAGCTGAACAATCTTTTCCTTTAACACAGCCACTTATACAAAAATGAGCTTTGTTTTTGAACATGTTCTTCAGGCAAACATGTTAAGATCTTTTGAACAGTTAACGAACCTAACACCCTGCAAGTAAATAAAGCGTTCCCTTTTTCTTCTTTTGATTTTATAGCCTTGCAGTCGAAAATGTAAGTGCAATATCCGTAGGAACATGGAGAACATCAATGCGTTAGTGGACTTGAACTGTTTTACTCGCACGAGATATGTTACAAAGGCTATATATATACTTTTGATCCAATTTAACGATGTCTGTCCATGCGTCCCTCTGTTTATCTGTCTGTCCACTATTTTGTAGGACTACCTAATGAAAGTTGTTTATGGTTTATGCGTGTGAGGTTGCGATTCAATAATCATGTTCATCCGTCCGTCCGTCTATTCTATTCTAAATGAATTAGAAACTTTGCAACCTCGCAAAACTAGTGATTACAGAGCAAATATATTTATTTTTTTATTGTATTCATTATTTATTTCGAAATTTTACTCATCGACAGATTAATTAAAATTTGGTACAAGATTAGCCAACACTAAGTAAAATTATTAAAATTTCTCTGTTTTTAATTTTTTTTAGATTTTTGCGGTCGCAATTGCTAGATAAATATCCGCATTTCTACCACCTCAAAGACTACCAGCAATCCTTGGGGAAAATGGATATTGACTTAGAATCTTCTCGCATCATTTACGCAATTTTTTGTTTCCATTTCTCCGATGTGCTATAAAAAGGATTATTAAATTAATATACTCATCTAATCTTGGGAAGGAGCTGCCATCTTTCCTTTCATCTCAGTTCACGGCCAGAATTCCCAGTAACTGAACTGAACTGACGACTCGTAGCAAAAATTTTAATAGACATTTTCGTCTGGTTACTCGGAAAACATTCTCTATAAAATTTTTCGTAATTCAAAGAAATATTTGCGAATAAACCCAGATCGGTACCTAGCATTACCTGCTAGCGGAAAATTGGCCGATGGTTTATTGCGTTTAATGACGAGCGAAAAATTTAGTCATTTAGCCACCTCTACAAAATCGATAACAGAACAAATCGTAAAATTTCTCCGCCCTAAAAATAGGATAAAACGATGACAAGGCCATGTGGTGGATAAACCCTTAAGCTTTGATGTTATGATCAGAACACAAAAGCTTTGTACAACAAATTCAGCCCAACGTCAGATAGATATCCTGCGCTATACTTTTAATTGATTGATATTTGATATATCACAGGGATGCTTGCGAACGAATTCACCCCTTTTTTTAAAGTTCGTTTCTAAGAGATGATCTGCGACTGCATAAATGTCTGAAGTTTACGTCGCTACGTTTTCATCATATTTTATATGAAAAGAGGTGTGCACTTATGCCGTTTTGCCTATCATCTGCAGATATTTTCTTTTCGGCCTAAATTTTTTCAAACTCAATGACCTAATAAGTGCAACATCCCGTACAGGAAAAGGCGTAAGTTTTACATAGAAGCGCTTTATTAGGGCAAACGGATGAATGTTCAAAACGCTATAGTGAATGAGTGGAATTTTTTTTTTTGTTTTTGTAAAATCAAAATCAAGCAACCAAAAAAATGTAGGAACGTACTCATCGACAATTACACACATACGTATGCAGAGACTCAGTCGGTCTTGTCTTTCTGATAAAACTTAAAATATGCGAAAATGGATTTTGCTACCACCAACACGCTATGTATATTGCTCTGGTGTTGTTTTTGACTTCTCTAATATAAACTTGGAATACTCCTCCATCATCATTGTAAGCAGCAGCAGTGGTTGCTACTAAAGTATTCACACGCGTTCAGTAACAACATCCTCATCATCATTTAAATGAGTTTACGCCTCGTTGGAAGGCTGGCGGTTAGATACATTCACATATAAAAGAATACAAACAAGCCCAAGCGCATATCAAACACAAGCACAAGCACGAACAGACACACAAACACACATAGGCACACAAAAGCAAACGCATTAAAATGCTTACTTTAATACCGAACAGATTTTGTTATAAATAATAACGAGAAAGGAAAAAAAACATACAAAAAAGAAAAACAACGAAGAAAAAGTCCGACACGAGCCATATTTCAGCATTAGTATCCTACACAGCAAAAATCAAAAAGCATTCATTCACAAGGCAAATGTGATATTGGTTGTTGTTGTAATTGCTATTGTTGTTGCTTTTTTGATGCTATTCTATTAACTATGCTGGTGTTTATTGACGTTTACTGCCTGCGTGTGCGGAATTTTGTTTTTTCTTTTTTGTTTTTCTCATTTCTCCACGACGCGATGCTGTTCTCGTTGTCGTTGTTATTGTTGTTTGTTACATAATTTATTTCTTATTTTATTTTTTTTTTCACTCCACTTGAAAATTGGGTGCAAATTATTCCGTCCTTGATGTTGTTACAAATACGTGATGTTACGCAATTATCAAAAGGCATTAATAAGTGGATTGCTTGTTGGTCGGTTGGTGTTTATTAATTGCTGAAATTTCTAAGTAATTGCGGAGTAATTGTCAATAAAGAAATTGAAACGAAATCAAAGAAACGTTCTTGTATTTCTCTGGGAAGGTATGAATTGATCTTTGAATTGGTTATTGGCTCTTTCTATACATCATTTCATTTCGCTTTCAATTCCTTTCTTTTCCACAATTTCAAGGGATTGCTCATTAAGCTATAGGCAGCATTCTTTCATATTCAGTGCCTACTTATCGTACGGTAGCTCATTGATTTCATTTAGAAAATTTCACTAATAGAAGCAGTCGAAGCTTTTGAAACTCATTAACTGCTAAGGGAAGCCAACGAGCAACGTGCTCGATTTGAATGAGTATTTGATGAAATGGTTATATAATTATTTCAGGATTTCAAATACAACGCAAACGCACGTTCAATGGTAAGTGACGCCAGACTTGCTATGGGATTTATCAAAAGATGATCACATGAATTTGATGAACGTTACATAACAAAAAGTCCATTGAGAGGGTTGCTTCGGTCTCAATCACTTCGCCTTGAACTTATATCCTTCTTTCTTGGATATAAAGGAATCGGCCACCGCGGAATATAATTTTCTTAATAGTTTTCATTTATTTACATAAAACATTAGCTAACAATTTTACCGAGTAGAGATAGACGTATTGGTTCGTTTCTGCGTTGTATGTATACAAACACGTCTCAGCTCTCGTACATCGTCGTAGTCAGCCATCATTGTTTCACAGGCATGGTAAAAATTCAAAAACTTGCTTTCCTATGTTAACAAACACACGTGTAACTCGGCAGTAATTAAATTTAGGTTTATGTTACAATTTTTTTTATTGGGGGACATCTCGATTTTTCGATTACAATGTTTGTTATGCTTATCGGCGTCTAATTGATTACTCGAATTATCGGTGAACGGATACTTTTATGCTACGCGGTTAAAAGAAAAAGAGCTAAAGTAACACACTACACGCATGAGTGTGTGAGAATTTTAAAGCTTGCTCATGGCCTTTGATATTTGCTGCCGGAGAAGGAGTTCTGCTAAAATTAAATCTGTTGACATGGAGCCATACCTTAGTGCCGAAGGGAGTATTACCAACTCGCAAAAATAATAACATCATAGTTCCCACGAAGTGTAAGCGGAAAATTCACCTTAATTTTTGTTCACAGACTTGTATATAAAAATTAAAGTCGAAGAGATGGGTTTAAAATAACGCCTTGCGGGCATAATTGTATGCTTATCACACACGTCTAAAAAGGCACAGCAGAGGCTTTAAAAGTTAACTGAACAATAGCTTTCCCATATTTGAAAATGAAAGCAATGATTAGCAGGCAACAATAAAATGATTGTAAAGCGAACCGAAATCTGAATCGAAAGTTTTCAAACGTCGCTATCCAATGTCTCCAATCATTCCCTAAAGAAACTAAGGAA
The DNA here is from genome assembly GCA_000688735.1 of Glossina austeni. Taxonomy (NCBI): domain Eukaryota; kingdom Metazoa; phylum Arthropoda; class Insecta; order Diptera; family Glossinidae; genus Glossina; species Glossina austeni. Next base: position 501,333 of record KK502589.1, read on the forward strand.
ACAATATTTTGCATCACATATTGTGAGTGGTGATTAAAAGTGCCGCTTACAACCAAAGAGCTTTGATTTAAAGCCGTCCAGATATGCCGACTAACGTCAAAATCAACAGCAAGAGTATCCACGACTTTACCGTAATGGAAATGATGAGATTAACAAGCGCGTGGAGTGAAATATTCCATAAAAATTATCATTGTTGCATATGCCGAAAATTGGCAGGAGGTCGCGGGCAAACATACACAATATGCAATAACGCACGATAAAGTGACGTTGTGTTGTGATGCAATAGTTGCTGACTTCGTTGAGAAAGTATTTTCACAGATTAGCTTACTGGCTTAGTAATTAATCCCTTTGCTTTCATTGACTTCAAATGTTTTAATTAATTTCGTGTATAATCGCATAAAATGGAGCGCGCTATTATAACCATCAATGAAGTGCAGAGGAAACCCTAACTTCACCAGCTCGAATTTACACATACATATATATATATACATGTACTCAACGTAAATCCTTTGAAAAGTAACATTTAGTAATGCGGGATTTTGAGAAAATTTGGCCGTCTGGCCGCTCGTGGCATGTTGCAGTGCTCAATATTGCAAACATTACCATACACGGCTTTCATTTAGACGACGTATTTCCGCGTTTTTGGTCCCCCATATTTCAATTTTTTTGCTCTTTATTGAGAAGGTAAATAGGCTGGCTGTTCAATTTTTTTTTCAAAATACGTGCTCATGATGACTAATTATCGATCGTCCTTGAAGCACGGCTTCGGCCCGCGCTCTGCTTTGCATTCTCTGCAGAATTTCAACATTGTGCTAATGAAACCGTTGAATCAAAGCTATTTGCGAAAAAGATCTTTGTACTCTCCTCAGCAGCCCCTCAGCAATCGCAGCATAGTCTAAGAACTAAACTTTGAAGTTACAACTTGTCCGGCAGTTGTTCAAGTTCAAAACAAACAACTTTCGAAAACACCCATAATTTTCTTATATTTTCATCTATAACTTTTGCTCTCGTGAATATATTTCTGAAAAAAGACTATCCTAAGACTCGTCAGAACCATCTGCATGCTCGAGGCAAAGATTGTCCCGATCGTTTTACTACGCCATCCACAATTTTAATTCCAACTTTTTCCAAAATTATTTCCAATTTATTCTAAGGCACATCAGGGAATGTTTAAGCCGCATTTCAGCTCCCTACCTTTATTTTTTGCAATTGTGGCGGTTCAACAAAATTACCCGTCAAATTGACGTTTTTCCGTAAATCTAGGGTTAGGCACAATTTTCAAAGTTTTGCTGATTTTTCCTTTCATTAATATGTTCTTAAATAGCAGCAACTTTTCCGCATTTGAATGTCGTAACATATATATGTAAATGACATATAATCAGTACCAGATACTCGCAAACGTAATAAAAAAAAAAACAAGTAAGGAAATTATATTCAGTTGTAACCGAATCTCTTCTACCTGTCATCGTTACACTAAAATTGGCTAAAGGACCCAAATTTCTTGCTCTATAACATTGGATGATTTTTTCTATTTTCAGAATAAAAGTGGAATGGTGTACGTGTTGTACTTTATGAGCAACTAGCAAAAAACACGGAAAACGGACGTGTTCACAGTTTTTGTAACTTCGGCATATGGGCGTTATAGACGTGTTCCTTGAAAAATTTGGTTTATTTTCAGATTCTCTTGTAAGTTTTTAGGCGATATTTTAATTTTTGCCATGTTTACCACAAATAATGCACAGTTGCGCGGAATGACGGATAGACGGAGGAACAAGCGGACATTCTTACGTGCATCCCAAGTGTAAAGCTGCCCAAGAATTTATATACCTTGAGCGGTTTTTCAAGCTCGTTTCTCCGCATTTTGAGATTTTGAAAAAAAAATTGAATTATGACATACAATAAAATTGGGTAGGTGTGGCCAGAGGTACTATAGCATTATCCATAGAATATACATTCAAATTTTTTTAGATTTATCTGCAATACTTTATGAGTAATGAGCAAAAACCAATTTTTTATTACTTTTGAAAAACAAAGGTGTTTTCACTTTACGTAGTGTTGTGGGCGTGCCCTTCCGCCGATTTCGTCCATTTTTAACACTAACCCACGCGGAAGAACTTTGAAATTTTCTGCCAAATTTGAAGTCGATAGCTTCATTTAGTACAAACATTATACAGACGGACAGACAGCCACAATGAATTCAGAATTCAGTGCTGATTGCAAATATGTATATTTTGTGGAGTCTCTGAAGCTTCCTTCTGGCCGTTGCAAACGTCTTGACAAAATGAATATATCCCTCATCCGTCGTTGATGGGTATAAAAATCAAAGATAAACTCTTAAGGAAAGCAGAACCTTGAAAAGTCAAATGCTGCAATTGTACGCCCAGTAAAATTTGATCAGTTCTTCTTGAGAATTCTTGAGCTGAGAAAATTTTTAAATTTTATCTGTAATCAAAAAATTTATCAAATTATTCGCACATTTTGTTCGGAAACGTGTTCAACGCTTCTAATCAGATTTGTTGTCACTTTTTTGTAAATGATTGCCTTACAACAGCTATAGATTTTTGTAATGTAAAAAGATGCGGGATGAAAACGCAACTCTTGATGTATTTATATCTCGTTATTAAATAAAAAAATATAATGGAAAAAAAAACTCCTTCAAGAATAAGTTGGTATCAGATTTCGCACGCGTGTTGCTTTGAACAAAAATTTTTAGTTCAACTTTCTTGATGTAGTTAAGAGATAAGTGAAACAAATTACTTTATCTGTGTTCAAGTTGTTAGAAGTGTTTTTGGATGTGGAAGTGCAACTATTTATAGTAAACTTAATTTGTTTAGATTGAATGCAAAAATCAATAGACTTTGCTGAACTTGTTACTTGACAAACTGGATGGATTTTTACTAGAAATTCTTATGTCGTGAGAAACGAACCTTTTAATACAAACGAAGCATACTGAAATAAGTCGCAGATCCTTATGAAATGGGTTGAACAGTTCATGTCAAGAATGATATAAAAAGTTTTCGTTAAACTTACATTAAATTTATTCTTATTATATAATACTACCGTTCAAGCAATTCCTTAGTAGGTTAAGTAGAAAGCCTCCTGTAACAGCATCAATAGAAAAACTTAACAATCTTTAAACTCACTACCGGCGAACATGCATAAGTTCTTGAATGTTTAAGAACCAGGATCAAAGCTTTTAAAAACATTTCAATAAATATTTTAACAATTACTTATATAATAACAAACTGGCGGCGCTGTAGTTATCCGGAAAATAACAATTTTTTCCTTAAAAGATTTCGATACTCAACTGATTGACTTTAAATTTCATATACAGTTTTAGCATAGCTTTCTCTAGCGATTACTAATTCAAGCCATTTCATTGGAATGCTACGAAGATTTTGAACGTCGGGTGCTAGACATCAATAAGTGATTTTATTGGGCAAAGAAGTTGCATTAAATTTTGTTTGCTTGAAATTTCTTGTGCAAAAACGTTCAGGTGGTTCCACAAAGAGTTTAGTAACCAGACTTTGTCGGAAAGAAATGTTTACAGTTTGTATAGACAGTTCAGAGAAGGGCGAGAACAGGTTGAAGACGAATATCGGCCAGGACGACCATAGACCGATCTATCGACGAAAGACACGTCAAATAAATCAAAGACTCGATGCTCAAAAGCAGTCGAATAACAGTTAGGGCACCTCAACAGCATTTCAGGAGATATCTTGGTATTGAAACGCGTCAAATCTCGACCGATACCAAAAGCACTCAATTTCTGCACTGGCTCTTCGAGAACATTTCGTTCAAAATTTGATTCATATCGTATTCACTGTGACTTGTGGCTATTTCCCAAAGTTGAAATGCCCCCTCCGGGCTGGCAACGTTTTGACTCGATTGAAGAGATACAAAGCCTTGAAGGTCATTCTGGAAATCAACTAAAACAACAAACCTCCCAACAAATGGGAGGGGGGGTCGCTTTGAAGGGGACAGAATAGATGTTGATGAATAAATAAATATTTCTCGAGAAAAATGAAAAGTCAGCTCTTTTTCTTAAGCACACCTCGGGTGTCCATCCGTCCAACGATCTAAAGTTAATTATCGCTATTTACTAGTAACCAAAATTAGACTAAACTAAAAAAATTATGTGTGTCAAGTATGTTTTTAAATTGGCAATGAAAGAATTTTTATAATTAAAAATAAAGAAGTGAAAAGGTTATGGTGGGCCAGAGCCGATCTTTAAATACCTTACACAGCTTCGCTCAATAAAGTTATTCGACGACTTTTCTAAATCGTGCCTTATGTAGTAATTGGTCGAAAAAGTTCTCCGATCCGAACCATTTTCAACAGCGTTCGTCCTTGGGCTAAAACACCTCGACGTACCAAATTTCATTGAAATATCTCAACAATTGCGATCTACGGATTGAACAGAAGAATACAGAACGGTCAGATAGGTTTAGATCGCCTTACAGAAGGTTGAAGATGGATCTACCTTACGTCCTTCTGGGTTTTGTATACATACTATCTGCACAAACTTAATAAGCCCTTATACTATGAGCGGTGTAGGGTCTAATAAAATTGTAGAAAGCCTTTATTTGATAAGCTTTATAATCTTCATGACGTAATTTGCTTTTTCTCTTTTTTTATATACTACGTTATCAGCGGTATGAGCATGCTAAAATTTGACGGGTATAGTCGACTTCCATAAGAATTTGATACAGACGCACGTAGCTTTCATTACACAAAACCCGATTTAGAACTAGTTTTTGAATCGACTTCAATCTGCAGAGGCTTAGTAAAGGTATGTCGAAAAGTTATACGGTAGAGGGGACACCCTCTCCGATGTAATATAATTTTTTAAAAAAGCTTTAGGGTAAATATATATGGAGATGCGGTGCTTTTTTATGAGATTTTTTTGTGCGAATTTGTTTTGAGCGACATATATATACGTTTGGAGATCCTGTGCGCCATATGAAGCGATATTATCGAAATCAGGCTGGACAATGACGTAGAATGCCATGGAGCCGGGATTCTTGGAAGCGGAGTTTTGATTGTGTTCATTTGGGTATCACGACGTTCGCAAGCAACGGATCAAACAACAGTCGTCGCTAATTTATTTATAATGCATCGCTATTTCGTGAAGCTTTGATACATTTTCTAAGGAAAACTCTTTTATGCGGCCTCCCATCTACCGCGTAATTAAATTTTTTTTTTTTTAAATATTTTATGAAAAATGATTCGTTTTAGCGACTTATGAAGTTACTTATTATTCTCTCCACCTATCGCACAAAAACAGGTGCAAATGTATTGTGTAGAACATATGCGAGGATGTTTAGTAGACAATGTGATTGGCTTTGGCCGACTATATTTCTTTAAATTTCTTTTCAATGATTAATTTTAGCATACTTATGCATACAATTTTTTTCTCTTCTTACAAATAAATTAATCAGCATTGCACTTACCCGCCTTACTACATTGTAACAACTTACCGCAATACAAGCACTATAAAAGCGAAAATATATAAAGAATATGCGGAGGAGATTTTACACCCTACAGCATTTGTTGTATAAGGGTATGTTAAGTCCAGAAGAACCTGATATAGATCCATCTTTTATTGCACCGATCTATTGAAAATCGCTTTCCGACAGACCAATCTTGTCTGTCTGTCTGTCTGTCTGTCTGTCCGTTTTGTTATCTCGTGTTTAACCTACAGGTCGCAAATTTTGAGATATTTCTACGAAGTATGGCACACCGACTATAACAAATAGTTCGGGTAGGACCACTTTTCCGAGTAATTCCAATATTTTTCTTAATTTCTTAGCCGCAAAAACAAATGACATGCTTAATGTCCTAAAGTACTAGCATCTAAGGCTAACGGCTTTATTGAAGGCCGTACCGGATTTGAGAGCTGTTAGTCGAGACCTTTTGGCTACTCGGCCGCTCAGGCGGACCGAGCACCTCCAATACAAAGCTTTATTTTGGAAGTCGTTTCTTGAATAACGAAACGGTAGTGTAACGTATGTAACGGTGGCCCGTGGCCCACCATTGTGATTTTCTTTGCTTTTTTCTAATATGGATTTCGCAACCGAGCGTTTACACGCTCTGAACATTTCACTCTATTAATTTTGCTTATCTATATTATTTTATACTCAAGTTTGTAGACTCGAATTTTATACTCGTATTTTAATATTTTAAGACTCTTACAACGGTTATTGATTAAAGAATTTCTAAGTGAGCAAACCTTAGTGCGCGTTCTACGGTTTAAAAGTATTGTTGTTGCATTTCCAATATTGGTTGACTAGCAGATAAAAAGAAGCCAATACGCGACTAACAAAAAATATCGAAAATAATATTTACGTCGACGTCGGTAATCAGCCCTCAGATATGGAATCTATAACCCAAATAGCGAGAACTTTGCGTCTACAGGCCGAACAGTTAGAAAGAGATAATTTTGAACTGTTTACCAAAATTGAACAATTGAAAAAGTTTCCCGTATGTGTGAATGGCAGCGAAGAAGCTTTCGCTTTCGCAAATATGATATGCAAAGGGGATAAAACATTTAATGACATTGAGACACGTATTTCTCAGCAGATCTATCTCGTATCATCGAAATTATACGAGTTTATGAGAAACGAGTTAAAGTTTAACCTTCCCATCATTTCATTGGAGAGCCCTTCCCGTCTTCCAGTTCAAAAATGTAATACTAAAGCAAGCACTAATCAAATGGCAGAAGAAATCTGTTCCGCACTTTTCGCTGAAACGAGCGTTGATCAGTGTTTCATTAACAATAAAGAAGAAGAAAGTAAAAAAAATATTTGTTATCTTCCAGTTCAAAAATTTAACGCCGGAATAAAGTCTAACGATAACACATTTAAGCCTATAAAAGAAGCATTAAAGCGAATGCGGGAAGCAGAAAAAATCTGTTCTCTGCACTTTGATGAAGTGGGCGTCGAAAAATGTTTGACTTACAACGAAGAAGATGATGTTGTCGAACGTTTTGTTGACTTTGGCAGTTCTAAGGAATCTGTAGTCGCTTCTGGTATAATGTGTTTCATGATCAGAAGTCTTTTTGGTAATTATAAATTGCTGTTAAGTTATTATTGCGTAAATAACTTAAATTCTGATAAGTTGTCTGCAATGATATCAGACAATATTGATTATGCCCAAAGGGAATTAGGATTAAATATCAAAGTACTCGTTTGCGACGAATGCAGATTAAACACTAGCGCTGTTAGGAAAATGAGAAAGAAAAAGCCCGAATACGAAAGCATCGTATCAGTAATAGATTATAGTCATCTTTTGAAGGATATTTACATCAATTTGCAAAAGGGAAAATTCCAGAATCCATATGTCATGTATGAGATTTTACATAGAGTTTATCGAAATGAAAAGTCCAACGAAAAATTTAAATTATGTCCACAACTGACAAAAAAGCAGTTTACAAAATCTTGGTATGCCGGCCGTTATAGGGAACACTTGTATGCCGCTGAGGTGTTTAGCAAATCTATGATTGGTGCTATCCAACTTGCACTGGATTCAAATTGGTTTGGAGATCAACGCCCTGAAATTGTTACCACAACAAGGGTGTTCATGGAGACAATCGATTTTCTCTCCAATGAATTCAATATCTTCGGTTATCATAATAAATTTACCGATAGAAGTAATTTTCAAGCTACAAATGAAACCTTATTCCGTATTTGCGGAAATTTCTAGAGACTCTAAAACCACCCCATAGTAAAATGGATAGTTTGGATAACCTAATCGCAACAATAGATGCGGTAATTAACTTAAAGAACAATTTATTCAATAAAGACGAACATGAGAGCATGCAACTGAATTTGGGGAAATTGGATCAAGATTGCCTTGAACGCTTGTTTTACGAACAACTTAAAATAGTACGGAACAAATTTAAATCATCCAAAAGTATATACGAAACCAAAAAATTTTTTTCGAAACTAATGTCTTGGAAAATAGTTCGTGGCAAGTTTGACGAGGACGATGAATTTCTTGTAGATAACTCTATGGATGAAATTGGATTCGAAAACTATTTTGCAAATTGCGCTGAAGCTTCCTTTCCTATAACATCTGAAAATAATGAAAAGGAGCAGGCAGAACAAGCAGCCAGACATTTTTTCACCGAACGTGTGGTTGACAGATATTTTAAACTTACAAATGCTTGCTTAAAATGTTCGAATCTTATGATGAAGGAAGATAAGCCGACCTTAGAATGTCTGAATATATGCGCAAAAATATACGCGATATATTTCCCTATATTGAACGCTGAGAAACTGATATCGGGCTTGAGAAAGGAAATCTTTGATGAAATTGTGTCCAATAACAGGTATTTTTTTGAAGAAATCCAAGAGTGCAGAGAACATAGATACGATTTTTTAAACTATATCCTGAAATGCTTAATAATTAACAGCTGCAACTTGTTTACATGTAATACTGTACAAAGCAAGAAGAAAGAAGAAGCAAATGAATGAAGAGCCGGAGTCTACTGTGATTTATTTTAAAGACTCGACGTTTTGCGTATATCTACATCTACAAAATTGATCAATTTGATCCCCTTTCCTTGGCAGAGATTTCTCACGAATATTTCTTTACCAGTTAACAGTGTATGTCGAAAATTGTGTGCGTCGTGGTCCATCGCATACTTTGTGTTTGACAGGTGTTAGTGAGTACATTGCTAACCGATTAATCGGTTGAGAGAACAAAGTTGAAAACCTAGAGCGATCACAAAAGACGGAAAAGTGAAACAATCTGCCAAAAAATACCTTTTTATTGAAAGTAGGTGCATGTCATAGGCATTGGCGGAAAGTAGAACAGATAGAGTAAAATTCTAATTAGATACTTAACTGTGTTTGCATATGAATAAAAGTTTAATATTACATTCTTTACTGGCATTTTTTTGAAACTCAAAGGTTGCATAGGGTCGAAGATATATAAACGCTTGGCCGCTTTTAATTTCGGAATGTGCCTAAGCATGTCCGTTCATCGATCTGTCCATATGTCCGCCCGTCTACACAACTGCTTAGTATCTGTGGTAAAACTTCTCGTGTTCGCAAAAATTAAGATACCGCCTACAAATTTGCAAGGAGTGTGAATACGGCCCAAGCAGGTAAAAGAACACGCCTACAATGCCCACGCGAGTATGCGACCAAAACTTGTATTTTAAAAATAAAAAAAATCACTCTCTCCCACTGCATAATTTAATTCCTCCACTTTTTTTGTCTTTTTTAGGATAACGGTGATGGGTATAAAAGATTCGGGCACGAAGGAGTATAATTTGGTTACTTACTAAAATTGAAATTTGCGCCAGTCACGCTGCTTGCTGTGGAGCCCCGTAAATTGAAAATGTTTCGCAAGAAAAACTTATATCGTTAATAGGTCCGGCTGACTAGCCCACTAAGCGAAGGGATCTCAATACAAGTACAATGTTTGTGCTACGACTGCGCCTGCGACTAAGCGTGAGGAATAAGCGCCTTTGAAAACTGCAACAGGACCAGGCATTACATGTTTTCAACATCAATGTTGGACCTAATATTATCCGTAATCTTGGTTGTGAATAATGTAACAATGCTTTCTTGAATATCGTACGAACGAACAATTATTTCAGTATATAATGTAATGTAATGTAATGGCTTCCGATCGGCCGTCTCACAGGCACACAATTAAAAACATATCTGCCAAAGTTCATCAATATTCAGTATTCAACTCAAGGCGAATATGCTTTTCTTAGTTGTTGTTTACTTTACACTAAGTGTGTGCACACGAACGGCATTATGGTAACGTAAAGATAAAAAAAAAAAAAGAAAAGGCAGCATACATACAGCGTTTTCTGTTAACCGGTTAAAGCAGCTTACGCGATAAGTGAGAGGTTGCTTTTGCCCTTACAGCAAAGTTACTTAAGTTATATGTTATAAGGTATGCATTATTAAGACTTTCCAGAGGCGAATATCTGGAAAACTCTTTACTAATGTAATAAATTAACGTAATTTTATACTCTTGCGCGACTCAAAACTTTTTCTACTGACATTAACACATTGTGTTAACATTTTTATGCACTCCTGGATTTTTCCCTGCTCCACGGTACGACAGAGTACCGTTCAGTACTATGTGTAGTGAAAAGAAAAAGTTTTATGAAACAAACTTGCGATTTTGCTGCCACCCGTAGTGGAAGTTGAACTAAAACTTCGTGGAACATTCTTCATAACGGCAGCAAATTGTCTCCCAATAATGGTTAAATTACCCTACACGAACTGAAAGGCGTCAACGGAAACACAGTAACTTCCTGGCAACGGAAGTAAAATTTACTAAATGGTCAGCATGTCGTTCATTTCATTGAAATTCTCTTTTTGCAAATGATTTTCATACACACAGCGGCAGTCTACTGCCAATCACATACCGTACGGCGAAGCTATTAATTTTGTTCAAATACTTGTCACCAACAAAAGAATTTTTATTATATTTATTAAAACGCAGACTTAGTTACTTAAATGTTGGCTATTAAGGAAAAATGTGTTTCATGAGGAGAAGGAAGTTTTTTTCTATAATTAGTAAGACGACTCCTTGTTCCATCTCCCTTCTATATTTCTTTCCTTTTCACAAGTAGATTATCCTTTGAGAGTAGAGAGTTGAGTCACAGTTATGAGGGTGAAATTTTAACGCAGTGAAAGGACTTTGTGGAAACCCTATCTTCTTCCTTCTTTCATGTTGCCGGAGAAAAAGATTGTCTTGTAGAAGCATCTTTGGCTTAAAATTGTGGAACAAATAACAGTTATGCGGTTTCGTGCTTTAAAAAATGACGCTCCTCTGCTTTTATCTCGAATAGTGCTTGGCTTTTAAGCGCAGACTTGATTTATGGACTTCGATTAGTAGGAACTCTGTGGGAAATCGACGGAAACTCTCTGCTCTTACTCCGTTAAATTGTTGCTTTCTTGCTGTTTCTCTTGCAAATAGGTCATCTTGAGAGAATAAATATGGATTCGGATCCTGAGGTTTTTGGGATCTTTATAGGAACCCTGTGTTCACGTTCGCTGCAACGAAGACTTTAACACTGAAGTGCATTTTAGAATAGTCATCAATTGTGACAAGATTTTCACAGAAACATGTACATATATATATATATATACATATTCAGGATTAAAATTGGAATTACGCTCAAAACTATGAAAAAAAAAGAAAATCAAAACGTTATGAACACATAACATGCAAGAACTAGAAAGAAAAAGTAAGACAAAGAAAAAGAAAATTAAATATCCACCTGAGTGGCCGAATAGGCAAAGGTTCTCGCCTAACAACTCAATGGTCGTTTTCTATAAAGCCGATAGCCCTAGACGTCGTGGCTTTTAAGACTCTTTGAACTAAGAATTTATTTCTCGGGCTAAATGACCAAAATTAAAGAAAATAAACGGATAACCGAAACTAACCTTCAACTTTATTAAGATTCAGGAAAGGAATTGTGTATTCACTCCGAGCCTCTTGTCATCTATCGTTGATTCGCTGAGTATTAAGAAGAACGAGAACAAGGAGAAAAAGAAGCGGAGAAATGTTTATAGTGCATGGCAGAGGCTTCTATTTCATACCAGAAAAGGAAGATTTTATGAATAATTCCTGTTCTCCTTTGCCGTTTTCTTCCAAAAATACTACTTTGGAAGAATAGTTTTGATGTGAAGTGCGGGGACTAGAGATCTTGTCTTTCGCAGAAACAGGATCTTTCGCATTTGTACGTGATTTAAAGGCCCATTAGGACTGGCGGCGTGGTGGTTCAACAAACCACCTCTAGATCAAGCACGATCGTGCACTTGATTTCGCCAAAATCTACCAATCTTGGCTTTTAATGAAGTGAGAATAGTCCACATTTGAGCAAAGATTAAAAAAGGCGGGACTTGATTGGCAAATTCAACAATTTAACAATATTTTGAGCGTTGAGTGAGTGTGTCATAAGTTTCGAAGGAGGTTGAGCCAAAAACTAGCATGAGCCGCGAACAAGCTACCGTCAGCTGTTTCCACGGTTCGCTATAGAGTATTATGAGTTGCTCCCAATGAAAGAAATCCTTGTTAAAGGCAAAGCGATGAGAGAAGTCAACGTCCCTTGAAAATAGTGTTGTACCTGACGTAAGAACTTGAGAGAATTTTGAAAACTTAAAGAATTTTAGGCTTTAGACTTATTTCAGTTCAAACGTTTTCTCATTCCGCTGCCCTGGCCGCTATTTGAAAAGTCATTTTCAGGGGAAAATTTCCATTTTTTCAGCTTTTCTTTTTTTTCTTAAATTCAATTTCAGCTCAATACATTCGAGTGGCCTTTCGCTTCTCTAGTAGCCTATAAAAGTAAACATATCAACAGACAGTAAAGTATGCAAAACGACTTAAAAACACGCCAATTGGTAAATATTTTGTTAGGGTACGTTGTCAGAGCTGTGCGATACGATAAGGACAGTGACGAAGATACAATGACGATGTTTAAGGAATACAACGATTGCACTAACATACTATACGCAATACCTATACATACATATACAAATAAGCACGCATACACACACACGCATATGAACACACGCACACGCAAACCCGCATATACGTTTATTCACTATATATGAGATTGTAGTGTGTGCCCCTCTGGCGGCAATTTTAACATTTATTTCAGTTCCGCCCACAGACAGTTGCCGTCCATCCATACATATCAAGCGCCAATACCGAAAGAAAGAAGACTTCAATGTGCTATACGCTATATAGAGTTTTAACATGACATGAAAACTACTTTTAGTGTATTAGCCCGACGTATAACTGCGGAATGTATATACAAAATGTAAAGTAAGGTGAGTGATAAAAAAAAAAAAAAAACCAGGCTGAGGTGGAGGGGTCGAGGTTTACTCGTACGAACACAACGAATAACAAAGTTTAAGCAAAAGTTTTTAATAACATTTAAAATTACGTTGCTGGGGTTTTATACATACAAATAACAAATAAAAGCATGAAAAGATGCCGAGCGACGGCAACAGCAACAGCAACAGCAACAGCAACAGCAATAGCAATAGCAGCAGCAGCATCAACAATAACAGACATGCAATAATCAGGCATAAGTGGGCACAGAAGAAGGCCAGCAAACAAAAACAAAACATCGAAACTAAGCCTATAATAAACGTAATTTCGCATTCATACACGTTCTGCTATAATAGGAAGAGACTGGCAATTGGCAGAGTAAGTAAAACAGCCAGGCAGGCAACAGCGGCAGCCTTCACTTGCCTTACACCGTACACATTACACTCTAAAAGGCACCAAGGCCTACTCTGAAGACAGCCACTTCAATTCGATTCGATTTGTTTTGGCTTATGATGTTTTGTTTGTGTCGTGATTTTCGGTCTGGTCTCGACGAGCGAGCTGGAACAACGACGACGATGACGATGACGATGCCGGCGACCGGTTCGGTCTTTTTACCTCTAAATGAGTGGTTGGAATCCCTTTTATTTGGCATGCCATGCCAGCCAAAGCATATAT
>KK502590.1:0-16815 GCA_000688735.1 Glossina austeni
TGTGTGTGTCTTTTATTAGATTTTCATCAAAAGCAAACTGAAAGTTTGAAGCTTTGTTTTCTTATGTGTGTAGAGTCAGTCAATAGTTTTCAAAATCAAAGCTTTTCTCATTCTGCTTACACAGCATGGTTTACTAAGCAGTTGTTCTCTATGTCGCGAATACGTAAAAATACACACAATTTAGAGGAGGAAAGCTTTTTCAAGTGAACTAACTACTAACTACGATACGAGAATTATTAAAAGCATTGCAGAGTTCAATTGCCGATCATTTTTCTTTCTTTTGCCCAACAATTTCTTTTATTCACATCTCTGTGTTAATCATTTTTTTTTAAAATATTTATTCATATTTTCTTTTTATTACGTTGCAGGGGAAAGATGTGTTCATTTAACCGCCCAATTGGGTTATATCGACATTTTACGTTTACTTGTTTTATATGGAGCTGACATTAATGCAAGGGTAAGTTTTTTTTTTTTTAATGAATTTCATATTTTATGGGAATCTTTAAAAACATACACTCAAGAAAAAAAAAAAGACATGTTTTTCGTCCTCTTGTTAATGATTAAGTAAAAATAAAAGGAAAAGTTATTTGAAAGAAGCAACAGATTCGACAAATTCTATGGCACGTTGCGAAACCCGTTAAAATCGGGGGCATCTACGTATGGCTTATATATTTTAAAAATCCACACCCATCTGTTCTTGTACTTTTAAATAGATGATTACTAGAAAAGCAATCGAAAGATCGTGCGGTCCAAAGGTAATCAATCGAAAAATGTAGCGGTACCACCGTCTTGTTCTTATAACACTTGCATAAGATTACCTTTTAGAGGCCGCATATCAAGACAAGTGACATAACATTAAGAAATAAAAAAAAACTTTGCAGAAGACACATTTTTACTTTATTTAAAATTTACACAAAATTTATTTCAGTAATCTTTTGCAATCCTTCTGGAAAGATCATTAATGGAGAGCTTTTAAGACGAAAAACTGAACAAAACAATTTTTATAGGCCTCTCTTAATGTCCGCCTAACATCGTTAAGAGTGTTGTATAAAGAATGCAATAACTGGTAGCAGGGCGGAGCAAGGTCCAAGCTCCTTAGTGAAAGCCTCAAAACTGCCGATGAAAGCTCTTTCAAGTTTTGCTTTAGTCATTAAAGATGGGTGAAGTCTGGCATTGTCGCAATGCAAGACAAAGCGGTTTCTCAATGGCGGCCTTTAATAGGATTAGCTCTTGACGGTGGAGGGTGGAATTAATCGTTTTACTAGACTGAAGCGACCAATGAAACGCCAATCACTTCCAATCCTATAAAGCAAGAAGCATTTAATTACGTGCCGTCAGCCTAAGTTTTTCCTTGGTTTGTAGAACCTAACTGGGCTGAGAAATAAGCAATAAAACACCAATTACTTCCAATCCTATAAAGCACGAAGCATTCATTTATATGCCGTCAGCCCAGTCTTCCCATGGTTTGTGTGTCTTGGCACACAATCTCCCCTTCCTCTTTAAAATTGCCTCGATTGCGTTTCGGGTCAGGCAAAGATTCGCGGTTTGGAAATTTGTCGATCAAATCTTTCACCGCAGGTGATATCCAAATATCGGGCTTCTTTTTGCAAGCGATATAAAACTGTATAGTTTGTCAATGTGCAGTTTTGCAGCGATAGTAGGGTACGAAATAGGCCGGTACTTTTCAAAAATTGCTCCGATTTTATCAACAATCGGCCGACTAGAGATATGCCTGCGCTGAACAATGAAATTTCAAAGCAAAGGGACGAGCAAACCGTTTGGATGTTGCCACTTGATTTTACTTTTTCTTCTTCACTGTTAATGCTGTGAATCTTTTTACAAGCTTACAAAGCGGTATCGCCTTGATCGCAGTGCTATAGTAGAGTATAGAGAACGCTTTCGGAATTTTGATTCATTTTCAAAAGACAATTTCTTTCGATTGATTCTCAGAATGTTTTTCTTTTTTTTTTAATTGTATATGAAATTTCACCCTTTACACGCCCCATTTTGAACTTGAGTTTATTATCAAAGTAGGAGAAGAAGAACCGAGCAAGTCAACGTATTGAACAGTGGTATTAGAAATGTTTTTTTTTTTTTTTGAAAGAAATTCGTTCGTCTTTCTAATCAGAAAATATTTTTGCCCTGAATTTGTTGCTTCTTTCTCATGATTTAATTTACACACACTTTTTAATATATTTGTAATGAGGTATTTTCTTGAGTGTATCTTCAGAGTATCTTCGGCTTATACATTAACCATTAATATAATTTTATTATCTTTAATAGGAAGGTAAGTCTGGACGAACCCCGTTGCATATTGCCATCGAAGCTTACAATGAAAGTTTATTCAATTATTTGTTGGACGAATGTCAAAAACTTAATTTGGAAACGGAAACGTATGCTGGTCTAACCGCTTATCAGGTAGCCTGTCTGCTAAACAAATCGACATTACAAAATATGTTAAAAACACGCGGTGCTGAACCATTAACCCCACCAGATAGTGAATATGATGGTAGCGATGTAGAATCCGATTTAGAGGAAGCAAAGGTGAGCTTGTGAAAGTTATAAGGACAAGGTTTATATCAATTAGCAATAATTCTCAAAAAGCCACGAGAGCAACCTTAATGCTTTATAATTATGTAATAAAAAAGAGAAGAAAAAGATGATGATGAAGAGGAAGAAGAAGAAGAAGAACGAAATTCAAACAATAAGAAAATATAAAAATTTATATTTAATTATATTACACATAAAGTTCTATGTTTTAATAGAACTTAAATTATTTAAAAAAAAAAAAAAAAACAAAAAAAATTAAAATAATTTGGAAAATTATATAAAAATTTATTTAAAATTAATTTTGTTTAAAAATTTGAAATTTCATTTAACATAATCTCTTATTATGTTGTTATTATTATTACTATTATTATTATTATTTTTTTTCTTTTTCGCTGTTATAACACTTTGTACATATATAAGTCTTTCGAAATTTGAATATATTTAAAAATATTGTATTAAACCAACCACCGAAGGATTTCTCTTGTAATAATTAATAATGCAAAGCAGAGACAACATCAACTGAATGTATATAATTATGTATATATAAACATACTTCAACACACACAGGCACGTATATATATATGCGAATGCTGCACTTGACCTTAACTTTTCCAAACGCTATCAGTTTCATGAAAGTGACTTTCGTCAAAAGTGTCAAAGCATTGGTATTGACATATATATGATATCTATAATATATATGCGTATATATATTTCATATGTATCATATGTATATTTATGTATATGATATATATATATGTACATGTATATATATGTATATATTTATGTATATGAAATATATATGTATATGTATATATGTATGTAAAAGAAAGTGCGGCATTCCCTCGTTTGAGAAGGCCATTTTCCTCTAAAAACTCATCAAGTCCCTTATCTTTCGACACATTAAATTTTAAAACTTTTTGCCATAAACTTGAGCGAATTTTTTTTTTGCACTGCCGAAGTACTTTAACTTGTTGTAGATATGCTCGTAAGATGAATCGCGAAAAAGTATTAATGCAATTGCCTAATGCTAAAAGTGATTTATTAGTACTGGCGCCTTACATATATATGGATGCATCTATATATAGCTTTAGATTCCAAATATCTCAACTAAGTTTTTCTTTCTATCCGTTCATGTGTCCATCTGGCAATCGCAAATTTCTAGATACAAATTTGAAACGCGACACGTGTATGCTTAGTTCATATCCAAAATATACGCTTATAAGTACATACGCGATTGTTAAAAAAACTTAAACCATCTTTGAAAAAAAAATTGCACTGTTTTTTTATACCCTACACCAGTTGCGATACCAGAGTATACGAAATTTGTATGCACGTGTACAAAAATCCAGAATGACCTGAGATTGAGCCATCTTTCATTATAGAGAAGTTCTTTGTGAACCGATCCCAGCTGGTCTGTCCTTCTGTTCGTTTACTTTTCCTGTATTCAAAGGTACTACTAGTCGCAATTTTTGAGATATTTTGACGACATTTTTTACGCCGACATGTTGTGGCCTAAGCACGAACGCTATTGAAAATTGTGCGGATCGGATCAATTTTTTGACCCGTTCCGCGTTATTTTGAGAATTTTTTATATGAATAACTATATGAAGCGAAGAGGTGTAGGGTATTTAATGGTGGGCCGTATTTTAATGTAATGGTTTTACTTGTTAATAACTTATATCCCATATACGAAATTAGCTTAAAGGCTGGGACAAAGCAAATAAACCTTTTTTCGCAGGCATATCTTTCACTAAAGAATAAAACTTCTACTCTCCGTTTAAGATTTATTTAAATGTTTTATACAAAAAAAAAAAAAGAAAAGGGAAGAACGAAAAAAAATCGCCCCTGGCAAGTTAGATAGTAGTAGGTGTGCGAAATTTCGCTGTAAAGCGAATTCAAGTTTCTGCTTTGCTTTTAACTATCGTTTCATAACCAACAAAATAATAAATATAAATAACGTAGACCGGAAGAGTTTTATTGTATGTGTTCGCTATTAAACCTTAAGATCCCTCATGTAAATAATTGACTGAATTAACTGTAAAAATAAGAACTAAATAAAATAAAAAAATTAAAATTTCAAATAAAAAAGATAACCTCAACTATTTATTCATTCATTGATTTCTAAATTGCCCCCAAAATATTATAGAGGTATGTACTTTAATTAAATATTTTTCGCTGTAGTGTTGTTTGTTAAAAAAAAAAAAAAAAAAAAAAAACGTTATTTTGTTGGTTATTTTCTAAAATATTAACTCATTTTCGTAAATTAATTAATGAATTTATTAAAGTTGCTTGCACTTGTGTTCGTTAACAAAATTATTGTAATTACAAATATGAATTTCGTTTGTTTGTTCTTGTTCTTGTTGCTGTTGTTGTTGTTGTTATTGTTGTTTTTTTTGTTTCATTTATGCAAATGTTTTTAATGAATTTTTTTTGTATTTTGAATTTTTAACTTTCAGTTTGTAGATCGTTTTGGTGATCCTGGCTATTTTGCTAACTTTAAAGGCGGTAATGCCATGACTGTGGCCTAACATAACAACAACTACTTATTTGCTGAACTCATTTTGCGCATTTTTCCATTTCGATTTATTATCATTATTAACATAAATTTTGAAATTTTTATTCGAGATTTTGAATTTGATTTGTATTAAAAATCAGGTTCACTACGTAATTTTGGTTGATCGTAGAACGATTAAACTAAATCCTCATTAAATTGTATTGCATTATGCGCAATTTATTAGCTTTATTTATTTGCATTGCATTGTTCGATTGATTGATTGAGCAAAAATGAAAATATGTTTTTATTTTTTTTTTCATTTTTTATTGAATTGAATTTTCAATAGCATTAAAAATTCAAATATATATTCGAAATCATTTTTATATCATTTTTAATTCTTTAATCGCTTAAGTAGATACAGTACATGTATGTATGTATGTATGTATGTATGTATGTATGTATGAATAATATATATGAATGTATATGAAAATGTGGTCAAAATAAAATAAAATATAAAAGTTAAAAAAAAAAAAATGTTTTTCATTATTTAAGACAATGACGATGCTATGGCCTTGAAATTCACATATATATATATGAAATTATTTCTCTCCGCATTACAGTTCAACGCAACTACCACGGATTATTTTCTATTTGTTTTTCATTGTCTTCTTCATCTTCTGTTATGCAATAAGTGAGCAATCGAAGATTCGCTGAGAAAGAAAGTTTTGACATTTTTAGATAGAATTCAAGTTAAAGGGCGACATGAATATCTTAATTATTCGAAATTCATATAAATACTTATCAAGTATAAAAATTCGTTTGATGTTTTATATTCTATATCGGATAATAAAGCTGAGGTGACCGTGGCCGACTACGTAAAGAGTCTCGACCTCACTCAAAGGGTTCAACTGCGGTAGAGTTATCAATAAAGTCGTTAGGCTTAGTTACACTAGAGCTTTAAGGCTTTAGTCTTAGAATTTAAAAATATATAAGAATCTGAAAAAGGTCTACATAATAAGATTAGGTTACAAGATTTAACAGAATTTTGAAGAATTAAATTTCACTGTAGGGCTTTGTTAAAAACAGCATATAAGGTAAGTGGTGTTCACGGCTTTACTGGCATGTTGTATATACCCCTTCAGTGAAATTGTGCGTAGTCCACTGCGTCATCCACTGTATGAGATATGAGATCGTCTTGTTGCAACTACACGTCGCTCATGCCTGAATTGAAAGAAATTGGGTTAACCTGCTGCGATGGTGAACACCATTTCGATAAGGAATAGTGTAATTGGCACCAAGTATACAACACGTTCTGGATGCATCCCTCTTTCTCAACAGTCGTTCGTGGATTTCCTCAGTCTTAAATGCGAAAAAGCCATCAATATGATAAATGACGTCATCATCAAATAAATTTGAGTCTTTCCTTGAATCTAGAATGCGGTGATGCTATCAAAGCTTAGGCAAGATTTTTCTCGTATTAACCAGCTAAAGGTAAAAAGTATGTTCTAAAGGAACAGAAAAAAAAATTATTCCATTTTACACAGTGCCAGTTGTGCCAGTGGAACATGGAGGAAGACCTGAGATAGGCCTACATTTTATTATACCGATTCCAATTCAAAATCATTTCAGCTTGGCTGTCTGTCTTTACGCCTCACATTCTTGATGAAATTTGGTACACCGATGCGTTAGGGCTATTGAAAGTGGTTTGGATCGAACACACCACTTCCACCACTTCCCACATAATAATGCCTTACTTTGTAAAATTGGTTTGTAAGTACCTGTCGTCTGATGTAGGATGTTTTATGGCGGGCCGCTGTCCTTTTCCTATGTTAATTAAATGTATTGTAAGGTGTATGTAAGGTGGGTGATATGATAGTGGTCCGTAGACAAAATGCCTCAAGCGAATAGAAATTCTTTTACGCGAAAGATTGCGTAAATTATGTAAAACAAGTAAGAAGTGAGGCACGGTCCACTTTTAAATGCCACCTGCAGTTATTCACATATCCACTTTTGAAAATAATTCGCAAGGCAAGTGGTCGAGTGGAGTGGTGGAGTGATTCGATCCGAAGCATTTTCAATAGGGGTTGTCCATCGGTCAAAACATGTCGGTGTACTAAATTTAATCAAAATATATCAAAAATTGCGGTTGACCATTAGAAAACAAGAGAGACAGACAGACGGACAGCTAAGCTTTAATCAATGCAAAAAGTGATTCCAAAATGTTGATCTATCTCAACTCCTTCTGGGTGTTGCAAACATTCGTGGAAACTTGACAAAACCCTTGTGTACTGCATGTGGTGTAGGGGGCAAAAATATTGTTTTGATATTTTTACCTAGAAAAGCGAAATTTTCATAAGTTAGCCATGAGTTTTTTGTCTATAGTGAATTTGTTCTACAGGGCATGTAAATGTTTTTCTCTACACGACATGACATTAAAGTTTTTTCTGGATACGTGTTACAATATTTGCCAGAATTTAATTGCGTTCCTCAATCTTCCAAGAGAATCGACTATCATTAAACGTAAAAATTTGTGATTAGAATTTTGGTTTTCATTGAATAATCGAAGAAAACAGTTTTGTATTATTTTGCAGAACATTTTCTTTGATCGATTGTTGTTGACTTCTGTCAAATTTTAATCTAATTTGATATTCGCGAGATAATGGATTGCGACGAAGATTCATTTGGAATCGATAATGTGGACTCAGGTAATGTGTCATTGGTTGATATGCCGTCATCCCATGAATGCCAGACCGAAACGAAAGAATATCAATATGAGGTTTTAACGACAGAACAAATCGTAGAATATCAACGTGAGACCATCGATGAAGTTAATAACGTTTTAAAGTTATCGTCGACCATAACACGCATATTATTGAATCACTTTAAATGGGATAAAGAAACACTTTTGGAGAAATATTTTGATACTAATATGGAGGAATTTTTCAAACGTGCTCATGTCGTTAATCCATTCAATAAAAAACTCTTTACTATTAATCGGCAAAAGGATTGCAATAATCATTCGGCTGAAGAATGTAAAATTTGTTTCTCCCATCTGGCCGCGGACTCAATGACTGGTTTAGAGTGCGGTCATCGATTTTGTTTGAACTGTTGGTGCGAGTACCTAACAACGAAAATAGTTACCGATGAATTAAATCAGTCGATATCGTGTGCCGCTTACGGATGCGATATTTTAGTCGGTGACGTCACTGTTACTAAATTGGTACATGATCCCCGTGTTCGCGTAAAGTATCAACAATTGATTACCAATAGCTTTGTCGAATGCAATCAATTGCTGCGCTGGTGTCCGTCCGTCGACTGCACTTACGCCATCAAAGTTGGTCGCGTCGAACCGCGTCTAGTGCGCTGCAATTGCGGTCATGAGTTTTGCTTCGCTTGCGGCGAAAATTGGCACGATCCTGTTAAGTGCTGTTGGTTAAAGAAATGGATTAAACAATGTGGGGACGATTCCGGGACTAGTAGTTGGATAGCGGCTAATACCAAAGAATGTCCCAAGTGCGACGTAGCAATCGAAAAGAACGGCGGCTGCAATCATATCGTATGTAAAAATCAAAATTGTAATCATAATTTTTGTTGGGTATGCTTGGGCTTGTGGGAACCGGACGGTTTATCGCGGCACAATTGCAATAGATACGATGAAGCCGAGGCCAAAGCAGATAGAGCCGCACGAAAGAGATTACGTTTATCGTTGTCACAGCATTATCTCCATTATTATAACCGTTATATGAATCATATGCAATCGTTAAAATTTGCAAATAAATTGTACGCTTCGGTCAAACATAAAATGGAGGAGATGCAACAGCATAATATGTCATGGATTGAAGTGCAATTTTTGAAAAAAGCCGTAGATATATTATGCCAATGCCGTCAAACTCTTATGTACACATATGTGTTTGCTTATTATTTGAAAAAGAACAGTCAATCGATGATCTTTGAGGATAATCAAAAGGATTTAGAATCTGCAACCGAGAAATTATCCCAATATTTGGAACGTGATATAACGTCAGAAAACTTGGCCGATATCAAAGAAAAAGTTCTACATAAATATCAATATTGCGAGAAACGTCGTAACGTTCTCCTGGATCATGTGCATGAGGGCTACGAGAAGGATTGGTGGGAGTATGTAGAATGACTATCGTCGTTTCATCGTTAGCATAATAGAAATAGAAATGTCAAGAACCATAAAAAAACAATTCAAAACAAACTCTTTGACATTTCTACTACATATATATAAATATGTATATAAATACACATTAACATATTTTTACATATATGAATGTGTACACGATCGAAACGGAAAAATACAAAACAATAATAAAATCTACATGCATTTTATTTTTTCTCTCGTCCTCCCGCAACGAGAAACTTATGATAGGGTCGGTCTTCAATGTAATAAATCCTTCCTGTCTATTATTATTATTATTATTATTTTTTTTTTTTTTTGTTTGTAGAAAAGAAATGGATTAGGCCCATAATCCAGTAACGTAATTGAAATTTCTTAGATTTTTTCATTTTTTTTTTTTTTTTGATTTCTAGGTTATGTTTGAATGAACAGTGCATTCTTCGTTTTACAAATTTCTTTATGTTCTGCTGGGGTATTTTTTCTTTCTTTTTGTTCAATTGAGTAACATGCTGAGGTTGGTTGTGAACACACCAAGGACAGCATGAAGACTGTATTATTATTATTATTATTATTATTATATTTCTTTTCAGTAAAGTATTGCACTTCGGACATATAAGTCACAAATTTATTGGCTTAGTCCAACTTTACTCAACAACCAAAAAAAAAAAGAAAAAGAAAAATATATTTCTTTGTTAACATCATGGAACAGGTAAAAATAGACTTTCGGGTTACAGTATTCAGTACAAAACTCTGCTTAGGCGTATCCGGGACAACTTTGTATACTTACGATTAATTAATTGAATTTTTTACTTAAATTTTAATAAGAAAAAGAAATTCATTGAATCTTAAGAAATATAATTTCCTCTCATATATATTTTTTATTTAGATGATTTTCATAAATTTTTACATGCATTAGCTGTTGAATGTTATCTTCACATAGAGTTCGAATTTATTTTATAAATAATCTTTATTTGTAGTTTTCAATAATAGCTGTCGTTATTACATACAAGATTGACAACGATTCCCATATGTTCGATTAACGTCATTTTTAAGTAAGTTTTTTAATATATAGTAAAGTAGAGAGCAACAACAATAGTGTTGTATATATAGCATCATCCTTTTTTTTTTTTTTTATTTAATTTTAATAAATGGATTCCTGAGTTTTGAATTGCAAGTGAGGTATATATAGAATCTAGACAAATGTGAGCAAATTTGAAAAAAATCGGTGGTAAGTAAAGAACACGTTTACGTTTTATTTTCGGATTTTGCACATTGTGCGCAATATTTATATAATTATATCAATTATTTATAAGATAGTATTTTTTTTTTTTTTTTTTTTTTTTTTGCTTTAGTTAATTGTTAATGGTGCGGCTTCAGGAGCTGGCAATTTTTCCCAGCTGGGCTCAATGCCCCATATCTCACGGGCATATTCAGCAATAGTTCGATCGGAAGAGAATTTACCACTAGATGCGATATTATTCACAACCATCTCGTGCCATTTAGCTGGATTCTGAAATATTTGTAGATTATGGTTAATAAAGTTCTTGTAAATCGTAAGGCATCACTTAACCACTTAACACGATACTTGTAAAGTGCGGTTTCGAAACAACACGGCACCCATTCTATTATATCTCAGTTTAAATTTTTTTTCTTCTGTATAATATTTTAGTTTACCACTGGCTTTATCGCATTTTTGTGATTTCAAGCTTAAAAATTCTGCATAGGATAGCAGATATCTTCAAAATATTATCCTTTGGTCTTTTCAATGATTTAATGCACGTAATATGCGTGTCTCTTACTCTTACTCTTTTTTTCTGAGACCCCCGTCCACTTAACTATTTCTAGCTGTGGTGTATCAAATTTTGACAGAAACCCATCAATTTGACGTGTGACTTTTGTGAATCGTTACAGTTGCAGAAGTAATGATAGGGAACTGAAATTTAGCGCAAACATTCCCTGATCGATTAAGAATAAATAATTAAAAAATGGGTGTGATCTGTTCACATACGCAACAACAATGCAGAGAAACCTAAACCAATCCCGAAACACGTGGACAATTTTCTCAAATTTTGGTCGTTTCAATCATGTAGAAAAACTGATACCCAAATACAAAAAAATGGTCGCTATCGGTTTATTAATACGTTCACAACTAACGATAAAATTTTAATTCCAACTTATTTCCAATATGTTGTAAAGCACACTGGCCTCGATTATATTAGTAATTGCGAATGAGTTGGTAAACCGGCAGGAAATATCAATGGATTGAACGTGACGCTGATGCATCTCGGAAATGACTCCACGAGATCGAAGTTTATACACGAAAGGATGAAAAAATGCATTCCTAATTTAATTGTACCTGGATGGAGAAAGTGCTAATGTGCGTTTGAATAAATTGGATAAGAGTTTTTCAAATTTATATATTCACGGGATCGACAATTATTGATGAACGCCTGAAAAAAATTGTTGGTATTTTTTGCGGTTGTTTCAGTTTTTTCTACATTGTAAGTGTATATAAAAAACAGACCACGCCCATTTTTTAGCCATACATTTCTAACGGATTAGCAAATGTTTGCGACAAATTTCAGTTTCCTGTCTTTATTTCTGCAACTGTGACGATGCACAAAATTGACGGATTTCGGTAGAAACAAAGTATATAGAAAACGTCGGCAAATCTAGGGTTAAATGAAAAAATTGAAAAAGTTTTTTTATAGTACGGTTTCGATACAAGTACGGTACGAGCTAATCGTGTTAAGCGAGCGGCGCCTATATATAATAACGAAATACCTCATAAGTTTGCGAAACTAAATCTTGTGCTTTAATATACGATTCGAAATCGGCCAAAAGTAAATAATGATCGTATTTTAATAATATATCAGCGATATTTGTAAATTCATTGGGATTTTCTGGACTAAAGAAACCGCCAGCAATTTGATCAACGCATTGTTTAGTTTCAGGATTTTTATTGTAATATTCATAGGCGTTGTAACCTTTCTTCTTTAAAGCTTCCACTTCTTCTACAGTCATACCGAAAATAAATATATTTTCACGGCCCATTTCTTCGGCCATTTCGACATTGGCACCGTCCAACGTTCCGATCGTGAGAGCACCATTCAACATAAATTTCATATTTCCTGTACCGGAAGCTTCAGTCCCTGCGGTTGAAATTTGTTCGGATAGATCAGCAGCCGGCATAATTTTTTCGGCTAACGACACTCGATAATTCTCTAAGAAAATCACTTTCAATTTATCGCCAACAATGGGATCATTATTGATTACGTTGGCCACCGCACAAATTAATTTAATAATTTGTTTCGCTACATAGTAACCGGGTGCCGCCTTGCCGCCAATCATTATCGTACGCGGTATAAATGCGGCCGTGGGATCTTTTTTAATTCGATTGTATAGCGTTATGATGTGCAAGCAGTTCAGTAACTGCCGCTTATATTCATGAATACGTTTGACTTGGATATCAAACAGGGAAGCGGGATTGACTTTTACGCCATAGTCTTTTTCTAAAATTTGCGCTAATTTCAATTTGTTCTCTTGTTTAACGCGGGCAAGGTTTCTATGAAAATTCGAATCTTTGGCCCATTTTTTTAAGGCTAACAATTGATCCAAATGCACAGGCCATTCGTTACCGATTTTTTCGCAAATCAAATCCGATAAGCCAGGATTGCAAAGCAATAGCCAACGTCGTGGCGTAATGCCATTCGTTTTGTTCTGGAACTTATGCGGTTCCATTTCGTAGAACAAACGGAACAAATCGTCTTTGAGAATTTGTGAATGTATGGCCGCGACACCGTTTACAGCATGTGACCCGACAATTGACAGATGAGCCATATTAATACGCTTCTCACCGTCCTCTTCAACCAATGACATGCGTCGTAAACGGTCAAAATCGTTTGGATACAATTTCTTAACATTTTCCAAATGTAAGAAATTAATGTGATAAATAATTTGCAAGTGACGTGGTAAGATCGCTTCCAACATGGAAACGGGCCAACGTTCCAAAGCCTCGGGAAGAATTGTATGATTGGTATAAGCACACGTGCGAACGGTTATATTCCAAGCTTTATTCCAATCCAAATGCTCTTCGTCTACCAAGATACGCATTAGCTCTGGTATCGCTAACGAGGGATGCGTATCATTCAATTGAATGGCCACCTTACTAGGGAATTGCTCAAAATCAGTGCGTACCGCTTCGCGACAACCAAACTTTGAAGCCTTATACCGCCTAATGATGTCTTGTAAAGTAGCCGCCACCATAAAATATTCCTGTTTCAAGCGTAATTCTTTGCCCTCGAAAAAGTTATCATTGGGATATAAGACCCGTGAAATATTTTCAGCCAAATTACGATCCAATACCGCTTGAATGTAGTCGCCATCGTTGACTATATAAGGAATAAGAAAACGATATTGATTATCATCAATTTATCGAAAGCCTGCCTTTTTCTTACTTACAAAATTTCAAATTAAAATCAATGGGAGATTTGGCAGACCATAAACGTAAAGTATTGACAACATTGTTATCGTAGCCGGGTATAGGGTTATCGTATGGCATGGCATAAATCACTTGAGCGTCTACCCATTTTTTGCCTTCTGGCGTATCAATTACGCGACCATAGAACTTCACGGGTAACATATATTCGGGGCGTGCTTTCTCCCACGGATTACCGAAACGTAGCCAATCATCAGGCTCTTCAACTTGTTCGCCATTACGAATTTTCTGGGCAAATATGCCGTATTCGTAACGAATTCCATACCCATAAGCAGCCAATCCTAAAGTGGCCATGGAATCAAGGAAACAAGCAGCCAACCGACCTAAGCCACCGTTGCCCAAGCCAGCGTCTTCTTCCAATTCTTCAAGATTTTCAATATCCAAACCTAACTGATACATGGCCTCCTCGCATTCGCTTTGAATGCCCAAATTGATCATCGTGTTCTGCAGCGAGCGTCCCATATAATATTCCAGCGACAAATAATAGACGCGCTAGAAATTGAAACAATTAAAAAAAAAAAAAAATGTATTACAGCACAGATTACATAAAATTTATAAACGATGAAGTGTGTAGGACTAAAATGCTTCATAATCCCTGACGAAGAAGTCATATCTTAAATGCGTACCATTCTTATAGCACACAATGACTTGAGTTACATTTAGGATTTCGTCCGTCTTGTAAGTTCGGTAAGTACGTGCAAATTCTTTGGCATAACCTCCTCCGTCCTAGGAGTGGAGGAGGAGTTTAGTCTTTATCCGTAGCACGGCATCAAATATTTGTGTCAGTTGAAAAGACCGTTTATTTTGCTTTTTTTTTGAGAACGCTGTTATATACATAAATAAACTCTAATCCAAATTTTAGAGTACAATAGACCTCCCAGAAGACCTTGTTAGTGAAGATATAAATACACGTTTAAATTATCCGCCGAAGACAAGCTATTAGACAAATTGATTAGTGATACAAGGAAAAATTTTCTTTCAAAGTTAAACCGTTAAATCGATTCAGAAGATGATGTGCTGATCAAAGATATATTTTATGGGCTTCCTTCTGGGTGTTGCTAACATAACAATTTAACAAAAAACGTGATGGGTATAAAAAGAGCATTGTTGTTGGTCCTAACCTAACCTAAACTTTTATTTGTAGACTTATGGCGAGGAAATATTTTAATCTACTTTTAGGCGGAGGACGTTACTCAAAACAACATATTTTGTTTTGTGTATTTATGCTTTCACTTCACATAATTACAAACCCATTTTAATCGAATTTTTTAAGCAATAGTTGTCCGTTTGACGATAACAGAAAAAAAAACAAAGAGCTTTGAAAGTTTTACATCTCTCTCTGGTCTCTTTTACCATAGCGCTTATATGTGTGTGTATTAAAAGAGTGTCTCTTTATTCAAATAGTTTCAAAAGAATTCTCTTCGAATAGGTTACTAAAAGAGAGATTGTAATTTTTATAGTTGAGATCATTACAAGAGAAGGAGATGTTTTCTCTTTATCGCTGTCTGCCTTTTCTTTAGAACGCGAAACCTTTTTTTTTTTTGTTTTTGTAATTCTTAAATATCGATGTACTTAGATATAGATTTTTGTTTAGATTATCGGTGTTCATGATAAATAATCAAAATAAACTTTGAAAAGAAACATATTTACAAACACATTTATACATTTTTAATCACAAAGATAAGCCAGATAGATTGTCATTCTAATAGTCTTGAATAACAAGGAAAATTTAATTATTTCTTAAAATAGTGTATAGTGTTATGAAGAACACTTCGAGGTTTCGAAATCTCTACTGTACTGTCTTTGTATATCTTTACCATATCATAAGGTGTATATGTAAGGTGCCAAAGCTTTATAAAGCATAAAAACTACATGAGGAACTCACAGATCAGCATGAGCAGTAGAATCCACTTGACCATGCCTCCCTACTAAAGAACAAAATTTTCTTGCTCTATAATAAGGAGTGGGCGCAGCTGATTTCTTCGGTTTTGAAAAGGAAAGTTTTTATCGTATAGGCATGTGGGCGTTGTAGGCGTGTCCTTTGAAACATTTTGTTCAATTCCAAATTCTTTTGCAAATTTCTAGGCAAGATCTTCATTTTCGATAACGGGAAAATGTTTACCACATTACCACATTACCACATATACAACAAAGTTGCGCAAACAGACAGATGGATAGACGAATAGCTGGGTGGACATGTTTAGGTGTATTTCAAATTTGAAATTGGCCAAGAATTTGCTTACGTTATATAAAGGTATTGAAAAAACAACTAAAGTGTGATACACTATAATATTTGTCTTCAGTTTTGGGACCACAGGTAAATAGGAAATGGACAGATGGTCAGAGAGAGAAACATTCCAAGATGAATTCAAAACTTTATGCTAATCCATAATATCCCATATATAGGATCTCGCAAGGTTTTACAAACATTCATTTATTTATTGACGTTTATTTATTTAAACGTTCAGGTAGAAGAATACAACTTCAATGCTGCTTAACATTGGGTAGGCGTTGTCGATTATTTGCTTTCTCTTACAGATGCTAGAAAGTCAGTTATAGAATATATGTGAAACCTTTTATCATTGTATTTGTTGTAATTTATAGTTAACAAGCAAAATCATTATTTTTTTTTTGAAAGATGAGGTGTTCTTGCTTTATTTTGATTAGCGGGCGTGTCCCTTGACCGATTTTCAACACAAATCCGCCCTCAAGAACTTCCAATATCTGTGCCAAAATCTTTTTATTTTTGCGATCGGGGTGATATTTCCCACAAACATTACATAGACAGACAGACAGACAGACGGGCGGACGGACGGACATGCTTAAATCTATTCGGGAAATGATTTCAAATCGATTATTAGCATAAAAGATGAATCGTCTAAAGTTCTTCTTCCTGTTACATTCATGCACACAAACTTATTACACCCGATATCGCAAGTGATGTACGCATTAAGTCTTCTACGCAATGGCTTCCATTCAGTGAAGCAGCATTACATTTGCGAGAGAAATTGAACAAGAGTAGCAGAAAGAGAGTCAAAAATTGTATTCACACGATCAGCCGGATAATTAAGAAAATTACTTGTGTGTTCTTAATGACGTATTAAAAAGAAAAGAATTTTCTTAATATTTGAA
>KK502590.1:41085-56465 GCA_000688735.1 Glossina austeni
GAGAGAGAGAGAGAGAGAGAGAGAGAGAGAGAGAGAGTAACTGAATAATAAAATAATTGATCTTCATTTTAAAAAACCCTAACAACAAACATATGCGCGGCCACGTTGACAAATTGAGTTTTTAATGCAAAAGAATATTATTTTTAAGTAGAAATGTTTTATGAATTTTTCACTTGTAAAAATCACTGCAATTGAGAGATAAGACAATTAAAACCCTATGTTATATTTTACAATGACTTTGGTTGGTTGCTGTGCTTGCTTGCTTGCTTTCTTGCTTGCTGTGTTAATATCAACAACAATGTGATAAGCGCACCAATAAAAAAAGCGCACATCTATGCGCGTTTATCTACTTACTTACTACGTAAGCAAGTGAATGTGGCTTAAGAGTGTAGATACAATTTATTTAATCTTTTTACCTGGTCCTCTTACGGGCAATTGTTGATTAGACGAGGAATTATTACGTGAAAATTTTCTACCACCAGCCATTTTATATGATCTTCTTTAAGTTTTCTTTTTCCCCGTTACCTCGTGTACCACGAGTCTCACTATTCGCGTTTTTTATGAAACAAAAAAAAAAAAAAGAGTGATTCGCTTGGCGCCAACTATTTTCTATTCATCCAAAGCGATGCGTGTCACTTGTTAATTTCGATGTTTTTATTGATTAACAAGAACTTTAACTTTAATAATTATTGAAAGGAACTTAATTTTCATTAAATTAATACAAGCGCGCGAACATACACACATTAACACATGCATACACACGCCTAAACATATAAAATACGTATATAAGAAATTTTAATGCAGCGATATACAGCAGACCGCCAACGTTTTACTAAGTATGACATACACGTTAAGACTAAAAAACGTACTGAAGTGTATTATAGAAGAGTAGCAAAAATAAAAAAAAAAATAAAAAATAAAAAACAAGGAAAATTTAAAAGAAATACGATATCGAAATTCAAGCACGGTATGATGGTTTTTGGCGATGGTATGTGGTGTTAATATAAAAAGAATACAATAAAGTGTAGAGTAATGAAGGGAATGCTAGGTTAGCTTGAATGCTTGGCTGGCTTTGTCTGTCTGTCTGTCTGTCCGTCTGTCTGTTATTTCAAAATTGCTACGTAAACAGCTGAACACTTTTAACAGATAAATAATTCAGTGATGTATGAAAAACACAAACCCACTACGTTTTATTTTTTCTCTCTTCCTCTCTCTCTCATCTCTCTCTCTGCAAGTCTTGGTCTATTCTTAGCTACTAACTACACTTTGTATATTAAAGGGTTTTATTATTATTACTTAAAAAGGCGTTGAATTAGTAAATTGATTAAATTAAATGGATTTTTCTTGTTGTTGTTGTTGTTGTTATTTCTTTTTAAATAAATTGAACAGCGGTCTAATATAATTTAATTTAAAGGCAAATTTCAAGCATTGCACGTTTTTGGCCTGCAAGTGCAAGAGCAAAGAATTAGCAGAAATAGGGGGGGAGAGAGAGAGAGAGAGAGAGTGAGCGACAGAGAGTGAGAGGGAGTAGAGAGGTCAAGTCTCTCATTCATAAAAGTGAGCACAAACAAAGTCAAACAGCTGATCATTGAAAGTTTCACAGAACAATAGATTGAAGTAAACCAGTTTCGCTTTATCCATTATGTAGTTAATCTTCTTTCTCGTTTATTAGATGATTTTAAAAACTTCCAGTTAGTTCTCCATAAAGATTTATTTATTGCTCTTCGGTTAAAGGTGGGTTTCCAAGGCAAATAGTTTCGAAAAATAGATGAATTTTTTTTTTGCAGAACAAAATGTGAATTTTTTAATGGGAAACAAAAAAAAAACACTTATTGCAATACAGGTTTAACACCACGACATTTTCTTCAGAGAAGAAGTTGTCGAGTCACGAGAAGATTTCATTTTTACTTGTATTGGAGTAGTTTCCTGAATTCAATTTCATTCAGCAATTTTTGCTTTAAATATGTTCGCACAAATAAGACTGAAAGGGGGGAGAGGGAGGAGGTCGGTCAAAGATTGGACTACACTGCACTATGACATTTTGTGCTGGGCAAGAAGACCCTGGAATGCAATTACCTCCAACACCTCTCCTATTCTCTCTCATACACTTTTCAAAGGCCATATTAAAAGATATCGATTTTCCTTTGATGTGTTCAATTGACTGAAAACTCCTCACTTCAGGCAGTAATTATAATTTGGAAGCCAGGCAAAGCTTACACAAAGCCCTATCAAGCAAATACAATGCTTGCTCGAACATACATGACAAAGCCTCTTGTCATAATATGATAGCTTAGCTGAGCTGGTACGTTATCATGTGGTGGCCAATGTTTCAATTAGTCTTACGAACATCTTCTTGAGCCCATTCGTTAAAATCCCTATGGTTATTTAAGAGCAGGATTGTTATGATTTTAGCTGTAGTAAGCTTTTCTTCTTAACCTGGGTTTGCTTAAACGAGAAGCCTAGAGAATATGTCCACCATTCTGATAATTGTTTGCGTGGCGGAGTCGGCGTGATTCGATCTCAATTAATAGGTCTATAGTATGTGTTGAACACGCCCTGTTATACTCAAGAACTATATAATTCATATAAAAGATTTTTTTTTAAACCGGCCGCCTTTATGTGGGCACCTTTAAGAAGAAAACGCTGGTTAATATATTTACTGCTTAACATCGTTAAGTGACCCTTCCAAGGGGCCTATTGGCCTTGAAGTGCAAGGAAAACCATGTCAGCCCTAATTTCTTGGAGTACAAGTAAGTGCCCCAAGGGCCCTAAGTAGCCTTTCTGAAAGATCTTTTGGTTTGTCGTATAAATTTCACTCGGCACATATTTTTTAAAAGTCGATCATTTTCTGGTCAGGACGCGCCGCGGCAAAAAACGTTCTTGTTCGTAAGAATAACTAAAAATTGTTGGATCACATCTTCAAAACAACAAACATCCCTATTGATAATGTTTGAAATGTCGCACAAGTCATAAAGATTTATACCAATAATGGCTACAGTTTGCAAGTCACCGACGTGAAGAAAAAACGCTTCTGTTCATGGAAACCATTAGTATTTAGGGCATCTCTCCCGTGTTGATTGAGATCGCATGGTCAACGGTTATGTAGAAAGAATACAAGCGTAGATGTAAGTATTTAGTCTGGTGTATAAGAGCGCAGGAAGTATATTAATTTTATCATTCCGTTTGTAAAACATCGAAAAATGCGTTCGAGTTTTTTTTTTTCTTGCTCCACGGATCGATCTTTTGTGTCGATCTAGAAAAATCTGATTGAAGCGGATTTCGTGAATATGTTAGCAAAGCCTTTTTAGATCAAAGTTTTGGTGGGGATGAAGTCAGCTTATATGGCGCGATAGATTTCTGAGATCGGAGTAATGAGAGAATTTAATGGAAAGGTCTTCAAGAGGGCCCAAACCAAATTAATATTAAGTACAACTCGGGGGATTCTTGCAACCGTAAGTAATAGGGAGGTGGCCACAGCCTAGTGGATCTACGTGCCCAATGCCTTTACCGGCTGAACACTCACTATGGCTATGACGAAAGTAAACTTTACGGTACTGAGATTTAAACCCACGAATACTGACTTGTTAGTCGGTGTTCTTACCTACTCACCTACTATTCTTGCGGAGAGTAAGTAGAGATTACGATCCATTAAACAACATTTACGATAAGATTTATTTTGCATTATTTATCGCATAGCGTTAATTTGTTCTTTTTCCAAGCCTTTCAGGTACGGCTCCTATGGACACACAAAGACTGAAAACAAAATAAATCGAACACAAAACAGACAGAAAATGTAAAGAAAAAAAAAAACAAATTCAACAGCAAAACAGTTAATAGAATATTTTAACGA
Source organism: Glossina austeni (assembly GCA_000688735.1). Taxonomy (NCBI): domain Eukaryota; kingdom Metazoa; phylum Arthropoda; class Insecta; order Diptera; family Glossinidae; genus Glossina; species Glossina austeni. The sequence goes on from KK502590.1 coordinate 44,936, forward strand.
TAAAACTGAGAAAGACGTTCAAAATAAAAGCAAACAACTTGCCCAGCAACGTCAACAATAGTGTCGTCTCTTGTAGTTTTTGTTGTTATTTTTCTTCCTGAACATGAACACGTTTGCTAACCGAACCATATATGAACTGATGCGAATATACGTTTCAGAAAAAAAAATGCGTGGTTTGCCATGTGTTGTGCCCTGTTTAAGCAGCTCAGCTCTTTGCCGACCTTTAGTTCGTTGTGTTACGATATTTGTGTGACCGACGAAGGAAACTCTCCTCTCGCAGGTAACAAAAAGGTTTTATATAAAACAAAGACAACATCAACAAAGCAAGCAAAGGCCAAGAAAATTACAATTCTTAAGCATTAATTCCTAAATCTCTCCTATAATACAATCAGTTAGTTAGTCAGTCAGTCAGTCAGTCAGTCAGTCACATAAAATGAATTAGCAAAGAAATTCACTCGGATATAATAATGAACACCACACTAGTGAACGTAAGAGCCTCTAAATGAACAAATTAATGCTGCTCACGAGGAGCCAAGTGGATAGAGTGAGCGTAATAAATGACTTTTATTAGTTTCTGCTGCTTTTGTTTTAAAATTCAAAAGTAGTGTTTGTTGTCTCTGTGGAGAAATAATAAAATAATTCGTCTCCACTAAACTAAACTAAGCAAAATGGTTAAGCATGCAATCTTCAAACTCATGTATGACTCATGCAAAATGGGAGAGTGCTTACTTAACAATGTAAGATTGGAAAAAAGAAAGACAGAGAGAGAGAGAGAGAGAGAGAGCAGAATATTTTTTTTTTCTTTTTTTCATTATATTTCAAATGTTTAGTGAGAAATTTTGCACCAGTTCATCAATAAATATAAAGTTATTTTTTTACAGATTTGTGATGATGTATGTACGAGCTCCTAAGAATGTTGCATAAATAATGAATATTTAATAAAAATTAAAAAAAAAATATTTGACGAATCGAATCAATCGATTAATAGAAACTCGTTATATTTTAATAAATCTTAAGAACGGCCGGCCTGTTATGGTTAAACTATATCGAAAATCATCGGTTGGGTATATAAATTTGTGATCATAATTTTTTTACCTTTTTTTAAGACTTTTTTTTTTTGAGTGCATATAACACCCACTCTGCGAGAGCTTTAACTTAACTAAGCGCTTTCATTCTGTTATTTGCGAGAGTAAGATTTTTACAGAGCCTGACGTAATAAACGAATAGAGAAACGTTGTTAAATTGACTCGGGAAGTCTTATAGATATATATACATATATATATATATATAATATGCTTATAAATTTATTATTTGGAAGGTGTGTAAGGGGATATGTTTACGTTGAGTGAGAACATGTTTACTTGAGATGCTGTTTAAAGGTACGAACATGTTTACTTAAGCTGCTGTATATGACGAACGCCTACAATCTTAAGCTAGCGTAATAGGTATAGAAAAGCCATATTTAAGTCGAGGTAAATTTAGAAGTCAATCTTCTAAAATATAAAAGTAAAATATCAGGCAATGGCTTAATTGGAATCTTCATATTCGTATTGAAATATGTCAGTTCCTCCTACTTATTTATGACAGACGCTGGGATTTTGTTTTCTGATGAAGATAAAAAATTTTCAATCGTTTCATTGGTTTTTTTCTTTTTTCGTAAAGAATCATTTTTAATTTTATAACCTGCATCCCTTGTACAAGAAGGGTAAGGCTTGTGTCTGGGAGAATGTGGGCTTGAGGTAGAAATGCCTTTTATTACCTCAATCGATTCGGAGTAACTGTTTGAATCGATTTAAGCTTGTCTGTCCATATGGCCATACTTTTATCTTCAACCCACAGGTCGAAATTTTTGAGATATTTTGAGGAAATTCGATACATCCGTATGTTTTGGTCCAAGGTCGAACGCTATTGAAAATGGTTCGGATCGGACAATTTTTTCCACCACTTTCCATATGACGTTTTAGTTTGAAAAGCCATTATGCGAATAAGCACTTTAGTGAAGTGATATAGGGGACATGTAATGATGAGCCGTGGCCTACTATAGTGTTTTTATTGGTTATACTGGAATGAAATTCCAGTCAAAAATATGTTCGCAACGTTTCGCTATGGTTCGGTTTAATTGTTGATGTTTTGACAACTTCAACAAAGCATGACCAAGCTAATGGAGAACACTGTCTCAAATCGATCTATATACTTGTACTCATCTCTTAGATTATAGTGAGTGTGGGTATATGACGCATCTAAATAAACTTTTAACCGCTAAAGCTTAGTATGATTCGCAAAATGAATTATCTGTGACAAAGCTTTTGTATGTTTTGATCTTTACCGGCTGTGCCGAGTGTGCCTCTGTGCTAGATGTGTACATGGTCTTGTTTCCTTCTCTCTTATTTATTTATATATAAATTTCGCTTTTTTTTTACAATTTATTTTTTTTAATGTTTTGTAATAGTTTAGTTATAATATTTAGTGAGACTTATTTCTAAGAGTCAATCTTATTCTGGCTGTTAGTTTATTTTGGCCGAATTGCATATGTAAATAAAGAGATACAAATCAACAAATAAAAACTTTCCGAAATTCGTTAGAATGCTTAGAGCAGGAAAAATAATCCGCAGCGATAAAAAATCATTCAAAGTATTTTCTTATTGTAGTTCAATACCCGATTATTCCTGTGAACGCGCACAACTTAATAAAAACGACGAAAATATACTTTTCCATATATCAGTGGCATTTAATTGAATTTTTCTTAAAAGATATGTCATTAACAATATTCCTCTCCCTTCTTTCATAGGTGAAAACCAGGATGAAATGCTTTACCTGATGATTTTGAATTTATCTAAGGCACTAACAGCGTTAATTAAAAACAAGTAAGAACATTATAGTAGGGCAAGGCCGATCATTAAATATTCTATAGCGTATTGTCTAAAACAATTCTTATTTTTGCTCGCCCCTGCGTCAAAAGACATCACTGTACCAAATTTCATCGAAATATCTCAAAAATTGCGACCTGTAGCTTGAACACAAATTTACATGGAGGGACATTAGAAGGACAGGCGGACAGACAGGCTTAGATCAATTCGGATTATAATTCTGAATCAATCGGCGAAAAGGTGGGTCTATCTTAAGCTCTACAAACGACCGCACTAACTTAATATACTCTCTACCACAAGTGGTGTAGGGTGGTGTATGAAAATGTTTGGGTTAGCCTAACAGGGAAGGACCCTGGGGCTTCCGAAAAGATAATGTAGATCTTGAATTCAGTTATAAATTCGGCTATACATATATGTGGCGGACATATGTCATGCAAAGAAACCTCGCGATGCTAAATTCTCCTGCCGCTCAAAATTGGCAGTTACTTCGGAAAATATATCAAAAGCCCATACAATAGTTGCGGAAGACCGTAAAGTGAAGTTTCCTGTGCCAGGTCAGACCTAAAAGATGTCAGAGAACACTATTTTGCATGAAGATTTGTCCATGGGAAAGCCCTGTTCAAAGTGTTTGACGCGTTTGTCCACTTTTGACAACAACGTGTTGGTAAATCAATGCGCTGAGCAGCGCTGTTTAGACGAAATAAAGAGAGTTTTTTCCTGCGGCTTGTGACAATGGATGAAACATGTGTCTGCGCTCCACTACACTTCCGAGTCAAATTGATAGCCAGCCAAGTGGGCAGTAAATGGCGAAAGCCATTCAAACCGACAAAAAACCCGGCACCAGTGAATCAACTGTAACTTGTAAACTAATGGCTGAAATTTCATGAAATTTTTACAAGCACCACTTGAAGGCAAGCACTATCCAAAAATCATATAGATCTGTCAAGATTGTTGCCACATCAGACCGGAGATTTATTGAGTGATGTGATGTCATCCCTAGGCCTTACAGTTTCTGACCAAGTGTTTTGCCGCCTCAATGATTTGAAAGGCACTCAAAAGATACCAAAAGCAATTAAGTTTTATCATATATTACATACGCATGTACTAACGCATGTAAGGAGATAATCCTACATTACAGGACTGGCTATTGTTAAGGACTTATTAAAATTTTATTTTGATATGAAAGCCTGTCCTTTATATTATTTTTTTGCTTTATAAAACCGAATTTTCTTTTTATATAAAACCATTCAAATGCTTGCAACCACATATACAAAGCAATACATACATATATTGCTATGCTTTGACTAATTATACCCACAAAAAAAAAAAAAAAAAAAAAAAAATCATAACTCGGAAGGCGTAAGAAACGTATTTTTAATGCAAAACCCGTTAGTTGTTATTTTGCATATAAATCCATTCACATGCTCTTAACCGCAATTATATATACATACATACATATATATATATATGTATAAGCTTTTTTATATTAAAATATGAATTTCGTTTCATATAAAGCAAAATATGGGGGAAAATATTCCAAGAATAATGAAAAATAGTGTGCACACACACACATATTAGTCAAGTTTTCAAAAAAAAAAAAGAAACAAAAACTAATTATTTTCAGGTTATGTAAAAGTTTGGTTGACAGGTGCGTTCTTCTATTCTCATCAAGAGAATTTCGTCATTATTTAACAAAATTAAATAATTTTCGTTCGTTTTTTTTTTTTTTTTTTTTTTTTTCGTTTCTTGTTAAATTTTTTTTATGATCAATGATATCATTGGCATTGAACAAGTTTTAATAAATGCGCGATTCATTAATGCCTTTACAAAAACGTAGAAGCATATGCATGCATAAAGCAATAAATATGCGTAAGGGCGATCAAACGGCTATTTATGATATAAATATTTCGCGTTTTTTATTTTTTACACACATTTCAAAATACGGTTAAACAGTTTTAACTTGCAATCGCTGACTTCAGTTAATGCAATCAATTTTTATGTGAAGACTTGAGAAAAAGTCATAATTTTTATGATTTAATTATAATCGCAAAATAAAAACAACTTATAAACTATTTAGGCCGGCATTTGCTGAGTCCGGTTTATGGCTCTCGATGTTACGTAAAATCGATGACGATTTGATTACGTTATCCGAATGAAAATTTTTCGATCAAAAGATTGTCTATTTACCTAGAAGCTCTCTCTGCTCTTTAGGTGTAAAGTCCACAGGTCACAGCAATCGAGTTTAGTCGAACTATCAACCGGCCCCAGATTCAACTTTTATAGAGAAATAGCGTAATTTCTTTCTGCATTGTGTACCCTTCCCGTTCCTAATAAGCAGAAAAGCAGCTGCACGGACGTAGTCTTTGACTTTTGGCAAATTTTTGCTTGCTCAGCACCTAATTATGTGTTAAGTTCATGCTAGTCTTTGTAACATATACACGGGCTCAACGTAGACCCATCTTTTATTATACCGATCGATACAGAATCGTGTTCTTAATCATTTTAAGCTTGTCCGTCTTTCTGTCCATGTAAATTTATGGATACAATTTTCGAGTATTTTGAAGAAAATTGTGGTACACTTGGGAGTTTTGGCCCACTCTATATAAGGGGGTCTCACGAAAAAAGCTTTTCTTGGCAACAAAGTCTAATTTGTAGTACTTTACGATGAAAACAAGTAAAGTGTTCCAAGACAAGAAATTTAATTTCTTGTCAAGGCCGCATAATCTTAGCTCTCCTTTCGTTCTCCCACCTATGCAAGGATTCCCTTAAATAATTTCTTATGATGAAAATAAATGAAGTATTGCGCTAAGTAGTCTAAGGGTGTTTAACGGTCAGTCTTTCCCGAATACAACATTTCGACTTTTTGCACAACGAAGGGAACGGGAGTTGCCTTATTAAAATAATTTGTATGATACGATGCATTGTTCGAGCGAAACAGAATGTCTGCGAACGTTTTCTATTTGGCACAGATTTCGACATATTAAACACAGCGAACCGATGCCATGTAAGCAATGCCTTTAATTTATCATTGACACTTGTTGTTGGCGCAACAAAATGCCCATCTGTCAAATCTTTATATTACACATTGCATTGCGGCGCTATCTTTTTCTCAGATCACGATACCATACTGCTACACCTTTATATACCGATATATCTTCAAATCGCCGCCTTCTTCATGTGTCTCTCAGTCCATCTCAGCTAAGTTCTTATCGATTAAGAAAAAAGGCAGGAATTTACGTCGGTCCTTGGATGGAACAACAGGCAAGCATATATCAAGACTTGAGTGCTGAGATTAAAAGCTTCGAGCAACTTAGGTTAAAAGCTATTTGACTCTTAACAGCGACCATGATTTAAAAATGTTTTAATATCTCCTTCGTTTTGAAAATATTTAGAAAAGATACTTAATTATAATATAACGATAATAGGGTTCACGAATTTGTATATGGTATTAATGTTGCTGCGATTTTCGAAACTGTCAGGTGGAAGAGGCCTCTCGTAAATCGTAACACTTTTAAAAATCATGAAAACCTAAAGGATTTGAAAAATACTGCAGCTCATCACAAAGTGTTGTGTTGAACTCTAAGTTTAATGCGTAACGATTTACAAACTTATCCGTGAAAAATCCGCTTGTTAAACTCTTGTATAAAACCACAAAGAAATTGGTTGGTTTGCCAACGATAAGAGCTCTCGCTTACTATAGAATAAGAGACATGTGTGATTAGTTTCGCTATAGAATTATAGCATCGATCATGGCTTCGTTTTCGTTACTCGTCACATATGTTTGTAAACCGAAGTTTAGTAAGGCACAGATGGACTGAGAGACACATATCGCCAAATCAAGCCGATGAGTCAAAAATATGAAGCATCTCTTCAAGTGACGCAAAGCAAAGAAAAATTCTAGTAAATTGTTTCCTCATCCTCATGTAATGGATAAGTAATACACAAGGACATAGGTTTCATAGGACATAGGTAGGACATAGAAGGGATCTGCAATTACATCTGCGATTACATTATGCAAATGTTTCAAGTAATTACCAGTCTTTTAGTCTATCCGTTTGTCCATGTATTTTTGTGCTCAAACTTTACACCACTTACGGTACAGGCTGCATCAGGGTTGTACGGACGTACGTAACAAACAAAAGGTCTTAAGCTAGACTCACCTTTTATTATACCGATTGATTCAGAACATGATCCTGGTGCAGCCTAAGCTTGTCCGTCCGTATGTCAATGTATTTTTGTGTTCACCCTTTACACCACTTGCGGTACAGGGTGTATCAGGGTTGTGCGGACGTACGTAACAAACAAAAGATCTTAAGCTAGACCCACCTTTTATTATACCGATTGATTCAGAATATGATTCTGATGCAGCCTAAGCTGGTCCGTCCGTATGTCCATGTATTTTTGCGTTCACACTTTACACCACTTACGGTACAGGCTGCATCAGGGTTGTACGTAACAATCAAAAGATCTTAAGCTAGACCCACCTTTTATTATACCGATCGACTCTGAAAATGATTCTGCTGCAGCCTAAGCTTGTCCGTCCGTATGTCCATGTATTTTTGTGTTCACTTGCGGTACAGGGTGTATCAGGGTTGTGCGGACCTACGTGACACCCAAAAGGTATCAAGCTAAACCCACCTTTTATTATAGCGATCGACTCAGGAAATGATTCAGACTCTAGGTCGCAATTTTTTGCAATATATTTTTAAGAAATTTGATGCATTGACATGCTTTGACCCGATCCAACCATTGGATCGATCCACTTTTCGACCATTCGTCGTACAAGGCCTTAATTTAAAAAGTCGTTATATGGAAAAAAATTGCAACTTGCAAACTTTTTTGCGGTGTAATAGTTCAACATTCTAAATTGGTATGAAAATTTTGGTTTGGCTGGGGCAATTTTTTGAACTCCTTTTCATATTCTCCCGAAAACTAAGTAAAAAAAGATAAAACTGGTAAAAAACGGTACAATTCTTAATACTTCATGGTGAAAATTCGTTTATAAGAAATTAGTATAGAAATAGACTTTGCCGAATTTGGACCACGTAGGTCCATTTTATGGATACCACGATGGATTTAATGATTCTCAGGAAACCTTTATATGCCGAAATGGCCTAACTGTAGAAAATTTGTTCATGGTAAAGATTAAGCAAAAAAAAAAAAATGAATAGTAGAGAATTTAGATCATACATACACACATATTTTTAGACCCTAGCATATATGGGGGTTGTCATGAAAAGCGAGGCAAGTCTAATATTTATTTTTTTATAACGGAAATTAAAGAACAATAAAAATTTTAAAAAGTTTACAAAATTTGGATCGCGTCCCATGACGTTTCGGCCAACGTCCAATAAGCGGACTTCCATAAAAAATATGCTTATGAGTGAAAATAATGTGTAATTTTTCTTGTGTGAATAGTTTTACTAAACGAAGTGCTGCAGGGTATCTAATGGTCGGCCTTTTCCGCGTATTATGTGCTTGTTTAAAATAACATATTTTATGCCTTCCACAGTGCGTTTGCAACACAATCTTATACACTATTCCTAACAGACAAATGCCATACGCGAAAGGTCAGCTATAATAATCTAAGCAAACTATAGATTAGTTGTAGTTAAGAGTGCGTGTTAATCAATCTGCTGTCAACTGAAAGTTTATTTCATTTCATTGAAAACGGCCGTAAGTCTATTGCACACACTGGAGCACAACACTTTCATAATTGGAGCTCGATAAGCAATTTGAGAAAACGATGTCTTTCGGCACTTTGTAGACTCTTTTTAACATGGAACCATACGCAGAGCTTATGCGAGACAAAGCGTTTCATACTTGAATACTATGAACAGAAGAAACTATAAACAAAATTAGATACAAAACTATATACGGATAGATTCGCGTTGGCAAAAATGTGTAAATAGCGTTTTGCATGTGTGTTAGTAAAAGTCTTTTTTTTTTTTTTAATTATTAGATATTTTTTCTCTGTTTATTTTTTTATTAATTTTATTTAGTTTTTTTTTTTTAAATACTTACACGATTCACGATTTAATGGCATATCTTTGAATTGTGCTAAAAGTGCCAAAAATTCTTGCACTTGTTCTAGGGCAGCCATTTTTATTTTCTCTTATATCAGATGCGTTTATATTAATAACAAATAATAATAATAATAATAATAATAAAAAAATTATATCACTTTTACACGCACGCTGTTTTATAATATATTTTACACAGGAACGAAAAACGAAGACACGTTGGAAATTTTATGTTTTTTTTTTTTTTTTTTTTTTTTTTGTTTTAAATCAACTAAAATAGAATGAAAAAAAAAAAGGTATATAAGAAAGAAGTATTAAGAAATAATATATAACCGATAAGTAAAAAACCGCAAAATCCAAAAGTCAGTCTTATTACAAAATTTTTATGAGATTTTTTTTTTTTTTTTTTAAAGCAAAGTACAACCGCTTGTACGGAGAGTGTATACGAAACTATTTCATTAGTGAGCGAGCGGTTGAGAGAAGCAGTAAATGTTTTATTAAAAAAGAAAGCATTCTTTCTTCTTCTAAGGGATGGATGGTGGTAAAGGGTGTTTGTTATCAATTACTCTCCGTATATATGTTATGACGGCGGCAATAATGACGACGGTAACGTTCAAGTGATGATAATAAGAAACGGAGAAATGTCTCACTCTCTTCTACGTTAACGAGCAGGTAGATAGATATTTTTTTTTTTTTTTTTGCATTGGATTTAAAAACAAATAACTTTTTTTTTTTATTTTTTTTTTGCGAGAATTTTGCGGTTATCTGGGACAAGACACGTTTTACACGAAGTATATTTGTAACGTTTATTTATTTATTTATTCTTTTAAATTATATAAGTGCTGAGGATAGAAAAAAAAAAAATCAAAAAACAAAACACTTTCACTATTTATTTGCTTTTATTTAAGAATTTTTTTTTCATTTTTTTTTTTTTTTTAATTCTTTTTTAAGATATTCCTGGAAGAAAAGCGAAAAAGTTCCTAGATATTTAGAAAATATTTTGAAAAAAAAATTATATTTTTTTTTTTTCAAAAAATCTTTTTACACAACAAACCGTTTACGCTGGCGATGTTAAACGTCAAACTAAAGGGAAGAATTGCCTAAAAACTACGAAAATATATGAGAAACTTTGTACATAACACATTCAATAGGCAGAAAACAGCAGAATCTTTTTTTTTTTTCTTTTTTTTGCTCTCTTACAATGCATTCACTATCGAGCAATAGGGGTTTACTAGATTTACTCATCAACATGTAACGTGTAGCAGAAAAGCTGTACAAATAATGCAGTCAACCTAAGGTTTTGAGGCAAACACTCAGGGAATGTTCCCTACTCGCGTAATACGGTGAGGGCCGGGAAGGACTGAGCAAAGGGAAAGAAATATAGTGATGACTGCAGCTTAGTGGGTGTGCGTTCAATCGGCAGAGGTTGTGACTTTACTGACTGAGCGCTCACCGTAACTAAGACGAAACTAAAGTCTACCTCCGCAAACACCGACTTGGTAGTCCCCATTCTTACCTATTCGGCTATGACGGCGGATTGGGTAAGCCCTTCTATAAGTCCTTTGATTTTTGTTTAGTATCGATCACATAAATTAATATATGACCAGCTTACAGTAGGCATATACCTTCTGTTTGAAGATTTACTCCGAAATCTAACCGATTCAGAAAACCTGTTGAGAGCTTAGAGCAAATATTTACCTAAACATCTGTCGCATAAATTGATGTAGGACCAGTTTTTACTAGGCCTATATATATATATATTAAAATTGAATGATAACCTTTGGAACAAGTTTAAAGATTCCGATCTATCCTGGAATTCGGCAAAGACCGTCATGTCATTTTGAAAATGCCAACCTATGCCATTATATCTGCAATATATTGGAGACTAAAGCACGATTTACATATAGGGTTAAAAACAGGGTTAGGCTGCCATACGGGCAAAAGTGTTTGTGGGGTTAAAAAAGTGATAAGCATAGGATTATTTTCAAGGCGTTTACAACTTTCTTATTCATTTCTTTTTGTGCACGAAATCACTAAAGCGAAAGGAAATTGAAAACATAAAAGTGAAAAATTAACGTAAAGACAAAATTTCGTTTTTTTTTTTTTTTTTTGAAAATATTTTTATATCTCGTAGACACGGAGCGATCGAGAGCGACAAATGTTTCCTTTTTTTTTTCTTTTGTTTTATTTTTTCATTAACGGAAAATAGTAAATAAATTTTAAAAGAAATTCATTACACTTTTAAAGCATTACGTTGTTAAAGGACAGTATTGACGGGAAACGTTCACTTGTTTTTTTTTTTTTTTTTTTTTTTTTTTTTTTTTTTCACTTTTGAAAACTAAAGTTAATTTATTAATCGTCTTATATGCGCGCGATACAAAAGTAAAGTTCAACTGCAATATATTATACGTATTATAGTATATTTCTCTTTATTGCTTGTTTGTTGTTATTGTACTGAACAGAAAAAGTAGACATTATTTCAGTTCACCCATCTACTACTGTATATGGAATCTCAGAGGCTTTGTATGTTGCTGCATATACTCGATGAGTAATGATGCGTTGCTTACTTTGATAACTACTAGCGTATGTAATGTGTAACTGTGTACAGCTAGCTTAACTACTAGTATTCGTAGCTGTCGT
>KK502590.1:57106-70106 GCA_000688735.1 Glossina austeni
TTTGATGTTCGATGGATAATATAAAGAAAGAAAAATACCCAAAAAATTTTGCAAACATAGAGGAAAAAATCGTGTAAAACCAAAAGTCAACAGAGAAAAGCATAAGCAACAAGAAAATAAAAAAAAAAAAACAAAAAAAAAAAAAAGCAAAAAAAAATAGACAAGAAATATATTTGAACTTTTAACATAACGGATATATTTGCTTTGCCGATCGTTTTATGCGCGAGGAAAATGTACTGTGGAATCTTTCAACAATGATCGCAATAAAACAGCTAAACGAAATTTCCTCAAAACTTGAGGAAAATAAGCGAAATGTCGTAGTAAAAGTAGTAGAAGATAAGAAGTAAGTAAGATATGGTAAGTGTGAGGAGGATTCAACCAAGAACAGTTTTACACATCCTTGGATGGAAATAGCAAGCAACACTTTGCCCCCAATCCAGCGAACCAACATCATGGAAACTCCTTAAAAGTCTATTAGTCATTTTTGATAATCTTTTACCGATCATCGGCTTCCTTATCATAATAAATAACATTAATATGTTCAGTGATCACGTCCACACTATGCTCATTATGTTTCACATGAAGTATTAATTGGGTTATCAAATCGAGGCTATATATTTTCTATGTTCGATATTGTTTGACAAATCATTATGGAATGTTATGTTATACATATAGCTGCACGCACACATAGGTAGAAATTAGTAAAATTTAGCACAAAAACAAAAGATTGTCTTTCCATGCGTTCGGAATGAAGCGCATGATAATCTACACCACTTGCGGTACAAGCTACAAGTTGTTAACACTCAAACGTAGTAGGAATAGACTCACCTTTTATTATACCGATCGTTTCAGAAGCGATCGTGTTCGTGAAGGTTGTGTGTTCGTCTGTCCATTTTGTATTCTTGTCTTCAACCTGTACGTCACAATTTTTAAGACAGATTGATGAAATTTTACACACCGAGGAGTTTTGACCTAAGGACGGACGCTATCGAAATTGGCTCAGATCGGACCATTTTTTCGCTCACTTCCCCTATAACACTCTACTTGGGAATACCTGTAGGGTTGTGCTGGGCAATTAAAAGCGTTGCATGGTACTCCATTGTAGTGTTTGTGCTCTTTTTTATCCGCTTTTTCTTATATTTGAAAAAAAGCGCTTTGGTTTATACCTTGGAAGTAAAGTTTTTTGAAAAACGACGATGACAATGCAATTACTATCACTGGAGGAGTCTGTGGCAGCGCAGTTGCTAATTTTCATTTGCATGATGCAGATGACTTCCATTTAAAGATAAGATGATACTTCAGTAAGGTGTACAAGCTATGTAAATATGAAACCGGAATTTGTTCGTAAATGATCCAAACGTCACACGTGGAAGATATATATATATATATATATAGTTGTATTTTGTTTTTATTATTAAATATTAAGAGAAAAGCAATTCGTGGCCATTTTTGTAAAAGATTTTCGTCCATCTATCCATACTGCGAAAGACCAGCTCGCGATACATTGTAAGCAGTCAACTGAAGAATGCCAACTCATGCGGATTATTCATTAAGAGTGTGCTCGATTAGCGTTTGTTTGTATTGGTGGGACGGCCGCTTCTTGGTTAGTGCTCCACTTCTTAGAAGAAAATGGCCCTACAACTGATTTTTCTCAACAAAGCAGCCAACTTTGTGCACCACTACACAACTTCACTTAATGCTATTATTCACATAAAGACTTTTCAAGTTAAGGCGTGCGAGTGATCACAAAAGCTCTCCGATTTGAAGCAATTTCACTAGTGTGCGTCCTTGGGCCAAAATATGTGAATGAATTTCCATAAAAATGTCACAAAACTTACGATTTGTAAGTTGAACACAAGAATACAAAAAGGACAGACGGACAGGCATGAAAAAGTGATTCATTCCTTAATGTGATAATAAAAGGTGTATGTTACATACGTACCCACCAACTTAATATACCCTGCTCCGCAATCGCTAGTATTTCGAAAACCTAAAACGATGCAACAATGCCGCAAGCAAGCATCTATCGCCGGAGTTTTTGATTAGAACGCATATTTGTGTCTTGTGTAACTAACATATTAGACGTTATAAAATTATAATAATTGGGCGACCACTCAGTACAGACTGCTATGGTTAGAAATAGCGGACCATTGGAATCCAGTGATGAAAATGTTTAAAGAAATAATTTTTTTTATTGCTTTTCTCTAGTAAAGAATTAATGACAAAAGACGGTTTCCACCAATCTCAACTCTACCTGATCTAGTTTTGTAGAAAAAAAAGAGTTGAATTTGCATCCATTTAGGATTCGGTTGCCACAAGGAGTTGTATGTTGTGATAGTAACATTCAAAAATGTTAAAAGCATCCATTTTGAACTGGAACTGATTTCAAAATTAATCTTTGCCACTAAACTAAGAACGTGTTTATTAATCTTCAGCATATTGGCGGTGTGTGAGTAAGTTGAGACACTTGGCCAGGAAAATGGAATTTACATTTTGATGCAGCTCAGTTTACGTCATGTGATGCTTGTTTTCCAAAAATATTGTCATAGATGGCCTACTTTTCATGACAAGCTAACAGAACTCAGCTGCGCCTTGCTTGCATTCATGAAAAGACTACATAAATAGACTTCATACAGCAAAAGTTGCATTAAAAATTAATTTCGATTTCGCCGAAAATATGATGAACGCATGTGTGCCAACTATAAGTAATAAACTTATCCACCGTATATATAGATACGCGTATATTATGTTTTCCTCATTGCCAAGTAAGTTGCATTGTACATCTTGTTGCAAACTGGGAGTCAGTAAATAGTGCTGCACACGTTTTTAAGTTTTTTTAAAACTAATTCTTCTGTCAAAGATATTATTCTTCTTCTCTTTCTACACGTTACAGCACTTTTGGTATAGGGGAATATTAAGCTTTTGCACATGTGTGCAACTTGAACCTTTCACTGTCCTTTCACAAGCTTGTCATTGTTGTTGTTGTTGTTGTATAATGCTTTGTTTTGAATATGAACAGTGGTCGAAGGGATGGCTCAATCCAAATTATTTTCAATAGCGTTCACCTTTGGGTCAAAACACGTCTCTATACTAAACCCCACCGGCATATGTCAAAAGCAATTATAGATTGAACAAAAGACAACAAGACAGAGGGACGGACACGTCTCTATACTAAATCCCACCGGCATATCTCAAAAGCAAATATAGATTGAACAAAAGATAACAAGACAGAGGGACGGACAGGCAGGCTTAGATCAATTCAGAAAGTGTTTCGGTGATATCCGCATAACAAAAGGTGATTCTAGGTCATGTCCTTTGCTTTGCATATATTCGCACAAATTTAATATACTCTTGTAACACAAGGGCTGTAGGGTATAACAATTTGTTTGTTTGTTTGGCTCATCAACTTTTCTTTACATCAAAAAGCTATATATATATATATGTGTACACACAGATTAACAAATCTTGTAATTGACTTAAAAAAAAAAAATTTGGCCAATTTTCCATACCTTACAAAGAAAAGAAGGAGAAAAAAAGAAGAAGCAAGAAGAAAATCAGATAAATTTCTTAAATCATTAAATGCTACTTAAGAGGCTGCTTTATAACATATGTAGTAAGGTATAAAAACTAAATAGATTGCTTTACAACAAAAACAACACTTGCCCACAAATGAAAAGCAAATAAATTAACAACACGCTCAACTATTTCACAAAACAGTCATTACAGACAACTGAATAATTAAATGAGAAATAAATCTAAAGTATTTAAATGGCAACAATAATTGTGTTGAGGTTTGTTTGCCTTAATAATAAAAAGCTTTTATTATCCGACTTGACTGAAACCAACATGTTTGAGAGATATGTGGTTAGAGTATCTGCTAAGCCAAGAGATACTATTTGTTGTTGTATTGTAAAATTAATTCAATAAGGAATAAGAAAAAAAGCTACGTTAGACCGAAATTAAAATGTCCATCAACTATGTAAGTCTCTGTTAGAAATGGCAATAAATAGTAGAAGGTTGCTGCACGTGGTTGGTATGTATGTGAATAGATCAGACCTCTGTTTAGGGAACTGTTTTGGTCCTTTTATCACAATTGCTGGAGAAAACCCGCCTTGCTCGGGGGAGCTTGATTATACGATGTTCGTCCGTTCGTCTAGCATAAAACTGCGGAATTTAAAATTGGAAGCAATAGCAGGCCCATGCAACTTCTGAAGTGCATATGAAAATATTGAAAGACGAGATGATTTTTGCCAAAGAGCGCTCTTGAAAAACGAAGCTTAAGAAAATTTCTCAAAACCTATTAATAATTTTTGCTGATATGTTTAAAAATAAAGGCATTGATCTGAAACTTTGTCGTAAAGAAAAGAAAAAGTTCACCAATCGTCAACGTGGAAAATGTTCAATTAAAGAGTATATCCAATCTCCGATTGTATCTCCCATGTAAAGAAATTCATCACCAAAGGCTAGAGCATCAAAAGTCAACTATTTATTGTGTAATGAGCTTTGGTCTAAGACTTAAGGTTATATCTGGCGATTGACGCAAGCTTTGGCCACAAGCGACAAAAAGCTAAGTTGTTCAAAATTGTTAGTTAATCTCATGATCATGAAGACTCTGCCTTTAAGCCGTAATGCCGAAATTGTGAATCGTTGTCTGGAATTATGTATGGAAGAACAATCAATATATTGAAACGAATTTTTTACACGTATTCCTACATTTGTTGAGCCCTTCGAACAGGTTCAATTATTTGAAAAAAATATGGCGGAGCGTATCTCTTTCATCATTTTTTTCGTGAGGGTTGCCTGGCCCTTCTCCTCGTATAAAAAACTAAAAACCGGAAGTAAGTCTTGAAATGGTCTTCTACATCTAGTGAAGTACTTACGATTTTTTTTAGAACATTCATTTAAGAAGAAAATATCCTCGAGAGTTTAGATAAAATTTTCTCTACGTTATTGAAAAGAATCGTTAAAAATCGGCTGTAAAATAAATCCTACTTTTTTCATAAAAGAACAAAAGTGCAATTGAAATTTGATATACGGTACGGTTAGCCCGAAAAAAAACAAACACAATTTCGAGAAAGACGTCGTTGCAGTTGTATGCAGTGGCTACCACAAAGATTTTCTAGTCTCAGACTAAAGGATTCGCTTTTATATAAAAGAAGAACGAAGAAAAATATAATAAAATATATAAAGAAAAAATAAAAACACTTTAGTAAACCAACGCCCACCGTTGAATATCCTAAACCACTCCACATTTACTCATACGAAGACTTTTCAAAATAAACCAGTATATGTGGGAGGTAATCGAAAAGGTTTTTCGATTCGAAGCATTTTTAATGGCATTCGGCTTTGGGCCAAATCACGACCTTATGCAATATTTGGAAAAGAAAGACAGACGGACAGACACACTTATATCGATGCAGAAATCAACTCGGAAGTGATCAACACAACCTTCTGCCACAAGTGGTGTGGGTTGGGGTAAACAGAAAATCGCACAAAAAGGTTTACAATGTAACATAACACTAAACCCTTAGCTTAAAAGAAATTAAAAGATTTCCCTAAAAAGTTATCTAAATTGAAAGTTTCTTTTATGAGGTAACCTGCAACGCCTGCGTGTCTTTCCACGACAAATTTTTACGGCCCTCTCATGAGAAGGGATGAATAGCCTCACTGCCTCTACCTACTCTCACTATGCGTTCATGTATTCTTTTACTTATTTAAAGCGTCCTCTAAAAAGAGGTTTCCAGCAGCACCATTAAGACAGCCTGTCATACTCGAGACTGGGTGCATTTTTGGAGGCCTCTGAATATATCATGACTCATAAATTGGATAATAATAAAAGCAAACAGCAAAAAAAAAAAAAAGAAAAAACATTTGCTTTTTATAATTACAGATAAAATGCAGTTTGTTTTCCACGCGAATAAGTAAAATTTAAAATAGTTGCGAAAAAAGAAAAGAAAAATAAATAAATAACTAAAACTTAATTTAATGTGAAAAATACTCCCAACCGTTTATGTGTGCAATGATGTGAATTCTATACAGTGGCATATTTATATTTAAATGTATATAGAATTTGGCGTGATAAACTAACTACTTGCTAATGCTAAAGCAATTAATGGATATTGCGACTGAGAAAATAAATTTGAGAGGTGTGCGCTTGTTGGTGAATTTACGTTTTATATATAAGAAAGAAAAATAAAAAAAAAAACAATAGAAAACATTAATAATGGAAATGTTTCTTTTTCTTTTCTGTTTCACCGCTTTCTTATAAATTATTCATTAACACCTAAGTAATGGTTATATCTATACATAAATACATATATGTTATGTCTAGCGGCACCAATGCGAAGCATATGGAAAAAATGTCTATTTTTTTTTTTTTTTTTTTGGCACACTTTTTATTATTGTTATTATTGAAAATATTTTTGATTTTTTTTTGGCACACGTGAAAAAATATTAATTGGAAAAAGGAAATAACGAATAAAAATAAAAAAAAAATATAATAAAAAAAAAATATAATAAAAAAAAAAGTGCCGGCCGGTTTACTATTAGTCATGTTCATGTCTCTACGTCTCTGGGGGTAATTCATAACTTTTTGAATGCCTGACTGCTGTTTCACTGTGAAAGTGGGTGTCTTTGTGTGTACGCCACATTAAATAGTAACCAGTTCACCCGTTTGCTTTTCACTTAGAAACAACCTGAAAAAGTCACATATATATGTACGAATGAAAATTGAAAATTGTTTTTGTGCAGAAATCTCTGCACGTTCTCTGCAATTCTATGGAAAGACATGGCTTAAGTTTTTTATTTATTTATTTATTTTTTTTTTTGCTTCTTTGTCTAAGCTATTAAGAAATGTGTCGTTCAAACTGCTCTGAATAAAGCAAAGGCGTTTGCTCTATGGATTGACCTTCAAAGTGTCTGGCAAAATTAAATAAAATTTTGTGTGGTAGTTAAATAAACTTATTAAATATGTTGATCAATAAGTTCCGGGACGAAGTAAAATTTTTTTCATTGTTCGACTTTATACATCAGTGAGGGTATTTAAACGGTTTTCTAAATTTGTCAATAATTTAAATAAAATAATTGCCTAGGCTCGCACAACAAAATATGCTTAAGTTTTCGCATTGATCTCATCATTCCACTCAAAATCTTTTCCTTTGGAGTGTGCTTTGCCAACAAACGGCACTCAATGAAGGGCCAAATATAAACATAATATGGTAAGTGGGATAGAATTTGACCTTCAATGCACGCAATATAACCTATATGGCCATCGGCTGGACGCACGGTCCATATTTACAGTGTACGTAAATGTGATATCCATTTGGAAAGCGGCACTCACGGCGAAATAGACTTCCTGAAAGTATTTCCTTTCATTATCCTTAAGACGTGACTCTATATTTCTTATGTCTTTTCCCATTAAGAGGCAGCGCTTAACCAATACAAGAAATTCGGGATTTTTCATTCTCGCGAAGATAAAAGTAACGCCTGAAATTATAATGGAAGCTTTTCGATGTTGGCATTTTCTGAAGATAGAGACAACATTTAAGTGCCAGTCCCAGGAGTTATTAGCCAATATATTGAACACATTGCTCTTAAAACATTTGAAATGCCAGTTAATTATGCCAGCAAAATTATGCTTTGCAATCTATTTTCATAACTCGCCCAAACATAGGCTAACATTTTTTTTATATCATGGCAGCTTGATTGGAAATTGCGGTCAATTTAAATCGATAGTTGATAACAAAAAAAAAAAAATATTGCTCTCAATAAAGGAAAAATTGGCTGTAAGCCAAGAATTGGTCTGCAATAAAGCGGAATAATTCATTTTTTTTAACGAAATGCATTCAATGACAATAATTTTAAGGAAATTATTGTTTGAGGGCAATTAAAAAAACACATCAATTATTTTAATTTTTAGCTTCAAAAGAAAATGTTCGCTTATTTAAATGAACAGCTGTATCCCGGGGAGAAGTCAAAAGCCATTCTATTTTTTTTTTTAATTGTGACTTAATGATCTTGATTTATAACAAAACTGCTAGTGGGTGCTGTCATTATGACTATTGCCCCAGCATATCAAAACACTGCCACAGAGGCGACTACGGTGTTTTCTTCTATAACCAGTGTCAAGTTATGACTAGACTAGGCTTCATGGTTCACCTTTTGCTTTGCATTATGTTCGTATGTATAAAGTGACTTTATTTACATATGCTAACAAAATTCGGGAAATCTAGTCATAATATTTACAGCAGAGAGTATTTGTGTTATTATCGCATATATAGGGTGTCAAAGTCATTCGTACCAATGCCGACTTTCTGGTCGCTATGTATTTTGAGGAAATTATCTCTTTCTGGATTGAATGAGGACAAAATCTCCGTCTAGTATATTGGCAATGAGAGCTTTAGACTCAGAAAATGCGACTCTCATAACTAGCTTTCCAATCTGAAACTTCTTCCCTTTTATAAAGATCGCTATAGAAGAGAACCCACAAGCAAACCTACGGCTGATTAAAAATAATCCATTCACTAAGTCAGGTACCTATTAGTTAATTAATTATCGAGTGTGTAGAGTCCTCAGTTGAGTATGAATTTCGAATTCAAATTCGTAAACAATCAGAAAGGCAGTGAGGCACAGTATTTAACATAATTAGGATTTGTTGGAATTCACTTTTTTATTTGTTAGAAAAGCATTGAATGAAATGCAATGAAGTTTGTGTCGTAACTGGGAAGCTCATGTCTCCAAGAACTTGAGGAGGAGTTCGTAGTTCATAGGAAACTCTTCTGTCATTAGAACTGAGAAAAATGTCTTCCAAAGGAATATCGATGGGCGTATCGTTAATTACTTTTGTTGAGTCGTGCACAAAAGAACAAAGAAAGAAAGAAAGAAGTTTAGCTTCCCAAAAGTGGTTGGATTTCAATGGAAACTAAATTTGTTACATCTTCCCCAACTTCTGACGGACGCGGACTCATGTTAAACTCATTCTATCAAATTTTCGTGTTTCGAGTTGTAGGGTAAGCGCCTTATAGTTATAAGTGGATCTCTTTAGTTCTTTCTCAACAAAAAAGATATATAGAAAGTATATCGATTTTTATTCTTTAGATTGGAGAGAGAAATATTTTAATTAAGAGTAAGGGACTGTGTTGGACATTTCCTAGATTTTCCAATCAGTCAGGCTTTTATTTGTTCTCTTAAACAACTTCAAAACTATTTCCTTCCATTTCCTTGAGGGCAAATTTATTTTTACTCAAAATTTCTTCACTAATTTGTGTTTCAGATAAAATTTCACGCAATGAAAACATAGTTATTTTTAGAATATTCTCACGTCCAAGTTTCACGCAATATGAAAATTTATAAAAAAAGACGATAAAGGAAATTGTGAAAACTTTCCATCGAGAACTTTGCATATAAATAAAAAATTATAAATAAATACTTGAAACAGCGACTTAAATATTTCAAAGTATGGAAACATTTACACAATATCTACGAATGCATATTCCATGACGACATTTCTACTTTTCATTTTTCTTTTCTCTCTTCTGTATTCAACAAAAGTACAGTTTTTCTTCCCTTTCACAAATAAACACCAGCCAAGCTAGATTGCATGTTATTCACACTGTCAAAATTATCATAAGCTTGTGAAAAAAAAAAAAACGTTATAAAAAGAAAGAAAAGAAAATCAATTTCTCTAAACAAAAATTTAGCATTCAATTGTGTATGACTTAACCAAAATACTATATTATTCTCTGTAAGTTCGCAGAAAAATTGTGGAAGAGCTTAGCAAGTAAAGATATGCTTAAGTACATTCATAAATACTAAGGGCCATTGACTTAGTAAGAAACAAGTAAAAAAGCTTTATAGTAGGCCAGCGCACACCCTACCCTAAATACCCTACTCCGCCCTACTCGTTACTCATCTAACAACTTTTCAAAATAAGGCCTTGTATGGGAAGTGGTGGAAAAAGTGGCCCGATCCGAACCGGGACAACCCAGGTTGAATCAAAATACCTCTTTGTGCCAAATCTCATCAAAATATTTTAAAAATTGCAATCTGTATGTTGGACACGAGAAAACAAGACGGACGGACGGACAGACAAACTGAAGTTTATTCAGTAAGTGATTCGGATTCGACTGGTATAATAAAGGGTCTGTCTTCCCGCACAAACTTAATATATCCGTATACCATAAACGGCGCAGGGTACAACAAATAACCCCACTATAGCGCGTTACGCCCTACCATTAAATATTCTATTCCATCCTATAGTTATATAGCGGACGAAAAATCCGTGCGTATTGAACCATTTTCTATAACGTTCACATCCTTAGGCCAGTTGGACACAGTTGAAAAGAACGAGAAAAGAACGAGGCGAACAGAAGGGTAGACATGTTTATATCAAATCAGAGAGTGATTCTGAATCTCTCGAGTCTATCTCAAATTCTTGCCGGTGTTTGCTACATCCGCTTGCATGTAACATAGGGTATAAAATATAAAAAATGCGCAAATTAATGAATTTTTCATTTTTTTTTTTTTTCAAGAAAAAACAAAAAGCAGCAGAGGGAGAAAAATGGCGCTGGAAAGCCGGAATCTGCTTATTCAACCATTTTTTGTTTGTTCATTAAGGGGTTATTATATCACTTGAAATTGGTTTAACTGTTTTTTTTTTTAAAGACTTAAATTTTCATTTTATAGAACGCATACATAGATTTTGCAGACAGCGCAGCAATATTTCAATTGCCGCTCTACACCAATCTTTCGCAGCTAATTGATTAAAACATTGTAGGTTAAATCAATAACAAGCATGAGGGCAACTAAGTGGAGGGCTTGAATACTGAATGACGTACCTTTTAAGAGAAATTTTCTTTTAACATTTTTTCTTTCCTTATATTCATTCTATACATTTATACATTATAACGCACTTGTACAATTGACATAATTAAACAAAGCAAACTTGACATACAGTGCATAATACAAGAAATCGCAATTTTTTATATCAAAAAAAGAAAAAAAAAAGAAAAAAAAAGAAGAAAAAGAAAAGAGGTAGAAAAGGTATGGTATACTTTTATCAGCTACATTTAGAATATATTGTGGCCTACTTTTAGGTCTTATTACAATAATTAGTATTTATAACTAACTAAAGGAAACCATCACAATATTTATTATCCATTGCATGCAATTTAGAAAAGAAAAAAAAAAGAAAAAAAAAAGGAAAATAAGAAAACTTACCTTGTGGATGTAAGCGTTCCGGTTTAAACCAAGCGTCTGAAATTAGTAAATATTGATTATCTTAATTAAGTGTATGTTAAGTTGAAAAATAAAGCGGTAAAGAAAGTTAGTTTTTTTATTCTTTTCTTTCGTTTTTTAAATACACAGCACACAAAGAGCATGCAGAGAAAAAAAGAGTTTAAAAGATTTTAAGGCAAAAGAAGTTAGAAATACACAAATAGAAGATAGTTTTACTAAAGTTCACTATTACACCACCAAACACCAGCCAATGTTAAAATTATAAAATTAACAAAAGAAAAAAAAAAAAAAAAATTAAAAAAATGGATACATTATGACACACTTACTAGGATCTAGTAAAGAACAAATTAATGGGCTTTTTTTATAGACACCATTCTGTGCAGGTTCTCCGATTGGATCCATTTTGTGCATTCTTTTCTAATCGTTCGTTGTTATTTTTAAAACTTGTATGTACGTTTATATATTTATATATATAAATATATATTTAAAATATATATTATTTTTTATTTATTTATTTTAATTATTGTATTTAAGCTTGAGCTTTGTTCGTTCTTTTCTTTTCGTTTTCTTCTAAATATTTTCCACAAATAAGAAAATTCGCTTTTTTCGTTTATAGCCTACAGCAAAACAGAAGGAAAAAAGAACGCGTTATTTCACACACAAAAAAAAAAAAAAAAAAAAAAAGAATTATATCGAAAATGAAACCTTCAAAATTTTGAATACCGAATTGATTTTTCAAAAATAAAATTATTTGTCATATTATCAATCAGAGAGCTAGACATTTAAGAGATAAAAAAAATTTATTTTTCAAATTTTCGTTTTTTTTTTTTTTATTTTGTTTATTTTCCTTCCTTTTTGAAATTTTCGTTTTTTTTTTTTTTTTTTTTTTTTTTTTATCAAACAGTTATATTTTTCTAGAGTGAAATTGAGACGTAATCGAATTTGATTTAATACCGTTTCTTTGTTATAACATTAAGTAACTAAAGTAATGCAAAACGGATTTTTTACCGAAAACTCCTGCCAAGATTATAATTGAATTTCCCGTTAGCGAGAAAAGGATAACTAGTCTACGAGGTGATTATTTGCAATCCTCATAAGGCAGCACTCGTAAGCGGTTGCGCAATATCGCCTGCAAAATATAAATCCGCATAAAAAGAGTATCGACGGTTGTCTGGGCTTATGGAGACCGTTATAACTAACACATAACGTTTCCTTCTTTTTTCTCCATAGAAAATTTTTTCAACCACATGCAAAACATTCGTAACGCTCTATTGCAACAAAATAACTGCGAGCTGTCCGAATCTCCAAAAGAAAAAAGAAAAAAGAAAAAACCTCTTTTGTTTTTATATCGATTTTTTTTTCTATTTACTCTTTTTTAAAGAAAATGGTGAATAATATTTAAGGGTAACTTTTCTTCGTCTTTTTTTTTCGGTTAATGCAAAGCCTGCGTATTTAGATGTATGGTGGAAAGCGAAAAAATGTATGCATTGGAAGACACTGTTGCTGCAAAATACACCACATGGAGATTTCCAAGAAATTTTAATGAAACAATGTAGGAATATATTAGAAAAGTTTTCTTAAGTAATAAATATTAAAAAATATATAAAAAAAATTTTAGACAAATTTCAGAACGCTTTATAATAATTGCTTCAAAGTAAGTCGGAATCATCTTTTCTTTGTCGCCTCTTAAAGATGAAAATATTTTCGCTTTGAAGATATCGAAAGAAGGACATGCTAAGTCAGCAAAGGTTTTAAATGCTAAATT
>KK502590.1:70538-80684 GCA_000688735.1 Glossina austeni
GATAGATATAAGAATTTTATAAAAATACAACAACAACAGAACAATTTTTCTTCTAGGAAAATAAAGTGATTTTGAAAATGCTACTTGGGTCGAGAATACATTACTAGATGTTTTTTTTACCTTATCGATTGATAGGTAGATATTTCTACGGCCATTTTGTGATCTCCCGTACAGTGTAAGTGCACACAGACAAGGATTAAGTGATTGGAGCTTTAACGCATAAGTTATGGAATAACTGCTTCCTTCGTTTCCTAATTCCCTTCTTCTGCCTTAGTATAAGAGTATTAAGATGGTGGTAAGGGTGAACGCCAATGAATATTTTTTTTCTCAAACAATCGCCAATCGCCCAAATATCGCAGTTCCGCTCGTACTTCCCCAACTATGGACATCTAGACTAAATGCCTTCTTTATTTTTTTGTTTCAAAGCCAGAGATTCTCTTAAATTAAAGACACCCCACCGGAAAGGCTTCAGTGTTGCCATTGTTCATATATATTTTACAAAAAAATACAATACTATTACCCTGCCTTCCCTTCCATTCCAAAAAAGTAATAAAAAAAAAAAAGAAAATGTTTCGATATTTCCCCCTAATAAAGAAGACCTCATAATGTGGTCAGCGTAAAATATATTAAAATGAAGCATACTCTAGGGATTAATGAGTAAAAACGTTTTAAATTTAGCAAATTTAGATTTTTTGTGTCAATCTAGACGACGACATCCAAACATATTTTAATTTGATATTTAATTATTATTAGTAGAAAGTTAAAAACAAAATTACATTTTGCAAAAATAATTAAATAAATTTCTATAGTAATTTGTAACGAAGCAAATTTTGAGGCAAAAGCAGCCCTTTTACTCTAGAAACTTGTTTAGTATAACTGCTGGCGACTACGTCTGGCGACATTTTCATATGCTGACCTTAGATAGAGTTAGGCCCGTGGCAATACAAGATAACTAAATTTCAAATGCGTAACTTAGAGTGAGACTGTGTCTATTTGTTCTTACCCAGATCAGTCAAAACCCAAGTCATAAAAAACCCAACGTTAAGTTGCTAGGGAAGAAAGAAACTAACTTTTAGTAGCTTGAAGCCGTGCACTAAACTATGCGAAGTGTCGACAATGCTTTCATCTTATTCTTAGTATATCGCTTTCTAGAACATAATCAATTATACATGTTTGGATCGGTTTTTCATGCGTAGCCAGAGCGAAATCTGTTAAGCGTAGAAAGTCACTTAAGAAGAATTTTCATATCTTTGTACCTTAGAAAAGCAAAAAAAACTTGTATCAATTGCAAGCTCTTCCTAAGTTTTTTGAGAAAGCTTTGCGGTTTTTTGAATGAAGGGACGATTTCTTACTGAATGGTCTGACACGTCCTACGTTATAGTTTCTTTTTATGTCTGTATACCGAGGTAATGCCCATGTTGGTGGTGTTCTCTCTCTCTCTCTCTCTCTCTCTCCAGCTCTCTATGGAACTCTCTAGTGTAAATTCAATTCTCTATATAAAGCTAGAAGATGTCTATATAACTTATAACAAATTTCTAAGCGATGCTGAGTTTTCGCTTTACGAACAACAGCAAACTGGCCGCAATGGTAAACAAAAAGCAGGTATTACAATAAGAGTTTTATGTAGAGGGCGATAAAAACATCCCTCTCATACATATCCTCATGAACAGCCGATTAGGTAAGAATCGCGACAAGAAAGTCAATGTTCGCGGGTTCAAATCTCAATGCGGTAAAAGTAACTTTGGTCGCAGCTATAGTAAGGCATAATACTTATCGATTGGGTTCTCTCATCCACCACCTAATTATTTCTTTCTTTCTTCTGACCGTCACCGCGGTACGCGGACAGAAGACATCCCTTGAGTGATTGGTCATATTAAAAAAAAAAAAAAAAAATCTGTTTTATTGTCGCCATTCATCAAGCATTAAATGCCAGGTACATAATCAATAAAATTACTTCAACAATATTGAATATTAACAACTAATGTTCGCTAACATTGTTTTTAAAATTCTAGCAAAGGTGTTGAGTGTACTCAGTCAACAGCATGTACTTCGATAGTAAATTAGAAGATATTTACAGTAAAGAGGATTTAATTTTTAAATATAACTTCACTTAGGTGCCATTAAAAATAGACAAACAATTGTGTTAAATGATTGAAGCGTGATAAGTATGTTGACATCGTTCGCTATAGTGAAAGGTAAAAAAGGGATTTGAAAATGCAAAAGAAGATATTTTCATGTCATGAAAAATGCGAACACGTCAGTCATCCGGCACTTACAAACTTAAAACGTTATGTGAATCTCATTACACACTACTCCACTTGCTTAGTATAGGCCATATGAAGTTTGTGTGAAGATATGGGTTAAGGTGGACCTATTTCTTATTCAGCCGATCGCTTTAGAATTATTTCATTAATCGATTTAAATATGTCTGTCCGCCTGTCTGCAAGCTGCTTCGAAACATTATGACAAAATTTGGTACAATTTGGTTTAATTTGGTTTAAGACTGAACGCTAGTGAAAATTTATTTTATTGGACCACCTGTATGCCAACATAAAGCCGTATTTTAAAAATTTGTTATATGAAAAAAATGTCAAATCAAAAGATTCTTTCAATCTAAGCTTGTTTGTCCGTTCGTCCGCCTTGCTTTTTTTTTGTCTTCAACCTGCAGGCCACAATTTTCGATATATATTAATAAAATCGGGCACATGGACGTGCTTTGACCCAAGGGGGAACCTTATTAAAAGTGGATTGGACGGGATCACTTCATTGACCACATCTCTTATAGCGCCTTATGTTGAAAAATCGTCATATAAGTAACTATGAGGTCGTATTGGCCATAATAATAGTGAGCAGCGGCCCAACTAGAGTTGATTTCCTCTATAGAGGATTTCCCAATTTTCCAAGAAAAGAAATCTAAGCGATATCTCGAAATCTAAATCTGTAAGGGATTGTATTAGTAACTTTGCAAAATGCTTTCACTAGAGACTTGCGAAGCTTTTCTTCTTCTGGCCTTTATTTATAGCGTATAAAAAATTTAATATTTTCTCTGCTAAGGTTAATAATAATGCATTGATTTTGAAGTACATGCATTTAATAATAATAGCGTTACATAGACGAACATGTTTTCAATTTTATGTCATCACCGAAAGTCAATGTAAAAATATAATCTCTGATCTCTGATTCATTAAAAATATATTGTTAGTATAGAAAGTTGTTAATTTTTTTTTTATTTTTTTTTTTTATTTTTGCAACTCAAATTTTTAGTATTATTTTTTAGTATTCCATTGGAACGTGTGATATCGCATAACATAGGAAAATTTCTTTTCTACACTCTAATGATTGCTAGTTACAATCAATGCTTAGTGTAAATATGCGAAGAAAACGAATTAAAATAACAGTTAATTGTACGAGAAAAATCCTTCAAAGACATCAAAGTAAGGTAAGCGCGCCGTAAAAATGTATTAGTGTAGCAAAAATAGAAAATAACCGAAAAAAAAACAAAAAAAAACAAAAATCGAAAAAGTGATTGAAACCAAAACGGGAACCCCTTAAAGCAAAAATCAATTAAATCTTAAAAAAGAAAAAGATTGTCTTGTTTGCTGCTTAGTATCTTACGCATCAGCATAAGCTTCTTTCAATACAATTAATCGGACAGATCGAAGACAATCCCTGAAATGCTTTACATTGCATTGAGTAAATCTCGTGATCTTGCCTGGCTCCGTCTGTACGTAAAAGTTGTTTTTCTTTTCTTTTTTCCTCAATGAACTTTTCTTCTTCTGTCCAGAGGAAAAAAAAAAATCTTAATGGCAGGCAGTAAGTAGAAGATGAATGCAAGAGAAAAAAAAAAAAGAAGAAAAACATCTGAAAAAATGCATTTTTCTTGCCAACTATCACCAGAAAGACGTCAGTTGATTTTAATGCTATGCGCGGTTAAAAATAAAAAACGTCCAAGGAAAAGTTAAACAACAATGAAAAGTATGTGAAAAACAAAAACAACAACGAAAAAAACAACAAAAAGAAAAACAATACAAAAGTGAAATCACTTCAGATCATCTTTGTCTCTCCGTCGCAACGTATCTTCTCAATGTGACTGCATCTTTAATTTATGGATGATTCGAATTTCTTTTTGAGTGCATGTTCCCACCGCCGCCTGCTATCAGAAAGCGACAATCGATTAATTACTTTCATAAAATCGTTTTTAAAGAAAATTTTTGCTATTAAAGTAAACATAAAATGGAGAGCAAATCCTCTTTCCAAAATTGCGGACATAGATGGCATATTGATAACTGGTAGAGGGTATCGAAACTTGTAGCGAAAATCATGACCATTTTACTAAAGCCCTTGCTGATGCAAGCTTAGGTGTAAACACAAATTATCGCAATAGCGTAGTAAAGACGAGTGTAAAGCTGTGAAAAGAATTTCAAGACTATGCATGAGAGAATGCTGAGAGCGACTAGAATCTATCGATTGCTAACAACTAAGTATCTCCGAGACGTTACTTATACTACAGGGCTTGACCATACTGGCATTTGGTTGCAGTTACAACTTGGTAAACATCATTGCGCTCGAAGCAATGGAAAGATCATTGGAAAGATTATTTTTAATAATGAGGTTCACTTCTCGGTAAATGTTGATCTAAAACTTTCAACTGAATGCTTGAAGCGTAGATTATTTCGACGGCACAATGAGTTCAAATTATAGCGCCTCCCTGTCATCGTGAAAGGGGCAACCGCTATGGCGCCATGCTGGCCAGGAATCATTTACAAAATCCATCCATACGGATCGTATGCTTTATATTATAAAATCAAGTAAAAGTGTATCGCGTTTTAGTTCAACATCTCTCTTATAGACAGTAATTCGATATTTTTTTCTAATCTGCGCTTATTTATATGCGGGTCACGCGTTTTCTTGCGTGATGGATTGTGACTTTGTTATTTACCAGTTACAAACGTTAACATTACGTATATCGCACCCGTTTTTTAACTTAGTGTATGTTCGTCATCTAAAAATTGTCGAAGCTTACACCGTTTACACCATTTTGATTATAAGCTCTGAAAGCACGAAAATACACGGACTTCCCTACCTTTTTCCATCTGTTTCCTAACTACTGTTTGACTCTCATCATGTTATATAGGGGACACATCCCCTGAATCATTGGTTATATTAAAAAAAAGAAAAGACAAGAAAAGAAGACGACCCGACCATTTGACCCGTTTCGATGTTTTATTGTTGAAAGACTGCCAGAATGTTAAAAATCACTAACTGATTCAGACTGTAATAAATCTCTTCATAGTTTGATGGTTTTAAACCATTGTTCCACACATCGTAAATGGCATTAAAGAAGGAACCTATAAACAATGTTCATTATTTAGTTTTTCCCAACTTGAGTATATTCCGACATTTCTGGACAATCACAAGAATCATTTTAAGAAGGAATTTGTCCAATTTATCAACTGCATGTAAAGAAATGTAGAAGATGCGGAAAGTACTTGAACTTTTGTCAAAGCCACAGGCTACAAGCGATATTTTGGATGGACTTCCGCTTCAGATCACCTAAAGTCAAGTGAAGCTCGTTTGATAAAAGCAAATCCCTTTACTTCTAAATCGTGAGATGTTACGATCAAATCACATATGCGGACTTCTACGATTCAATACAATAGTTGGCAAAAGGCTGCATCTCGCTCAAGATAGCATTTCGTAGCAGGCGAAACTAGTTATTTAAATAACAATCTTCTAGTAAACTATGCCGCTAGATGATCTTTTCGCAAAATGTTTCCACTTATTTTTGGGTTATATCATAATATTTGCTCCAGTTGTTTTTTATATGTTGCGCTACCACATTCTAACATGTAACGATTTAGCAACATTAGCGACATTAATCTAATATTCTATTGATCCCTTCACGGGTCAAGATCTGGTAGATCGTTGCAACCCAAAAATTTCTTATCTTGTAAAAGGTGACAATCCTTCCGAACACTTCCTACTTCCTCCAACAAACATTTCATGCTTCTCCGTTCTACTCAATTCACTTCCATTAGCTATATGCTGCATATAAATGGAAGAAGAGAAGATAACCATGCATTGTATGGTAACTGTATGACTCGATAACCCAAAATATTTGGATATCTTTACGACTGACTCGGAGCATATTTTAGCAATGACTTGGAAGAACTGAAGCGCCTTCAGTAAGTGCCAATTTCTTATAAAGCACAAAATTTTCATAAGTCTTTTTAAAAAAAAAAAAATTACGAAAGGTTTGCTTCTGAAATTGCTTAGGGAAATCTATTTTATCCGAAAAGATGAGTTTTTAGGCATCGATCGTTACTTTTTCTCTTTTCCCATTTAATATTTAACAATATTTCTTATGTAATATAAAACTATAATATGAGTAAAATGTATGTAACGTTCTTTTTTCTTCAATTGCTTTCTTTTGGTTTTTTTTTTTGCCCTACGTATGTGTTTACAGTCAAGGCCGAAAGTGTACATACATTTATATGATGAAAAAGTCTCTCAATTTCTTTAATTTCTTCGTCTTTTCAATGCACATAATAGAAGTCCACAATCAAATCAAGCATCATAGCTTATCATAAGCGAATTGTCAAAACCTAACGTAAACATCTCACCGTCCTTACGGCATTGATCGTTGCCATGTCCATAATAGAAGCATTTACAGTCGACCATGCTGACCACCTATAACACGGTAGATATATTCTGCGTCATACGAATCACTTAAACTATAAAAACCCACAGCGATTAAATTATTTATTATTATTTAAAATAACTTTCTTGAATAATCGGGCTTAAGATCTACTTAACAACAATTTGTGTGGCTGTTAAATAGTAAGTGTATAAGAACTAAGAATAAAAATTTGCCTATACATACTTCCTACCTTCGCTTTTTATGCAGAAATCGCAACTATGTGTAAACTAAATAGTAAAGCTAGTCGTTTCAATAGAAAAAATAGAAACATTCGAGAATAGAAATAACAAAAAAACGATATACAGGCAATAAGACTTAAGGAAAACGGTAGTAGGAGGCATTTCATGAATATTCCAAGTCAAAGGTAAACAAAAACACTATAGTGGGACACGACCCACCTTTAAATATCCTACGCTACTGTAGAGTTATTCATATATCGACTTTCCAACATAAGCTTTTATATGGCAAGTGGTCGAATAATTGGTCCACTTTCATTAGCATTCGTCCTTGAAGCAAAACACATCGGTGTACCAAATTTCATCAAAATATTTCAAAAATTACGGCCTGTAGGTTAAACCCAAGAAAAACCCAAGACAGACAGATAGACAAACTTACATCAATGCAAAAATTGATTCTGGGTCTATTTCAAGTCTTCCTGAAGCATTGAAAATTATACTTTTTTGTCGTATGAATTTCAGGTTTCATTATATGAGAGGGGATTCAAAAATTACCCCAGCCGGTCCAAAGTTTTCATACCACTTTAGAATACTAGAAATACTACAACTTAGGCAGCTTTGGCGAGAAATTTTGAGCGTTGCAATTTTTTTTCCACTGTTCAGAATAGGGCGTTAAAAAAAATGGATCGATCCGAAGCATTTTCAATAGCGGCCGGCCTTGGGTCAAAGCACGCCACTATACCAACTTTCATGACAACACTTCAAGAAATGCGACCTGTAGCGTAAACAAAAATTTAAATGGACAGACAGACAGACAGACAGACAGACAGATCAACTCAGATTATGATTCTCAATAAGTCGATATAATAAAAAGTAGGTCTATCTTAAGCCCTTCTACGTGTTATGTACGTCCGCGCTAACTTGACATACCCTTGACATACCCTGTTCCACAAGTGTTGTAGGGTATAACAAGCAGAAGATAAATCAATCGTTGATGTTGCGTTCCATTTCCTTAAATTGCAATATGATTTATGTGAACTTTTCTCTTTAAGAAGATTTTTCAGTAAGATATGACCAAAGGGCAACCTTTTCACTCAAAAAAAATGTACTTTTGGCCATAAAAGTTTTTGCCAAAAATTTAAAAAAAAAAACAAAGAAACAAATGTGATGAGTGTGTGCATACTTTTGCCCTTGACTGTGTGAATCCATAGGTTGATGAAATGTGATTCTTAAGCAATATACAGTGTCGTGAGCTAGAGAAAATTTCAAGTCACTTCAACACATCTCATTTTTCCTGCTTATGTTACTGACGTCTGAGAAATTATGGAACTTTTCTTCTTTTTTTTTTTTTGTTGCTTTTTTTTTTTTGCACTATCACTCATATGGAAAACGTACATTGTGTCTCAGATTTAACTTAAATAGAAAGCGAATGACATTTATGGAAAATAGCAACAATAAGAGAAACAATAGAAAAATTTAAATAAAACAATGAAACTTATGTAGTACACAGTGGAGGAGAATTGTTATAAAATGTGTCGAATGCATGAAATGAAATCGAAACGTTAAAGTAAGAGAATGCTTGAATAACTTTTACTTTTTTTTTTTTTTCTTTTTCTTTGCCTTTTTTTGTATGCAACCATTTTTACATCCGCTACTGTCAACGGCACGGAGAAATTACTATTTTTGTTGTTGTTGTTGTTCTTGTTGTTGTTTTTTGTTTTGTTCGCTTTTCATTTGCAGTTTCATAGCAGTCCTGATATAATTTCAAGCTTTTAAACTAATTTGGTTTTTTTTTTTTTGTTTTACTCGTTCATTTATCTATTCGTCGGTCTGTTGTACCTCCCATTAACGAGTTGAACTTTGGCACTTTTACTATTTATTAGTCATTAGATGTAAACAGAGCCAAATTTTAATAAAAACATTAGCGAAAACAAGTAAGAAGAAGAAGAGAGAGAAGTTGAATACCTTACACCGTCGTACAGTTATTCATATAACGATTTTTCAAAATAATTCATAATAATTGGAAGTGGAAGCGGCCGAACAACTGGACTGACCCAAGCCATTGTCCTAAGAGCTAAAGCCCTTAAATACCCTACATTACGCTAGACTAACCTACATTTGTGCCCGTGACGGCTTTTCAAAATAAGGCATTATATCGGAACTGATCGAAAAGTTGGTTCCGCTGCCTTTTCAATAGTATTTGTCCTTGGGCCAAAATATGTGGGTGTACCAAATTTAATCAAATATTCCGGGCTGCAACTTACTCATAAGAAAACAAAACGGACGGACGGACAGACGAACGGACAAATTTAGATCAATTTAAAAAGTGATTGGTACTTAACAGAAGGCGTTCATTCATACGGCACACATCAGCACAAACTTAATATGTCTTTATACCACAAGTGATGGTAGGGTATACAAACTCTCAAATCGAACAAACACAAAAAAGCAGGGAAAAAGGAAAAGATAAGAAAAACTTTAAAGAAATTCAAGTTTGCCTGGAGTTGAGCTTGCAAGGAAACCTCCCCCAAAAACATGTTTAGGATAATTTAATAATTTGTTGATCAGGATTTTATGAATAATTTAAGTTTTCGACTGATAAATACCCCAACACCGAATCGCCTCCTAGAAAAATTCTCCTACGTTCACCTATCTTTAATATCTTTCGTTAGAGTCCTAATATGAAAGAAATTAATCCGCACAAGGGATCAGCCAAAGAGAAAATTTAAATGTCAAACCAATATTCTCGATAAATTTTTATCGTAAAATTCCGATAATTTGATTTCACAGAAAGTTTACATAGGGCTGAAGAAATGCTTATACGGTCCTAGCCTATCCAACTATTTCACATTTTTTTTATATCAAAATCCTATTTTTCTATTGATTTTGCTCGAGAAATTTAAAATATGGAGCATTTTTCCCAAATAACGTTATCTTCAAAACAAGACGTCATGCGAGGTACAATCTTACCAGAGATCCGATCTAAGCCATTTTGAGTGGCATTCGCTTTCGTGCAAAACATATCGATCCACCCAATTTGACTGATCAAAGGGCTTACATAGATTCGGGAAATGATTCTGAATAGATTGATATCCAGTTAATGCTAACTAATTGATTTTCCCAAGTAATAAATTCCCTTGTTCCTTGTTCGCGGCGCGTCATGCAGCTGCCGGCCGACGAGAAAGATTAGCAGAAAAACAGACAGAGAAAAACCCAGGTGCATATGCGCAGCGCTTCTTATAGCAGCCGGCCGAGGAAAACGATTAGTAG
>KK502590.1:87968-106679 GCA_000688735.1 Glossina austeni
TATAAAATTTGATAAAAATTGAAAATAGAAATTTTGCTGCATTTGCTGTTGGCTGCCTTTTTATTCATATCATTTTTGGTTGAGTCAAAGAAACGTTCAAAATTTCCGCGGAATACTTGCAGTTAAGATGACCCGGTATTATGGTTTTTTTTTGCTTTTTTGGCAAATACAATATTAAATACAATGCTCACAATATTAAAATGATTTGTTTATGGAAATGGAAGAAAAAAATTATTTTTAAATTATATATATATCGTCCCAAATTAAGAAAGTGGCAATCTGGTCAACTTATTTCACTGCATTTAAAAAGGGAAAAACTTTATGAGAATTAATACTTTATTAGGTTGCGTCTGCATAAGCAAGCAAAGCAAATGAACAGAAAATGAACAAGCGAATTGTAGTGTCGTTAGGCAGTGTTCTTATAAAATGCAGATGTCTGCTAATAAGTATTTTGATCACAATTTATGCAAGTCTGCCGTTTGTAGATGATATTCTCTCTGATCATAATTTATGCAAGTCTATATATGGAATATGAATTGCATTAACTGATTTATCCAATCGAATTGAAGAATATTAAATTATGGAAATTGAAATTATATATTTTATTTAAATATAATAAAATATATTATTATAATATTAATTAGAAGTTTTTAGTAGATTATTTAACTAGATTTAATTGAATTTTATTTAAGAGATGAGGTAATTTTTTATTATTAGTTTTAGAATTAGGAGCAAATCATGAAATTGATTTGAAAAGAAAAATATTTTTTAAGGCAGTTATGCTGGGTAATATTAAAAAAATTAAAAAGAATAATAGGAATATTATTTAGAAGAGTTAATTGATTATTTTTCCTAGCCCTAGAACACTACTATTCTTTAAACTTAAAAATATAAACTTATTTAGTTTAATTGTTTGCATTATGGGAGGCTTGATCGTTTATTTTATTCCTAATATAACTTTATTTTCTTTTTTAATAAGTCCACATTTTTATATAAGAGCTTTCAGTATTTTTAGCGTCCATTTTTAGCGTTACATATATTTACTTTATTTATTAATTCGATTAATTTAGATTTATATAATTGAACAAGTAAATAGGTAGTTTAGGTATTATTATATACATTTATTTTATTTATTGATTCGATTCAATTTAGTTTTAGTTTAGTAATTGCGTCAATTTTTAAAAAATTTGGTTTTATTCTTTTTAAAATATATACAAAAAAAAATATTTGTATGCAAAAAAAATATGTGAAGAAAACCAATTTTACTCTCAGAAAAGACAAAAACCCTTTTCCTAAGAATGTACAGCAAAGTAAATTTTACTCTCAGAAATAGAATTTTGCTCTCAGCAAATACATATCCGTAAAAAAAATATAAATTGAACAAAAAACTACAATGCGTTAGCGTTGCCATTAGTTATTTCAATTAACTAAAGGCAGATTACAGTAAATGTCGATTTGGGCATTGCGCAAATAAAATGCGACCAACGCTTTGTTTCTCTTCTTTTGATAAAGTTATTAAAATGAGTAGAATTCTTACTTTTTCCTTTGAGAGTTAAAAAATTTTAATGGTAATGATAACTATAAAAAATTGAATAAATGTTTAATATCTCTTATTAAAAATAAGAAATAGCAATGCTAAAAAGTGTCTGCATATATTGACTATCTATAAAACTATATAGGAAAATGGCAAGAGATCATTCTTTTTATATTTATTGTTTTTAAATTTCTTGACGACATCTAAGAAGAATGAACGATATTTCGTTGCTACTTATTACTTAAATATTAAATTTAAATATCGAGTAATTCCATACATCTATTATTGAAATAAGAACAAAGATGCATAAAATCATCAAAAATTCTTGACATTTTGTCATCTCTTACGAAGAATTCGATATGGCATCCCAATGCTAAGTGGCCACATTCTTCTAACTAATCAGATTGGAAAATTAAAGCATTTATTAAAAATATAAAATAATTCAGTCAGTTTGGTGTTGTTGTCGTCACTTTAGTACATATTCTAACGGTTAAAAAGAACGAACGACTTTTTTTTTGTTTTTTTTTTTTTTTACATACTGCAATTTGAAAAAGAACTTTCTTGTGTGGCTTTATACTTAGGATTATTTTGCAAATAATCGCCGTGCATATGTTATAAAGAAAAAAGCATGGGAAATCTTGACGATAGCGGTATAACATCAACGCCAGACTGCTCTACTAATTTTGGCAGCACAGACGAAGTAATAGAACAAAACAGATATGATTTGGAACAGCATCAAAAAAAATTTGCTGCACCGGCTTACACAGAGATACGTACACGAAAAAATGGTCTCAAGGCTAACATAATGGCCATGAATAGCAATAGCTTCAAGGTAAAAAGGCTCCAAGAAATTGCTAAACAAAAACTGAAAATTAATAATTGTGTCATGTTTTGCATGGGATAAGTAAAAATAATATTTGTGCTGTTTCAGCGATAAATTAAAAAAGCTTTAGATAATTGCAGTGATGAAAAGTGTTTATCGCTAGCTAGATACTTAAGGGCTGTTATGGTGCGATATGATCTTTATGATTAACTTGGGCAAATAAAAGCTAGGCGTGTTCTGGAAAGTTAAACGTTTCGTGCAAAATATGATTTAATAGTTATATGATT
The DNA here is from genome assembly GCA_000688735.1 of Glossina austeni. Taxonomy (NCBI): domain Eukaryota; kingdom Metazoa; phylum Arthropoda; class Insecta; order Diptera; family Glossinidae; genus Glossina; species Glossina austeni. Next base: position 90,613 of record KK502590.1, read on the forward strand.
AATTATTCGAAATTGTGAGCTTCTTTTATGCATGATTTTATTTACAAACATTTTTGCTTTTCTTTCTCTTTCTCATTTTTGTTGTTGTTGTTGTAATATCTTGACACCGCTTCCAATGTGTGCGTATGTTCTTTTTATGTTCCTTGGAAATGTGTCATGACATTTAAAACGAAACTCTGCACTATTTACACTACAGCAGAGAATTTTGCGCTACTCGTCTCCTTTTGCTCAATTCTCCTTTTTTTTTTTTGTTCCTATTAAGGTGGCCAAATATCTGTCTAGATTAAATTGTGAAAGCAAATCAAATTATGCTTGGTTCTGTATGTTTATGAAAGATCCATTTACGATTGTATTGCAAGGCATGCAATATTTCAACGAAATCTCACGCAAAAATTATTACTAAATCGTTTTTTTTTATGTTATTGAAAATTTATGACATAATTTTATAATTTTCAATTCAATCAACAGACGATTAGATTACATTTATTCAATCATGTGGTTTGTATCAATTAGAAATTACTCATCGCGCGCACCATTGAGTATAACTTAACGCAACTAAATACTTCAATGGGCGGAAGGAATTTTCGACAATGCATGGACTGAAGACTTACTGGCTATTAATTGTAATAGCGGTTTTATAAGGAAAATAGTAATTTTTTTTTTGGAATTCATGATTGTTTGTAGGCCTGGTTAGTATTTTTAATACTAACTTTTTTTTTGTTATCAAACGGCGCAATTTATATCTAGCAGGCACGAAATAAGTTAATAGAGATATGATAACGTTTAGTAAAGTTTTATGCCTCAAATAAATTATCGGTCAAAAGGGTTTGCTTTAAACAATTTTTTTTTTTATCAACTTTTTGCCTATGGATTAATATTACATTTTGGCCTCTTAAATTTCAACTGATTGAGGTTTCGTTTTCGGTGACTTCTTGCAGGGGAAAAATTGCACGCGGTTTTCACAAGATGTTTATCTTTATTATCTATTTTTATTGTACTTATTATTGACTCCGATTTCATTGTATTTATTTTTATTGCTTTATTTTTAACTTCAATGTATATGAGAGCAGCAAAGGAATAATAAAATTTCTCCAACAGCAGAAATATATAGGGTCATCAAAAAAGTGTTTTTTTTTTTTAATTTGCTAATTTTTATAAAAACTAAACAATAAAAGATCGCAATATAAATTTTCGTTTATTTTAGATATTAGTTTATGCCAATGACCGACTTTGGAAAGATCAATCCTGGAACACCAGCCTTTCAATATAAATCTATTCTTATTGCACCAATAACGCGAATAGTGTTGATCGATAAGGTCATTGATAGATCGCGGTTCGTTAGAGAGCAAGCCAATGCTCCAACATAGCTCCAAAGTGAAAATTCCAACAGGTTTATATCGCGTGATCTTACTGTGAATCTCACATACGTGTTTACAAGATTCACTGAACCCAATTAATTGAATTTTTAACACGAAATAAATGTACGGCACCATTTTACTCCATTTTTCTGAAGCCGCATGTTGTTCGAGTCAAGAAATCATTTAATTAGTGCCATACAAAATCAATAATCGTTTTTCTGCGTCGTTCTCGACTAAGGATAAGTGCAATACCATTTTCATCTTAAAAAATGTGATATCTTCAGCCCACAAGCAACATCGAAAAGTCCGTTAGGAACATTAGATTTTCTTTTTTCCATGCCAAAGCTGCAATAATTCTTATTTACGAAGTCATTTAACCAAATAGGAGTTTCATCCCATATCTCTGAAACGTAACCGTGGATTCTTTGTATTCGTAATAAGTTTGAACAATTTCCGTGCGCTGTACAGATGATCCATATATTTTTGATAAGCAAAGGATGTAAATAGTTGTCCCATGGGGTTGTCTGCGGTAGTGTGCTGATACAATTCTTTATAAATAATTCAATGCACTTCTCCGAGAGAAACTTATCGCATATTTTTGCTTGTGGACTTCTGAATAAACTTACTGGAGAAGCATTTATTTGGGAATTGTTAAAATCGGAAAATTTTACATTATTTTTATGTTAAATTCAAGAATCCAATTCCGAACTGTATACGAGGCGACCGTAAGCACATTCCTTATGCCTAAGAAATTGATGTAATTGTGAAAAAAGCCACTGCGAAGCAAGTGCTTCGAAAAATCGATATCAACCTACAACTAAAAAGAACTTCAGTCGCTTGATAGCTCAGTTATTATCCGGTAAAATTTATTACAAATTTCAAGAAAGTTTTCTTAGACTAATTTTTTTTCCCACTTCATTGTAAACAATAACTTAATAGTTTTTTAGTATAATATTTCTTTCAATCACTGATTATACTATGATTAGGTAAAGGTCCACCTTTTGTTTGGTGATTAGTTTAACTAACTTTAGTTCGTGTCTCGTTGACTCCAATATCAGAAAAGCAGTTAAGGCAAATTTGCTTAGATCCTATAGATGCTAGCTACCATTAAAGAGCGGAGGAATTTTTAACATAGATAGGCGAAGAAAAATTGAGATCATATCAATCTTGTGACCACAAAAATACATAACAAGGAAGCTTCGGGTGTCTTCCTTGTTAAAGCTGCAAAACTATGAAACTCGCTAACATCTAATATCAAAGCTTGTCCTTCTTCCGGGAGTCAGCGAATCAATAACAGAGGATTTACCGAGTTAACTATAGTACCAAAGCCATTATTAATGTAAATAGGTTTGGAATCGCCATCAGGATTTTCTGTACTCCTAAATATGATTAGTTGTTATATATAAATTGTTTAATTTTAATTAGAGTCTACTTTGTTGCATTACTCATGTACCGGAAGAGACTTCATAGTCTTTTGGTAGAAAATTCTATTTTAATTTTAATTGATTTCAATTAGTAATCGATTAAATTGCTTTAATTAATTAAAGCAATAAAATTAATTAATTAATTAATTAATTAATTAATTATTGATTAATAAACTTTAATTATAAAATGTAATCCTCTAAAATTCTATATTGGCTTAGAATCCATAATAATTCCCTACAGGAGTTTAGCTATCGGGTGTGGCTTGATATAGTTTATTAAGCTAAGAACTGCGAATTAAAAATTATCGCTGCAGCGTAGGTAGCAATGGGTTTATCTATTATTAGGCTGTAATATATATACATATATATTTATATACACATACATACAACACATATTTAATATGTGTATAAAACATTCAGTCAAGATACAAATTTAAAACTTGCGTTATAAACATTTAGTTAATGCCCATATCACTTGATGAAATTACACGCAATTGGATCCCAATCGCGTTTAGAATACATATCTAAAAAACTAAGAAAGAAATTAAAAAAAGTCAATTTTATTATCAATAATTTACGTGTTCGATATAGCAAAAGTCAATTGAAATGTAATTGTGCTTCGCGATTGTTTGATTGACTCACTCGCAATCAACAAAAAAATATATGCGATAATAAATGTGACTAAAATTTACACCAAAAGTAACTGTAAAGCGGAGAATTCACATGAACCTATTGAAGGTTAGAAAAATTATTTGGAATAAATTAATGAACGGACTTCAAGTGAATTTCACTTATTTACCATTCATGGAATTGGTATTTAAAGTTCATTTCATTGCCGGTATGGCTCATTTATTTATTTTTGCGTCTAAAAATAAAAGGAGATGTATTTGCAATGATTCATTCATATGAAGCATGTGCCATTTTTTATACCCTACACCACTTCATATTCAAGAGTGTATTAAATTTGCGCGGGATGTACGCAACACCCAGATGAAAGTCAGATAAACCCAACATTCACTATAACGATCGAATCTAAACCTGTCCGTCCGTCCGCCCGGCCGTCTTGTTTTCTTTTATTGTACCAATGAATTTACGATCACTTTCCGAATCGATCTCAGTCTGTCCATCTGTCTGTTTTCCTTCCTGCGTTGAACCTATAGGTCGCAAATTTTTGAAGAATTTAGTACACAATCGCATTTTGGCCCAAGAGCCAAGAGAGGACCACTTCTTTCACCACTTCCTATATTACACTTTGTTTTGAGAAGTCATTATATGGATGATTGTATTAAGCGCAATTGTGTAGGGTATTTAATGAGGGGTCGTGGCCCACTATAATGTTTTCACTTATTTGTGAAATAATTACAATTGTTTATTTATATTAATAAGAATATTTTGTGCTTTTACTGATACGATTCGCAGAAATTATTTGCCTGCCTACACACATGTAAACAAACAATTTATATTCAAAAAGTAATATTATTTTATCAGTTTCATATCGTCGGAATGCGAATGAATGAATGATTTAACTTTCACTTATGATTTTTTTTTAAATTTTTTTAAAATTAATCTTTTAATTAAAAATGTTTTCGACTCTGTAATGTGCACACACTTAGCAACTTATAATTATTTAATTTGCAAGTTTATCACTTTTATTTTTAAATTCCAGTTTAACTCTTCTTTTTGTGGAAAATTTTTTGTTCTTTTTTTTTTCACACAGCTTATCTCAGTGTGAACTTCAAAATGCCTATAAAAATCTGTAAAACTATCCAATCAATTACTTATAAGTTTATTGTGAATGAATTTCGGAATCGATATGACTGTGCATGTTCATTGAAAATTCGAAATTATAGATATGAAAATGATTTAAAATTTTTTCTTATTAATAAATTCAGCTAGAGTGGAATATCGTTTTTGTTGTTATTATTACAAAATTGAGGCAATTGAGTCATTCCAAGAGATCACCAAAATTAATAAATAAAAGAAATAAATTTTTCCTTTTTCTTTAAAGGGATGACTTAAGTCTAGTTAAAAAACACGCTTAAATGATAGGTCTTATCAGCCACTTACAAAAAAGGAGAAAGATTCAGTTAAAAATTAAACGCACTTTATAAACATGGTTTTATTTTTCTTAAATTACGTATGAAATGCTGCCAAAATGCATTATAATGCATAATAATATGATTTCCAATATTGCAGCTCATATATCGCATGCTATATCGTATGTTTGAGAATTTTTGCCTTATCTTGCAATAAAATAAAACATTTTATATATCAACTAAAAAATTCTCTCATATTTATTACGGTCTACTTGATAGTTTTAAGAACAATTTTTAAGTCGATAGCCTAAGATCTAGTGCTTTAAGTGTTTAATCTTAAAATTTATTTCTGTGATTAAATTAATTAATCGTAGTAGTAATGATACGAGCAATTTTTCTCAAATTTTTATCTTTACGGTCTAATTTCCGACCTTCCCGAAACTTTATTTTCGAATTAAAAAAAAAAAATTTTTTTTTTTTTGTACTCTTTATAATCGAAACTTGATATTTTATGGTATTCGTATATACAATCTAACGTACAACAATTAGTTACTCGGGAGACAGTTAATAGCTTTATGTTAATTTATAAAAATGAATGTGAAAAGCTCAAGGTGTTCATAAAAAAAACAAAATACGTAAAATGAATCTGAGTTGAACTAAATTTTTGCAATGCGTTTTGTTAGCCAGTTTCAATAGATTATCGCGTATTTCATCTTTTCATATGTAATGTAAATTGTAGCATTAATGCGGCAAAGTTTGTTTTATATTATGTTTACACATAATGTTGAAGTAAATAAAAACCTTTATTGCGAGGTTTGTTCACCTTCAGTTGTGGTTACCGTTTGCTACTTTTCATATATCGCATAGATTTAATTACAAATCAATAAAATGTTAATTATTATTAATTATAACATATTTTTTTTTTTTTTTTTTTGCAGAACACTTCCAAAAACCTTCACGTCAGTAACGGGATTACGACGAGCCATGAATATGATTCGCCGGGTAGATTATCCGTTGCCGATGGTAAGCTATCCCCTGCCGAGGAGCATTTTCAGAAAACTTCGTTCGAGGAGGTTCCCCTGCATACCGCCTGCCTTACCTACTTAGGCTTTTATTTGCTCATGATTTTGGGTTATATCAATCAATTGCTCTTTGTACCTAAAGTTGCTAAGGAGAAATATCGCGATGGTTATGTGGCTTTGTATGATGCTTTCGAAAGCTTTTATTCTCGCTATGTATATCGGCGGGTGAGGGATTGTTGGAATCGTCCAATATCCAGCGTACCCGGGGCAGAGTTGACATTGAAGGATCGTGTTACCCATGATTACGGTTGGAGTTTCGAATTTACAGGCACTGAAACGCGCTGTCTGAATTTAGGTTCTTACAACTATTTGGGTTTTGCGGCGGCTACAGGACCTTGCGCAGACAATGCTGAACAAAATTGTCACGATATGGGCTTAGCTCTATGCAGTTCGCGTACTGAGTTGGGCACTACAACGTTGCATAAAGATTTGGAGGAATTGACAGCACGTTATTTAGGTGTAGAAGATGCGATAGTTTTTGGCATGGGCTTTGCCACTAACTCGTTAAACTTACCCTCACTGCTATCACCGGGATGTTTAGTATTAAGCGATGAGAAAAATCATGCTTCAATTATATTGGGATTACGCTTATCGGGTGCTACCACTAAAGTATTCAAACATAATAACATGAAAGATTTGGAACGTGTATTGCGTTCCAATATAGTTAACGGTAATCCTAAAATGGGTGGAAAACCGTGGAAAAAGATACTGATTATAGTAGAAGGCGTTTTCAGTATGGAAGGGTCGATTGTACGTTTGCCCGAAATAATAGCCTTGAAAAAGAAATACAAGGCTTATTTGTATTTGGACGAGGCCCACAGTATTGGGGCTATGGGCCCTAATGGTCGTGGTGCTACCGATTATTTCAAGGCAAACGCCAAAGATGTTGACATACTTATGGGTACTTTTACCAAAAGTTTTGGCAGTGCCGGAGGCTACATAGCCGGTACAAAAGTAGGTGAAGGCGTTTCCTAATATAAACTTTACCACTAACGATTTCATTCCTTTCACTTTTCAGAAACTTATTGATTTCTTACGCACAAATAGTCACGCACATTGTTATGCGGCTACTATGTCGCCGCCTGTGGCGCAACAGATTTTTACTTCTATGCGTATTATAATGGGTTTGGATGGCAGTGATACGGGTAGAAGAAAAATTCGGCAACTGGCACGTAATACGCGATATTTTCGCAAACGTTTAGCACAAATGGGAGTAATAACATACGGCCATGAAGACTCCCCGGTGGTACCTATGCTAGTATACCTTTTCTCTAAAATTGGGTAAAGTAGAATAATTCCTTGAAATATTTAAAATATATTTATAAATTTTTCAATTTTGCTTTGTTTTGTTTTGTTTTTTTCTTTTTTTTTGTGAAGAGCTGTTGTGCGCACATTAACCACACGTCATATAGCGGTTGTAGGTGTTGGTTTTCCGGCTACACCGATTATGGAAGGACGTATACGCTATTGTTTATCGGCGGCTCATACCAAAGAACAATTAGATTACGCTTTAAGTGTAATCGATGAAATTAGCGATAATTTGGGTTTGAAGTATTCACGTAAACCTCTTGATCCCAATCCCATTGAGTACTGATTTTTGATTAAAATAATAGTTCGTTTTTTTATTTTTTTTTTGAAAAAGTGCGCTGGAGACTGTTTCCCCCACTCCCACGCTCTGTCTCTCTGTTTCTCTTAATAGGTTACACACAAAAGTAGAAAAATTGTTCAAATTTAAGCATAAAGTCATTATCGATAAAAGTAAAAATAAAAAATTCTAAATATATAACTTATTATAAAATTTAAGATATTAATTATTAAAAAGCTAACGAGAATGCCTTTATTTAGTTTTTAAGTCCATACAAAGCCCACATTAAATAGTAAATTATTTCATAATTAGGCCTAAAAATTATCGCTTAATCATTAATCTTTTTACCTAGAAATCAAAAGGTTTTAAGATCAATTTATCGGTAATTTTTTATAAACAACACTTTAATTGTTCATCATTGCAGCATTTATTTAAAAAAAAAAAAAAAACAAAAGCAAAAACAAACTTTAATTGTTATTTTTTCAAAACTTTTCCTTAATAATATACAATAAGATAAAAATCGTAATTACAGTCAATCGAGTCTTCTAATCTACTGTTTTTTTTTTTTTGTTTAACCAAAATATCATCAAAAATTTTGATTTTGGGTTTTCAGTATTTTGATGAAAAATAAAAAAAAAAAAAATTGAATATTTACAACGCAATCATTTTTATATCTATGCTACAGAAGGACGGGTTCACACAATTATCATAAATAAGATTTTGAAGCCCGCAAAAGGGCATGTTCACGATTTGTCATTTCCTTAATAGAATTTTCTTCTAAGAAGTGCAAACCATTTCTTTTGATATGTTCGTAAATTTTTTTTTACACGGTATTTTTTTTAGATGGTTTTGAAATAACACTGTTTGCCAATAAGAATTACACTTTTTTTACAGGGATTTCTTGTTCTAGCACGTATCCGCAGAAAAGGTTTTTCTTCATTCTAATTTTGATTTTGTTAGTAACTTGGTCCACTACGGGGAATTTTATGATTATTTTTTTCTTTGTGACGCATCTTGAACTCAGTATTATTTTTTGTTAGAAGTTTCAATTCGTAAGATAGAATAAATAATTTTAATAAATTTCTAAAAGTTGATGTTAATTATTTGATGGTCCAGTCCAAAATAAATGTGTACGATTGTTATCAAGTAACGATAAATGGTTGCGAAATTCATTTTTATTCCTAGATTCAATTCAAATTTTTACATGTTGTTCTTATGGACTGAATTTTCAACGTACACTAGTAATATGTCTTTAATTAGTACTTTTTTTGCACGATTTTTGGGAAAATATTTGGCGTTTTTTCATCTTGCACGATTTTTTAAAATTGCAAAACATATTCCCAATTTTATCATATGGATTTCTTTACACATTTTTTTATATATATTTTATTTATTTTACTTTAATTCTACTCATACATAAAACTCGACCAAACATGGGAACATCCGTGTAAAAAAAGAGTTGCGTTTGTATTATAGATTTAAAATTCTTCTACTTCTCTCAAGATCCAATAGTTTGTAAAAATGTTAACTTTCTAAAAAAGGCCCATAATTAATAATTTTTTACTATTCTCTGGTACAGCTTCAGTTCAATCAAGACATGATCGAAAATTTGACACTTCTATCAAAAATTCCATTCCATTCTATTAAAAATCTTTTTAAACCCATGCCAATTAGTCAATAATTTACTGACATGTCCAGATTGGATATAGTTTGTATAGATATAGATATCAGTTCATGGAATGAAAAATAGACAAAATTCTTTATGTAAATTCTAACCTAGTCAGTAGCAGTAGGAAACTGAACTGGAACATTTGAAAGTTTCTTTGGACCAATACAAATACTTACACGAACACTGCAAAGTTAAAAGAGTAAATATTATATATATCGGTTTCGATTCTTTTTATAAAAATATCGGTTTCATATATGATTCACTAGAAAATCTGCAACCGTGCAAAAGAAATTAGCAAAATAAGCTGAAATATTTTTGAAGTGTAGTTAACAAAGCCATTGTTTTAATAATGTAGTGACACGACAGTATAACGTGATCGTGGGACGAAAGAATGCCACATCCTTGTCCTTCTTTAGTTACGAAATTTTCGGCATTATGGCAAAAAAACGCAGCCAAAATCGAGTCGGATCTTTTTTTCGAATGGTTCGAATGATTAATAGTTTTTGGTTAAGAAAACGAAGAAATTTTAAGAAAACTCAAAGGCAGAAATTGTGTGTTATATCAGACATCTTTAGCGACCAATTCTGAGATAACTCTTTCTTGGCATGGATTTTTTTATATCCACCATTGATGTATAAAGGGTATGTTCATTTTGTCAAAACGTTTGCAAACCCCGAAGGAATCTTTGGAGACTCCACAAAGTATATCTTCAGAAGCTTCAGAGGGCCTATAAAGTATATCTATTCTCGGTCAGATTCAATTTCTGAATCGCTTTAAGCATGTCCGTCTATCCGTCTGTGTAATGCCTGTCGTAAACATTCCCCTCGCCGTAAAAATTAACCTATCAACTTCAAATTTAGTTTTTAGTAGTTCGGTTTAGTAGCTTAGTTTAGGCTCATGCATACAAGTTGTTATTGAAAATGGGCCAAATCCGAAGAAGAATACAGCGATAGTGCCACGTGAAGTGAGAACACCTTTGTTCTTCAAAAGGAATAAAAATATGATTTTTTCCTTATAAGCTGCCGCATGTCAATATACAAAAATTTCAACATATATTCTACAAGCGATGTTATAGGACCTATATAAAAATCAGAAAAACTGATCACGCTTACGAAAAATTAAATTTTTTTCCAATACTTTTATACAGCGCAGAGACAAGCTTCAAAAGCATATAAATTCTTAGATATTTTGGTCCATATGTCCCTCTGTCCGTCTTTCACATTTTGTAGTATTTGCAGTATAAATTCTCTCATGCGCCAAAATGAAGATCTCGCCTAAAAATTTGCAAACGAATTTGAAAATGACCCAAACTGGTTAGAAGACTCCACATGCCTATGCAAAGAAAATTGAGAACAATTTTGTCTTCTTCTTCTTGCCAGGTAATCATAGACCGCAACCCTTGTTACACTTTTGAAATTGGAAATAAATCAACGGTGCCCACCCAATAGTGCAGAGTATGAAAATTTAGTTTTTTTCCTTTTTTTTTTCTGTCTTCTTTAGGATAACTGCAATGGGTATAAAAGATTCGGGTCCGACCGAATATAATATTCTTACTTGTTCTTCTTACGTGCACTACGATATATTTGCTTTGTCACATTGAAATCGCATGTCCTTCCCGTCCATACCACTTATTTAAAAAGTCATCAAGAATTTAAGATCATTTAAAAGGATTGAGATCAAAAATGAAAAATCAATTCATTTTGGGAACACCATCATATTAAGGTTTTAATAAAGGTTTTTTTGTTTTTGTATTTGCTTATTGTACTTAAATTGTCTTCATTTTTTCTGTTTTGTTAAATAGGAGTGAATAGAAATTCGATATTAAAATTGAAATCGAATTTTTAAAACCTTTAATATTCGAAAAAAAAGAAAATAAAACAACAAATCCAACTGCATTTAGTTTGGAACGTGTTTCTTCATAAGTCTTGCATTTATAATTTTAGCCATTAACAAGAAAATTTGGGGACCTAATGTGGGACAAACGGCGATTAGTAAAAATCAAATAAAATTATTAACATTTAATGACATTTTCATAATATCTACGAGACATTTTGACTTTCTTTTGTCTCGACCGGTTAGTTAACATTAAGAATCCAACAAAATTGTTATTCCAGTTGCCAGGTCCAAAAAAATTTGTACCAATGTCTTGTTTCTTGATAAGTGTTTAATTTTAAAACGTATTATTTATTCGTTTATCCGTTGTCTGTTCTTTGAACCGCAAAGCTGATTCATGTCGAAACACTGTCACTAAGCAAGGTGTCTGAAAACAAGTAAAAGCACAACAGCGCACCATTAAATACCCTACACCACTTTTCTTAATACAATCATTCATATAACAACTTTTCAAAATAACGCAGAATGCTTGAAAAAGTGATCCAAACCGAACCATTTTCAATAGCGTTCGTCCGTACGAGAGAAGACATTAGTGTGCCAAAATTTATTTCGATATCTTGCAAGTGACAAGTTGTAGTTCGAACATAAGGAAACAAGACGGAGGGACCGACGGACTGACAGACAAGCTTATATCGATTAAGAAACTTACTCTTAATCGATTACTATAGCAAAAGGTGGGTTTATTTCAAGACCTTCTGAGGCACGAACTTGAAAAGCCCTATACCGTAAGTGTCACAGGATATATAGAGAGAGAGAGATAAAATTCATAAACGGGGCCGAAAGGAAACGAGCAATCAATATTGATCAGCGAGCACAGAAGCTTACAATTCACAAAAAAATATCTGCTATTATGAGAAGCCAGCTTCAACTTTTTATTTTCTTTGGATTGGTTTTTTAACCGGTTCCTGTTCTTTCTGTTTGTAAACTTCCTAAAACAGTTTCTAATGAATGAATTATTTGAATATAAATTTTTTATTTTACTTAAAATTATCAAGGATCATAATTTCAACAATTTGACGGACAAACAGATGCAATTAAGTCATGGGTAAACTAAGAATATATGCCCTCGAAACGCAAAAACTGAATGTGGTCTGTCGCTAAAAGCTCTAAAAATTATTAAAATAAATCTTCTCTGCTTAAGACGCTTGAAAAATATTTTCTAAGATAAGATTAAACAAGAAAAAGTATTATAGTCGGGCAAGACCGACCTCTAGATAACCTACACTGCTTCGCCTAATACAATTATTAATTTATTTTCGTGATAAAATAACAAAGATTGCATCAGCGCGCGATAAAAAAAGAGACCCAATACGAAAAAGAAAAAAATCCGAAACTAAAAAAATCAAATTTCAAGAAAAAGAATTTGCAAGCCAAAAACTATGTTACCCATAAAATACTCAAAAATAAAATACACAAAATTACAAGTGATTACCTTACAAGGGAGCATTTATATGATGTGGTCCAAAACTGTATATCCACTTGATCATGTTCAATGCCTTGCTAGAATGAGCCAATATTCAGCATAAGTTATTAGAAATTAGATTTCGCCGGAACATGCGAGAATTTAAAAAAAAAATTGCTCCATGCGATATAAATGTTTTACATTGGAATAGCATGCGATTTTTGTTCAGAAATTTTCAAAATTTGCAATTTCTTTTCATATCTAAAAGCTTTTTAAAAAAAATAAGGCGTTATATAAGGAATGGTCGCAAAATTGTTTTCATCCAATCTATTTCCAAAAGCGTTCGTCAATGAATCCAATTTCGTACAAATATACCAAAAGGTGCGACTTGTAGGGTGAGCATAAAAATACGAAGACAAGCATCTGACAGACAGGCGAGCGATTCAAAAAAATGCTTCCAAATTTGGCCGATATGAACAAACGGTCCATCTAGCATATTACATACATCCGCACGAAGTTAATACACTCTGTGTCGCAAGTCGTGTAGGATATAAAAACGCTTCACTTTAAATATAAAGTGAGATCGTTAACGGTGAGCACAATTATTATCATGCAATTTTCAGAACAACCAAAAAGAGTGCAAAATGGCAAAAGCAAATATTTACTTTAATCAATTTGTTAACATAATCATAGTTGTAAACCAAGATATAATGCGAACAAAAAAGAGAAATATTGTTAAAAATAAATAATGGCAGTCGCTATAAAAATAAAATGAACGATAAGGGATGCATTTAATGATTTGTAGGTATAAGAAAGTGAATTATAATCAATCTTGAAAATCTTTCTGCGCAAGTTTATTTAAATTCGGGCACAGTACTAACTAATTTTATTATTCATTTTTTTTAATAGCGCACACATCTCCCCTAAGAATAAATCCAAATATTGTTAAAAGATTGAACACTAGAGTGTTAGTGTTAGCGTGGAACCTTTTTTAACCTTTGATCTGCTAGAAATAATTATAAGACATGTAAAGCTGCATATTTTATATGCAGGAAAAAAACTTTAAAGGTTTAAGAATTTTTTTTCGAGGTGCTGACGACATCTCTTCATTGAGTCAATTTCGCCCATAACTTTAGTGGAATTGTTACGATTGCAAAAATTAAGATAGGACTTTAAAATTAGCCGAAAATATTCCTTGATCGATCAGGAACCTAAAGATAAGAAATGATTGAGATCAGCTTTCCTACGCACTCCCTCAGTAGGGTAGATATGGAACGACCTTTTTCGTATTGTCGTTGATAATTTACGATCCTGTGAATATATTTTAGCAGAACTGCTACTTAGATACTCCTCGGCCCAAAAATGGTCCCTATTAGTTGTTTGCGGAAATATCTTCCCGCGAAGGAATCTTATGAACTGTAATTGGAATTTTCGCTGTTTTTTTGAGTTTATCTCAGTTTCTTCGGTATTGTGGATCTATGTGCGGCCAGATCGTATATATTTTTTTAACTAAGGCGGTTATCCGAATTTGTACAGTAATAACAATTCCTAAGGTATGAAATTTAAAAAAAATATATAACTTAATTAAACCCCATCTCACCTACTGGCACAAAGGTGTATTAAGTTTGTGAGGATTATATGCAACATTTAGAAAAACTTGAGCTACATCTACCTTCCATTATACTAATCACAATGGTTCTTTCAATGGACTTAAGTTTGTCTGTCCTTCTGTCCACCTGGTTTGCTTGCGTTCAACCTACAGGCGGTAATTTTTTGCGATGATGTTTGCTACAGCGACGTGCTTTGGCTCGGCGATGGAATATGGTTTGCATCGGACTAATTATTTGACCACATGCCATATAACACCTTTTCTTGAAAAGTCGATATATGAATAACTGTAGGATGTTGTAGGATATTAAATGATTGGCCCTGTCCAATTTAGTATCTTCACTTGTTTGTGTTCCCTCTCTCCTTCTCTTTATGGAATGTGTATACTCTTTCCGTACAACACAAGAGCTGCATTGCGTTTCGCTAGTGCTAGCTCCGCTTAATAAGTTCTTGCCCAATGTATCTATCACTTGGTCACAATGAAATAAAAGCAGAGTCGCATGAATATTTGAAATTAGCGTTCGGCGATGCTCTACAACAACAACTCATAGCTATCGATTAAAGATGGGCCCATTACTTTATCTACCACGAAGAAAGGAAAACTTAAAGAGATGAACGGAAAGCGTACAATCATCTCTAGAGAAGACGAAGATATTTCCGTTTGCTTTGGCAAGATCATGGCGTTAAGTTTTTTTTTTATTACGCGAACTTATTGCGGAATTTCGGTATTTGCCGAAAAGGAAAGTGCTGTGCTTCACTAATTCTTATTTTGATTATTGCGATTATGAAAATCGATCTTAAGTTCGGACTTAAGTTCGATCTCTTAAGTTCTTCTCTCACGCTTCATGTCTAGTTCGCGGTCGAACTAGTTTCCTTGAATTAATGTCTATTCGCATCTTTGAGCAAAGCCTTTGTTGGCATAAAATTGGTCCATAGAGGGCTCTCGTTTACTTAGGTACTTTGCTTTGCCAAGTGCAATACTTTTGTTGCTATCGCGATCCTCTTGACAATATTCTAAAGATTTTTATTTTAGAAAATTCTTTTTCCGCTCCGTTTTGTAAGGTAGAAATTTTCCTATAAGGCCGTTAGCTCATACACATATACACACTGTAGACAATTAGAAGTCGTTTAATTGTTAAAGAACTGTAAGATGTGAAGTAAGAAAGACAGGCAGCGATAAATTGTCAAATTGAAGCCATGAATGTTAATACTCGTATAGATAACATATGTAGATGTTTATGTATACGTACATAATGTATACATATATATAAGCATGCTTTGCATTTGTCAGTTTACTTCAGGTCTCGCACATCCCTGCATATCCAGTCATACTTGAGCATTAATAATTAGATAGAATATGTTCCGTACTTGAATCTTTTCTCACAGCATGCAAAATTGATAAAAGTTTTTTACTTTACTCCTAAGTAGTTGTAGTAGTAGTAGTAGTAGTAGTGGAGGTAGAAAATTGTAAAGAAATTATTGTGAAAGGCAAAGCAAAATGAAAAGAAAATAGAAAGCCTAGCGAAAAAGTGATTTAGGGTAGCGGTGATGCTGCATTAAAATAAGCTTACTTTAGCATTTTCGGTTTTTCTCTATAATTTCTTGTTGCAATTTTCGTTTTTATTTCTACATAACATAACACAATTGCATATAAATATATATCTATGCCTATATACACACATATCTATATACATGTATGGATAGATATCTATGGATAGATATCTATGCAAGTATGTGTATCTATGCAAGTATGTGTATCTATGCAAGTATATAAGGACTAAAAACCACATATGCTTTTGCTTAAAAGCTGGGAAAAATCTTGTGAAAAACTCTTAAGCGCTTTCAAAGTGTTTGTGCATACATTTTTAAGGCATTAATAGGTGTTTGTATGCGTACTTGAGAGGTTTTGGTGGTTTTTTTTTTTTTTTTTTTTTTTTTTGTCGTCTCTTTCTCTTCTCCCATGCAAAGAGAAACAAACTCCTTCGATGTTAAACGTCTTCATTTTATAGC
>KK502590.1:122621-136749 GCA_000688735.1 Glossina austeni
TTATTGTTAATATTATATAAATTTAGCCAGAGAATAAATTCTAAGACTAAAGTCTTAAAAAGCACTAGCATCTAAGGTTTTCGGCTTTACTAAAAACTCTACCGCACTTGAGATTTGAACCCACGACCATTGAGTTGCTACTCAAGACTCTTACCTACTCGGCCACTCAGGCGGATACTTAATATTTTTATTAATATCATTGTTATAATTATTATTGAGATTTGAACCCACGACCATTGAGTTGCTACTCAAGACTCTTACCTACTCGGCCACTCAGGCGGATACTTAATATTTTTATTAATATCATTGTTATAATTATTATTGAGATTTGAACCCACGACCATTGAGTTGCTAGTCAAGACTCTTACCTACTCGGCCACTCAGGCGGATACTTAATGTTTTTATTAATATTATTGTTATTATTATTGTTGAGATTTGAACCCACGACCATTGAGTTGCTAGTCAAGACTCTTACCTACTCGGCCACTCAGGCGGATACTTAATATTTTTATTAATATCATTGTTATTATTATTGTTGAGATTTGAACCCACGACCATTGAGTTGCTAGTCAAGACTCTTACCTACTCGGCCACTCAGGCGGACATTACTTAGCCTATCACATAAAATTATAGATCTACTCACTCCTGCAAACACCAAGAAATGCCAGAGAGTATCAAACCTTGCGTATGTCCGACGGCTATTGATGCGAAGAAATGTGCACTGGAAGCGCTTTTTATATAAATAGAAACAATGATGATGATGATTATTAAGAGAATGTTAAAAACAAATTTTTCCATGGAATTGTAAAACTTTTTAATGATGACTTAATGCGATAAGATGTCATAATAACATAGCAACATTAACAAAAAAAAAAAAAAGCACTTATAATAAAAATATTGTTTTGTTGAAACTTTGGTTAACTTTTCTTAAGCAGTTAACATTTTTCCTGGACGCCATCTCAACAATGTAATGACATTTTTAAGTTTTATAAACAAGCGTAAAAAATGGAGAGAAAATAAAAGTACAAAAAAAAAAAAGGAAAAGAATCAAAAGGAAATTAAGATGAATCTTAGACACTCGTCTTATGGGTCCTTAATTAGCTATAAGTTGCTTATGTTCACATACATCGCTCATTCATCACTCGTATATAACGGCATTCACAATCTTAATCATGTATTTCAAATACTGTTCTTGGGTGAACTCATACATAGAGATAGTTCGGTATCAATAATGGACCGATTGAAGACGTTCGAAGTATCAATATACATATTTATAGATTTCGATCCAATCTCTATGAGAGTTTCAAAGTCACTGAAAATTATATATTTCAAGATTTTACTTTTAGTTATTGAGAGCATGCCTTAGGGCTATTTACTATCTTTTTTTTATACCCTACAGCAATTATAGTACAAGCACACGCACCACTCCGAAGGATTTGAGATGGCCGCTCGGTTCACAATCATCTTTCTGAATCGATTTAAGTTAAGTAAGTCCGTCTGTACGTCTTGTTTATTCAACACTCTGAAGAACTTGACATGGCCGCATCTTTTATTATACCGCTCCTTCCAGAATCACTTTGTGAATCGATTTAAGTTAAGTAAATCCGTCTATACGTCTTGTTTATCCAACACTCCGAAGGATATGAGATAGCCGCACCTTTTACTATACCGCTCCTTCCAGAATCACCTTGTGAGTCGATTTAAGTTAAGTAAGTCTGTCTGTTTGTCTTGTTTATGCAACACCCCGAAGGACTTGAGATAGCCGCACCTTTTACTATACCGCTCCTTCCAGAATCACTTTTTGAATCAATTTAAATGAATAAATGAGTCCGTCTGTATGTCTTATTTATGCAACACTCCGAAGGACTTGAGATAGCCGCACCTTTTATTATACCGCTCCTACCAGCATCACTTTTTAAACCGACTTAAGTCAAGTAAGTCGGATTGTCCGTTTTTTTTTAGTGTTCTACTTACACCACCATTTTTGTGATAATTTGAAGAAATTTAGTATACCGACGTGGTTTGGCCCAAGGGCGAATGCTATTGAAAATGGTTCCAATCGGACCACTTTTTCGAACAATTCCCATATAACACCCTACTGTGAAAAGTCGCTGTATGAATACCTGTATGGGGATATAGGGTATGTAATGGTGGACGGTGGCCCTCTCTATAATATTTTTACTTATTTTCATTAGTTTAGTTTTTGGAAATCAACGAGCAGCATGTAGACTCAGTTTGAATGTTATAAGTACAACGAAGCATTTAGTTTACTCGCATAATTGAACATCGAAACATTCTTCATGGTTATGTTTCTTGATTTATAAATAATAGGAAAGTTATTTAAAACATAAATAAAATTCTAAATAATAAGGTTATTTTTTCATTATTAAAGAAGAAAAAATCTTTTAAAAATTTTCTAAAATAGAATTAACAAAAAACAAGATTCGCTCGGTAGAGTGAATATAAAAACACTGTTCTAAGGATATTTAGTTTTTATCAATCAAATAACTTTTTCTTTTGCTTTTAGATTTTTCTAATTCATTTTCTACAGACTTATTGCTTAAAGACGTTTCGTGAAATAAAATTTTTTGAAAAAAAAAGTAAACTTTGACAAACACCGCAATTGGATGCGATGAGTTAGGTGTAAAATGGCGGTGTGAGTCTCGGAGAAAGAATTCGAAAGAAGCCCTCTCGAACTTATTTAAAACAAATTTGATTTCATTATCGCAAAAGGAAATGATTTTTTGATTTCGAAAGAAAAATGAAAGAATTTCATAATTTTTGTTAAATTTAAAAATTTTTGTTATAATGAGTAGACATTGTAATCTTACTAAAAAAACATTAAATCGATGAATGTAACAGATTACATATATTTTGAAAGCTTGTATACTTATACAGCGCTCAAGATTCAATTGACCCTAAAGTTTTATTTATTTCTGCTTCTAAGAGAACCGTCAAATTTTCTGTCAAAATATGTATCGCTGAAATCTTTACCTTCATCAGTTAATTGTCGAAAAGTGATAGAATGGAGATTAAAGGCTGCATTTGTCTACAAAAGCAGCGGGGAATTTTCAAGACAGGACTTGTTTGGTTATTTTCTGTCTCGCTCCTATAATCAAGTATCGGTATACGGTTGGAAGAGGGAATGATAAAAATCATGAAAATATTTTACGTTTTATCTCAATAAAATAAAAGAGAATTAAACAAATAAGAACATATAGCCAGGCAAGGCCGACTATTAAATACCCTACAGCCTACATTGTCTAACACAATTCTTAATTTTATGATAGAACACAAAAATTACATCTTTTATATATAAACAAGAGGCAAAGCCATATTTTTCATGTGCGTAGTTCTGGGGAAGCGGGTCGAAATCGCATCCTAATGTAGTACAAGTTTAATCCTTATATAGGGCAGAATCCAAAAATAGGGGTAGGTGGCACAGTTAATTTTTTTATGTTAAATTACTATTACGATGTAATCTTCATCGTGAAGCGTTGAAAATTATACCTTTTTGTCGAATAAACTTCACTTTTCGCTATATGAGGAGGGGTTCAAAAATTCCCCCAGCCGGTCCAAAGTTTTCATACTAATTTAAAATGGCGAAATACCACTACTTAGTCACGTTTGCCGAAAAATTTTGAGAATTAAAATTATTTCCGTATAACGACTTTTTAGAATACTGCGTTATATGGGGAGTGATAGAAAAAGTGAACCGATCCGAACCATTTTCAATAGCGTTCGTCCTTGCGTTGAAACACGTCACTGTACCAAATTTTATCAAAATATCTCAAAAATTGCGACCTGTAACTTGAACAAAAATTTACATAGACAGACATCAGACGGACAGATGGACAGACAGGCTTAGATCAGTTCCTATAATGATTCTGTATCGATCGGTGTAATAAAAGGCGAAGTCCTTCTTAAGCCCTTCTGCATGTTATATACGGCCGCACTAAGTTAATATACTCTGTGCCACAAGTGGTGTAGGGTATAAAAAGACCGATATAATATCAGTGGTTCGTGATTGTCGATTATAAACTGAATTCAGAAACTCGTTATGTTGTCATTTTGCTAACTTTGCGAACGCAAAGATAATCAGGTATACATGAGGTCCATATTTGTGGGCTTAGAATGTTTATGTGTGGAGTTTTTTTTTTTAGAGAATGCAAGTGTGAACTTAAGTTATCAATGGTGAGAAAATTTATACTAAAATCTAAATTTCAGATTTCACCTAAATATGTAAATTTTTGTAATTTTGCTTTATTCTATAAAAATGATTCCTATATGTAATGCTTTCCCTAAGTGATACTTAACATATTTTAATAGCAAACAATATATGTATCTTCAAAGGTTCACTATAGCTTACCGAATAAAGGCACAAAGACACATGACCACTTGAATGGTAAGTGAGTAAAATAGAAAAGCGAATACAAAAAAAAAAAAAAAAGAAACACAAACAAAGTCATACACAAAGTAAGAATTTCTTTATATATATATATATATATATATATATTATATGTATATATATATATATATATATATATATATATATACCTATATATATACATGTGTATATTTAGCTTAGAAAGCAAAAGAAAGCGTACGAAGAAAAAACCCTTAAAGCAAACTCAGTGTATGTCGAGCATACACACACTACAAGCAATGCAATACTGGCGCTGTGGTGCCTGGACCACTTAAGGCTGTTAAAAATATCACTGTCAACAAATCTCTACAACACTAAAACAAATACAGACAATTTTTACAATATTATGACTAAATAGAAAGAAAGGCTTACAATATGAGTAAACATACCGAGTATATATATACATATATATATGTATGTATGTATGTATAAGAGTATGTATTCAAAAAATTTCTTATATTTTCCATATAGAATAGTATACGTGTCGCATACTTAACCCTTTCTTTTAGATACTTTGCCAAATAACTGCTGTTTTATAGCTATATCCTACGTTAACACTCTGTGGGTATATGTGACCACTTAAAGACGATTGCATTTGAAATGTAAAAGAACGTATACGAATGCGAACGAATACGATTTATTAAGAGCTTTATCTAATGTGATAATAGTGCCAGTGGCAGCTTATAGATAATATGATACTTAACAAATAGTGATATATGTTTTATTGAAGAGTTTCACATATAGAAAGTATGTATATATATATACACACACACACATACACACACATATGTACACACACACAAATGCACCCATATATATTGTGGAAAGGAAAAGTATTCCCCCGAAAATATTGGGGAATGAAAAAGGTAAATAGGGTTTGGGCTTTTTAGTTTTTTTTTTTTTTTTGGGTAGAGATAACGTTCGGAAACAGGGGAACGGTAGTAAATTATCTTACAAAAAAAAAAAAAAAATAAATAAACAACAGCGATAAAATCAAATAAAATCTATGATCAAAGAAAAATTATTTTCATAATATTTATAATAATTTTTTTTTTTTTTCTGAACATATGCCGGTTGTCAACCACATAACTAATTTCCAATTAAAAATGTAATTATAGTTTTTATAACCACCCAATGGGTAAATAAGATTTGTAGATTTGTGTACGGAGATGAATATATATATATATATATACATATCGTGTTCAACACACACATGCTAGTTTTTTTATAGCTCTACAAAACTTGTAGGGTGCAACACCCACAAGGATTTGGGATATACCCATCTTTTATTATACTGATCGATTCTGAATCGCTCTCTGAATTAACTTAAGCTTGTCTGTCTCTCTGTCCGTCTGCCCGTCTTGTTTTCTTAATTTCTTTCTTATTAAGAATACAGGCTTCAAATTTTTGAGATAATTTAATGATGTGTTTTGATCCAAGGATGAACGCTATTGAAAATGGTTCTGATCGGATCACCTTTTCGGGAAATTCCCCCATAATACCTTATTTTCAAAAGTCCTAATATGAATAAGCATAAAGTGGTGCAGGACATTTAATGGTGGATCATGGCCCTGGTCTCTCAGATTATAAGCCACTAGTCAACTTGCTTTTCTATTCAATATTCTTTATTAACATGTCCACGGACTAGGAGAAGGACTTTATCACAACAAAAGATTTTCAAAGGAAAAACTTCTTTTTCCTATAAATTTCATTGGATAACTAAAATGCGTTTTCGTCCTCAAATTTGACAAATATATTGGATGCTCTTGCAGATAGGGGTGTGATGAGAATGGACCAACTCGGACAAACAACACAGCACAAACCTATAATACGATATAATCGAGAGAGCATCTCTGTGTTTAAAATAAAAAAAATTGTTTTTTTTACTCACTACTTATAAACTGCAACATACTGAACCATAAAGATTTTCACGATCTGTAAAAAAATGGAAATATTTGTCGTTAGAGAATATCGGAATTCAATTATCAATGAGGTGCGTATAGAAACGAAAGGATGTTCCAAAATTTACGCAAGACTTTCGCAACTATTTCCGTTAGGGTAAAACGCACGTTTTTGTTAGGTTAAGAAGTTTACTCATCCTAGCTAAGTTTACTGACTGTTACTAGTCTTTTCAAAACCCAATTAAAATTATAAAAATTGCTCTTAGTTGCCTGGTGTTGACTTCAAATATTAGCAAAATTAGTTTATCATCCTGTCGATCTTCTTTTTATATTCTACATCGCTTGTTATATGTGGTATACTAGGTTAGTGTGGGCGTAACAAGCAGAAGAGCTTAGGATAGGCTCGCATTTTGTTATATAGATCGATTCAAAATCATTTTCTGAAGCCTGTCTGTCCATCTATCCATCTGTCCGTCTGATGTCTGTCCATGTAAATTTGTGTTTAAGCTAGAGATCGCAATTTTTAAAAAAATTTTATTGAAATTTGCTACACTGATGTGCTTTGACTATTGAAAATCATTTGGATCGATCCACTTTTTGGACTACTCCTCATATAATGCCCTACTTTGAAAAGCCGTTATAACGAAAAGAATTGGAATTTTCAATATTTCTCGACAAAATTCGTTTTGTGTTAGTATTCGGGCATTCTAAATTGGTAAGACAAACTTGGCTCGCCTGGGGCGAATTTTTCAACCCCCTCTCTTGTAACTATTCCTACAAAAAGTGAGTCTTTTTACAGTAAAAAAGTATAATTTTTAATATTTCATGGTGAAAATTAGCTCACAATAGTAAATTGACATAGAAATCAATCTTGTCGAATTTGGACCAGGTACGTCTATGTTTTCACTATGTTTCATATAAAGTATGCCTTTGCCTGAAAATAATGTGCAACTTTTAGTGTATTGTAACCGAAACGAATAAATAACAGTATTAGGCGAAGTGGTGTAGGGTATCAAATGGTAAGCCTTGCCGCGCTATAATGTTTTTACTCGTTTATTAGAAGAAGAAAATGGGCGGAATGCACTCAAAACAATAAAAAAAAAATCGATGTAAAGGAACGTAATTTTCATAAGATACTAAGCGAACTGATATTTTCTGGCGTAAAAAAATGTTTTTCTTTTTTATTTATTTATTTATTTTTTATTTTCATTTCTCTTTATACATACAAATCCCTTGTTTAATATGTTTAAAGTAATGTTTTGAAAATTTTGCTATCTAGAATTTTTATTTATTTAGCATTAGATTCAATAATAGATTTTTTCTTTTACTATTGTTAATACTTATTATAACGGCATTGTTTGCTTGTTTGTGTGTTGAAAGGAATTATTACTTAATTACACGTTTACTGCATTTATAACTTACTTTCGAAAGCTTAAGCAATACGTGCCTCGTTTAATGTTTTATGGTTTTTCATTTCCTCTTCTTCTTCTTCTCTCTCTCTCTCTCTCTCTCTCTTTCTCCTACGTTATGTTATTTACTTTGAGTAATTTTACTATCCATAGATTTTTTTTTTTTTTTTTCTTTAATAGAAAACTAGTATGTGCAGGAATCTTGTAGTTAAGTTATATATACATATGTATGTATATTTATATATCTATCTATCAATGGCATATTGAGTACGTGCCTGATCCAAGTGCCTGTTGCTGGAATTTTTAATTGCCACATTATCGATGCATCATTAGTTGTTGTTCTGTTATTTCAAGTAGTAAAAAAGAAACCACAACTAAAGCAAAAAAAAAGTTTCTTTCTTCGCCTACTACCACTGCTACTACTGCCGTTGCTACTACTACTACTACTACTACTCCTAGTACGACTACTGCTACAAATTTTCCCCACTCTTATAAGACTTTCTGATACTCGTACTGATGCTCATAATTAAAAATGGAACAATAAAATGGAATTTCGAAAAAGCCAGACATCTTATACTTTTTTAATTAATTTTTATATGGTAGTGACAAGGATGATTTTTTTTTAAAGCTTTTATAATAGAAAAATAACTATGAGGCAGAAAAATTGATTTTAAAATGAAAATTAATTTTTTTTTTTTTTTTATTTTTTTTATGGTGAATGCGAGAATGAAGAATTAACGCGTAATTAGAGGGAAATTTGAAAATCTCAAAATCGACTTTGGGAAAATGTAATGGAAGCGGGACTATTTTGAAAAGCAGAATCGAGCATAGGGGGCCTGGGGTTGTTGTTACCGTTCGATTTCTACTTCAGCTTAACTAAAAGCGCTATTACATAAATTATTCTTAAATGGAGTAAACTTAAAATGGCAACAAAAAATTTTTTATATTTATTGTCGTAGAATAGAAGGGTATTTTAAAAGTTATTGCTACTCGTAACGGATAGCAATAAACGAACAATGTTTCGAAAAATTATATAGAGCCCCTCTTAGTCCACTCACTCATTATTGTGCTTCTGATTAGCGCTTCGGACAACGAAAGTTAGACGATCACAATCAATATAAAGTTTTATTTGAGTTCAAATGATTGTACGTACGATTGATGGTACGGTTGTTCATAAAGTGTTTAGTAATTAATTTAATTAATTCTCACAACGAATAAAGCTTACGATGTTAAATCTTTAACTGGCAAAAGAAAATGTGTATGTGCTTGAATGTTTTTATAAAACAGCAGCAACAGCAACAGCAGCACATCAAGTCTTTGACGCACTTAATGCATAATCAGAGCTTTACCGTGTTATTAGTGGATGACAACTTTTGTCATCGATATAAAGTCGACACTTTCAATAAGCAATTAATTCGTAAGGCAAACCTCTCTTCTCACTCTTTGTTCAGACTCACCGTTATTTTGACGGTCCCAGACGTGACTAATCTGATTGTTTAGAAGCAGGTAAAAAGAAGAAAGACTTGGCTTACAAACAGTATTTAATTGCAAGATAACGTGAAAACCTTCTCACTTAATATGCCGATCATTTAGCGTGCCGTACACATTACGAATATCGTCCATGAACAGGTCCTTCATTAAGAACGAGAAAAAAAGCAGATAAGAAAATTATGATAGACTGTGACAAGGCTGAGGGGATTTACACGCACCAACATTGGTTTATCACGCTGCGTCCGATTTTTACTACCCACTTGGGTGAAAGAATTTCCAATGTTTCTATAAAATTGGAAGCCGATATCTTAATTTTTGCGACGAGGTGAGTGTCAACAGGATACACTAGGGCTAGAACGAAGAATACATAGACCTTATAGCAGTCATGGGTAACTTTCGGCCCCCAGGACGCTTTCGGTTCGCTATGTTCAAAATTTTAAATAGTGCAGTTTGCTTGCACATAGCAATGCTGCAAAAGGATTGTATCTGCCTTTACGCTCAGCCCTGTTGTGCACCAATCACATGTAAAATGCGTTTAAGTAAGCTTGTGTTCCGATTTAGCCGATTATTGAACTTAACGAAAATGACAAGAAAAAATTTGAACGAAAGTGTGCTTCTCTGGAGAAAGTTTTGCATTTATAATTGCGACTGGCAGACGTGATCAATACCGATCTTCGCTATTTTTCAACTTGACATAGATATCTTGTTAGGAGAAGTATTTGAGAAAAAAAAGATTATTCCCATTTTCTTCATGATTATGGACGAGTCAATAGGCGAATTTATTTCCATTTTCTAACGATAGTGCTAACTGTAAAGCTAGGAATTACTTCGTTCATCTAAACAAAATATTGAGCTCTTGGGTGCTATTTCAGAAAACAAGCAAACTGTACACAGACGTCTGGGTAGACATGGCGTATGAAATGTGATTTGCGATTGGAAGAATAGTAGGTCTTCGCTTTCCATTGCCTAATTATCGTTCTTCTCAACAAAATATTGAGCTCCTGGGCTCTATTTCAACAGAAAGGCATATCATGGACAGACATCCAAATAGATATGGCTTAGGGGAAGAAGCAAACAGGAGAAGGACTTAGTCTGTTATATCCATTGCCAAAGTGTAACTGCGGTCGCGAGTGCTAAACACACATTTTCTTTAGTTAAATTTGCAAATGAATGCTAAGCATCGCTATGCCAAGTTTGGGATTTTTGGTTTAATTCTCAGCAGAAGACGGCAGGCTGGGCAGGTGGAAGAACGTGACTGAAGGCAGGGGCAAAAGACATAAAAAGAAAAGAAGAGGTGTCGAAATTTGGCTCTCGGAAACTGAACGCAACAACGCTACATACCCCTAATCTATTCTCTTCTTATAAGAGGAGTAACTCTAACCAGTGTCTTCTCTAGTTTTGATAATAACGAGCTAAGATTAATCAAAGATGTGGACTTGTAGGTTACTTACTTATTCTATATTAGGATTGAATAGAAGTAGAATTTTAAGCAGATGGGGAAGTCGTGTGTTTTTCCGATCAATGATAGCAACTACACAACTACAGCTTGTGATAGCTTCAGCTGTGAGTAACACAAATAAACAAAATTCAATTTTAAATAAAAGTTTTATATTTTTAATCTATGGGCACGTGCTGAAGAGATCTTCTTAAACTTAAACTTAGACTTTGATTGAAATTTTGCTTTAAAACGATCGTATAATGGATTGAATATGATTTAGAAATTTGCATTTACTTTGGTCCTCGCTTTTCCAATCTTGATTATTTTACTCCTTCAACGAAAATTAAAATCGGTATGTGGGTGAAAAAGGAAAATTTTTTTTTATTATTTTTTTTCTTTGCAAAAAAAAGAATTTTTTTGTTATTCTTTTCAAAAAGGAAAAATTCATTACGTTAAGTTTTTCTCGAAGTTTACATTTGGCACCGAGTTTTTCCGTTTGTTAAAAGCTTTAACAAATTTCATTGGAATTGTATGTTAAACGGATTTATGTGTGCATTTTCATTACATCAACGAGAGAAGAAGCGAGCCTTTGTTGCAATTTTGCAGCAGCACTGAATGCCTGAATATGGTATGCTTAGTTAAAAATTAGTTGACAGCTGACTTGATTGTTTAACTGACTTCGTTTGTGTTGGTATTTTTGCATTAGGTCGTTGCTAGAATATTTAAGTTGTAATGATTCTCTTAGCTCCACTAGCAATTATTTTGCAGCAACTTGAAGGTTTTCCAAGTGCCAAGTATTTGTTTTAAAATGTTGACTTTTAATACCCACCCATAAAGAACGAAGTCAGGCGAAAGCAAACAGTATTTAAAATAGGCAATGGCTGTAAGTTCTTTTTCTTTTTCGTTTTCGTTTTTCTTTTTTCCTATTTTTTTTTTTTCTTTTTTTTTTTTTGGCAGCTGTTTTCAAAATTTTCAACTATTACGTCGTCGTCGGTAAACAAGTATAAAGATATTATACGCCAGTTAGTGGTAGCGCGCAACGAAAGCAAAGTGTGATAGAAGAGAGACAGAAAGAGAAAGAGAGAGAGACATGGGCAGCCAAGCATCTCTTTACAGTTGTTTGATTCTTTTGTGTAAGCATATTTCTTTCCTTCCTTTACCCCTCGATTGCTGTCTAGTCTAGTAGAGTATATCGAGTGTCAAAAGTGCAAAAATTAATTGAAATTTTCTTGACATTTCAAAGAGATTTGCTATGTTCGAATACTCAGCGGGTATTAAATTCATTTCAGTATTCACTATAGTTAAAAGTTCGCTTGAAAATTGTTTCTGTTTTCTCAATTATTTTGCATATTTCTAAATTAAATTCTTTCGGTATTAGAGAGAGGAAGTGTTAAAAAAAAAAATTTAATTTCCGAGGCCACTATATATACATAAAGATGTCAAATGAAATGGAGATTAAGTACGTGACAATACTTTATGAAACGTGAATTCAAATTTAAATATTTATGAAATTAACAAATATGCAATAATTTCAAGATGTATTTTCAGAATGTTCACAAAATTTATTATTATATATAAAATAAATCTAAAAGCAATTTTTTAACGTGCTGTCAAAAAAAAAATCTAAAATATTGGTTGAAAAAATAATCTCCCGTTTGTAAGAGAAGTCAGTCAAGTTACTCTACTTATATATCGATTTGCCTTTTATAGGTAAATGTAATTAATTATTAACATAGTAGGAAGTCCGACTTTGGTCATTTCATCAAATGCAAATATTGGCAAGTTAAACCAATCTCGCCAGCATTTATTGTAATAACTTATGATTTAAATGACATCGTTTCTGATACTTAGCAGGCATTTCTAACTGAGGCAACTAAAAGCTTTGACTGAAAAATTCTCCTTAAGACATACAATTGAGTGAAACTTATCTGAGAGAGAAAATGCTGGATATCCTCTTAAGGGTGAAAGAAATGTTCTTCGTAATTTCCCGTAAAGCCTTCAAGGTTTTTTTGTAAAATTATTCATTGATCTGGTGTGAGTTATAAAAATTTTCTTAATATAAGTACCGTATGCGTGTTAGATATCAGAAAATATATCGCAGAAATATCATAACGCAGTAAAAGTTTTTTTTTTAATTTTCTTTTTATTTTGAGGTTGGATTTTTATGAACAATAGTCTGAACTTCACCATTGAAGAAGCAAAAAGTAGAATGACCAATAGAAACATAGACTGTCGGCTTCCCTAGATGGTTAGCCTAGTCGCTTTTGTAAAGTTAACCTAACTTGTTCAGCACTAAAAAGTAGGATGAGCAATAGCAACATAGACTATCGGCTTTCCTAGACGGTTAGCCTAGTCGCTTTAGTAAAGTTAACCTAACTTGTTCAGCACTAAAAAATAGGATGAACAATAGCAACATAGACTATCGGCTTTCCTAGACGGTTAGCCTAGTCGCTTTAGTAAAGTTAACCTAACTTATTTAGGACTAAAAAGTAGGATGAGCAATAGCAACATAGACTGTCGGCTTCCCTAGATGGTTAGCCTAGTCGCTTTTGTAAAGTTAAACTAACTTGTTCCGGACTAAACAGTAGAATAAGCAATAGCAACATAGACTATCGGCTTTCCTAGATGCTCAGCCTAGTCTCTTTAGTAGAGTTAACCTAACTTGTTCAGTACTAAAAAGTAGGATGAGCAATAGCAACATAGACTATCGGCTTTCCTAGATGCTCAGCCTAGTCTCTTTTGTAAAGTTAACCTAACTTGTTCAGCACTAAAAAGTAGGATGAGCAATACCAACATAGACTATCGGCTTTCCTAGACGGTTAGCCTGGTCGCTTTTCTAAAGTTCACCTAACTTATTTAGGACTAAAAAGTACGATGAGCAATAGCAACATAGACTGTCGGCTTCCATAGATGGTTAGCCTAGTCGCTTTTGTAAAGTTAATCTAACTTGTTCAGCACTAAAAAGTAGGATAACTAATAGCAACATAGATTATCAGCTTCCCTACATGGTTAGCCTAGTCGCTTTAGTAAAGTTAAATATTATATGAATATTATGTTTTCTAGGTACTTTCAAGAAGTCCATAGGGTTAGATATGCAATGAATAGCATCCACGATTATACATAACCAATTTTTCAATTATTTACTGTACAGAAATTCCGCGGATGTGTTAATGTTAGATTACAAATCGATATGTAAAATAATATGTGTGGGAAAAAACATACGCACACGTGCGAGTAGAATTTTCAATACAGGTGAGCATATAATACTTTGCAAAATATATAGACAATAAGTAAATAAAACATATCCACATTTCCTTTCGAATCATATCTTGTGTTTTAACTGCAGCACGGATGCCATTTTCTCAAACTTCATCTGTGGAAGTTTTCAGGTTTCATTGAGGGTTCATCTTAGGGGTTTCATCTTGCACTCTGCGCAATCGGGCAGGCGGAAATGTGAACCTAC
>KK502590.1:144200-161444 GCA_000688735.1 Glossina austeni
ATATATATATATATATATATATATATATATATATATATATGTATATATATCTGTATGTATCGAATTTTGACCATATAGGTTTAATTTTTGGTTCCTACTTAAGATAGGTGTTTTACTAAACCGTATGTCTTTGCATGGGAACAGGATACAATTCTTGATACTTTATCCCCAAAGTAAATGAAGATTTGTCTTAGGACAAGTAGTGTAAGGTATTTAATGAACGGTCTTGGCCGATTACAATATTTTCATTGTAATTGCTGTAAAATGTAAATATTTATTATATTGCATGATTAATATAATCCCGATATTTTTTGATTAATACATATGAATACATATATGTATGAATACATACGTCTGTCTACATATTGTTTCATAAAATGTCTATTCGGTTGAAATGGAATTTGCTGGTTATAAATGGTTTTATTAAATTGGTAAATTAATTTAGTTTTGTTGTTATTATTATTATTCTCACTTCAGATAATAAATTATTTAAAAAATTCCCGGCCCTGTTACATACATATATACATACATACATACATACATACATACATGTATATAAGCAATATTTATATCGCATATTTTTTTTTATTTATTTATTTATTTACATTTTTGTTGGCTTTGCAAAATCCACAATTTTGGCTTTCATTTTAACCTCAAATCTTTGCGAACTGAAACTCAAAAATTTATTCCGTTCATTTCGTTCATTCGTTCGTTCGTATAATGCACATATGTATTTATATACGCCCATGTTCTTACCGTGTAGTTTGGCTAATGATAAATCTATAAGTGTTTACCATAAATTTTAATGTTATGCAAATATTTAATTATTATGGTAAATATTTAAGCTCAACCGCATTTGGTGGCCGTGTTGATGGTGAACGTTTGCTGCCCTTGTTGACCAAAAAATCTTCCTCTTGTTTTATGCAAAATAGTTAATATTTTTATTTTATCAATATAAATATTTATTATATTATATATATATATATATATTTATATATATGTATATATGCCCACTACATATGTTTTCATAAATATTTTTCATTTTTGGTCGAGTCATGTTAGGAAAATTTTGTTTTTGGCTTCTGGTTAGCGGGACTGCTGTGCAAAGCAATTTTTTTTTTTTTTTTTTTTTTTTTTTTTTTTTTTTTTTTTTTTTTTTTTTTTTTTTGAATTAATAATTAAAAAGTAAAGTGAATCTAAAAAAATGCACTTTACTCCTACTTTAGCAATTTTTAAGGCTACCGCCTGTTGTCAGTTTCAAGC
The DNA here is from genome assembly GCA_000688735.1 of Glossina austeni. Taxonomy (NCBI): domain Eukaryota; kingdom Metazoa; phylum Arthropoda; class Insecta; order Diptera; family Glossinidae; genus Glossina; species Glossina austeni. The sequence goes on from KK502590.1 coordinate 145,464, forward strand.
TTTTGATTAAAAGGTCAGCGGTCATCATCCATTTCGTAGCTCCGAGTATTAATGTTTTATCTGACATTTGGATCAAATTTTTATTAATTTATTGCGTGCACCTTGTCATAGTTGTATAGCATACAGAAATGAAACCACGAATCCATGATTACGTTCCCTGCATGAGTGGTGAGGTTTATTTTTGGTTAAATCGCTTCGTAAACGGGAATTATTGCCCCCCTTGTTGTAAGGAAAACACATCCGATGTTCTTAAAAGACTTATATGTGCGCAAAAATAACTTTTGGGAGTGATTTGTGGGCGGAAAGTGTCATCTTTAAATATGAAAATGGTATCGCAGTTATTTTCAAAGCAGAACGTGATTACTGCTTTTTTTTATGGCACGAGTAACATGATTTCGGCTTTGACGGTTTAACTAAATTGTTGTAACATGACATACAACTCGCGACAAAATCAATTTATTGGGAGAAAATTCCAATCATGGCGTAGTCTCCAAAAATGCTTACGTGAGCTTGCCACAGAGATCACGCATAATTCTATCGGACTAAGCATTGGCTTACTCTAATAACCCACGATCTCTCAATAACCTGACAATGATCACCAAAATTATGCGTGCTATTGGTGTTGTGTGGGAAAGTGACAAAAATTGGTGTTGGGTTTGGTGGTGTTGTATGAAATCATTTTTAAATAAAAATACCGTAAGTCAATATCTGAAATGAAAATTCATATCGATATTTTTTACGAATTAAAGTGTAGTACATCCGTTTGATACCCGTTTATATATTTTAATGATTGATTTTCAAAATTTTGTAAAACAGATCACGCTTTTTATCGTACTTGAATGTAAGTTAAAAGCGCATTATTGTTAAGTTTCAGTTTTTTATAAAAACTTTTCGAATTTTGTTGGTTAGCCGGCAGAGGGGAAATGCATATAAACGTTCGGTATCTTTAGTTCATCCCAACTATACTGAAAGTATTAAGTTTTTGTGCTTGATTTTTGCGGATCAATAAATGAGTGACAAACTTTTTCCTACACTTTGCCGTCTAAAAAGCGACGCCATTGCCACCGTCTGGAGGGAAGGGAAGTTAATAGAAAAATAAAATACAATTATTTGTATTTTATATAACTAATGATATAATAATAATTATTTTCCATAGGTAAGAAAGGTTTATTTTACCGCATTATATTACATACAAATCTTGCCCTCGGGAATTTCATTGGGAATTACAGGAATCTTACCAAACTTAGTATATTGCATGAACTGTTCAAATCACTGGTGGCAAACTAATTTCTGCTTCAGGGCTACTAATATCCAAATATTAGCTCGGCTTTTTAAAAAGCAGGCTAAGTTCCATTGATCTTCGGGAGCTTTGTAATCAAATTTATGAGACATTTTCCAATGACAAACAAAGAGCGATTATTTTCACGAACTTCTCCAAAGCATTTGATAGAATGGATTATGGCCGCTTTGCTTATAAATTACATTATTTTGGTATTTTGAAAAATAGGGTTGCTCGGCTCGTTAGTTATGCCACCTAGCGTGTATTCCTTAATTCTTGCTGATCTAAAGAAATTTCATTCAACTCTGGTGTTCCTTAGGGGAGCTGTGCTGGGCCAATCTTAACATATTTATTTTATCTGCGTATGACTCTCCTGTGTTCAATTACTATTTCCGGGCTCTAATGTATGCAGATGGCGGTAAACTTTCCCTCGCTACTCCACCTGGACCGTGTGTCAAGTCATAAGGATTTACGTATTGTCTTTGAATCAAAATTCAGGTTTGAAGTCCACGACAAGATTTCAGTAAAGCCAAATCTATTCTTGGCTTTATAAAAAGATGGTCTACAGAATTTAAAGACACCTGCATTACCAAGAGCGTATATGCGTAGTTAGACTAATACTTAATTAATTGGCTATCACTTGGCTTTTTAGTTCTAAGAAAGTTAAAATGCTCTACGCTTGTGTCTGTGAGGTCGAAAATTTAAAAGTCCTCAACAGTGAGACATGCATGTGTAGTATAGTTACTGCTGTTTTCGTACTTAAATGTTAGGTTAAATATGGTTGTACAGTAATCCTTGCCACTCCTCTATTTTTAATTATTAGTTTAAGCAGCACTCGTACGTCTTCTCTAATCATATGTTAGCTCAAACTTAGCAAATTTGACGCCAGTAACTGGTTAAAAAAGATTCCAAGACTTCACTGTAGAGTGAGATTTCGAAATAAAAGGCGATTGCAAGACTCCACTGTAGAGGGAGATTTCGAAATAAAAGGCGCTCTAGATTCTTAAAAGTTTTCCGTATAGCAATACGATCAAATATCGCTGGCTGCATATACTAGAAGCCTTTCAGAAGGAAACTAAATTAATTCTCTTCCTAATATACTTACATACGATGCAGTGGTATTAAGAATCTTGTGAAGCAAGTGTAAGATTTTGAATATATTTAGTAAAACCTATATCCAATCAACTCAACTCAATTCTGTTCCTCTTTCTAGTTAGTTTATGTCCAGAGAATGTATTTAGAAGAACTTTCATTTCTTGTGATAAAATTTTGATGCAATAATTCATAACTTATTGTACTGAATATCGATCCAAAGTCTCTTGCAAATATCTTTAGAAAGTTTTTTTTTTGAATAAATTCCGATTTAAATGAAACATTTTACGACTGTTGTTAAACAATGACTTTCGTATCTTCTTACGAGTTTTTGTTTAAATTTCAATTATTTTCTATAATAGAAGAGATTTTACCAAAAAAAAAAAAAATTGTTATGAGCTTCTTGTTTGTAGTAGAGCTACAGAGCTAGAGAGCTAGTAGAGCGAGTAGAGAGTAGAGAGAGTAGAGAGTAGTAGTTGTTTGTTACTAAAGCTAAATTAAGTTAATTCAAATTTTTATGATAAAGATGAAGGTTAAGGATACTCATAGACATCGGAATGGGGCCATTTCTACGCGATCACTAAATGAATATCTAAACCATACACACCCAACCATTACATATTTATTTTTTAATATTAGATTCAGGGGCTCCGTCAATTTGACGGATTTCAAGTTTAAAAATTCTGCTTATGGAAGTAGACATCTTCAGATGTTATATATGCAGCAAATATATATGTCAACTGTTTTTTTCTGGGGCACGCTGCACTTTCCTATTTCTAAATGGGGTCCACCTTTTTTTAGCGAACTCTATCAATTTAGTGGGAAAATTTTGTGAGCCGTTACTGTTGCAGAAATGAAGATACAAATCTAAAATTTAGCACACACACGCATACTTCTTGTTTGATTGGGAATATTTTTTTTTGCAAAAAGGTTGTGATCTTTTCACCTACAGGTCCATAATGTAGAAAAAAATAAAACAATCTCGAAAAATACGGACAATTTTTTTTCTATAACTCCCGATCACGTGAATATATTATTAAAAAACTGGCCAGAATCACTTGTATGCCCCCAATCGATTTAGTAATACATCCACAATTAACGATTAAATAGGTGAGTTAGAATTTCCACACCATTTTACGCTCATTGAGTTCCTTTTGATACTATCTTCAACTATTTGACATTACCACGTCTAAGGTCATTGACTGCATATACTGAAATTTATCTTTTTGATAGTTCCACACAGGTTTTTCGACATTATAGTCCATTTTTGAGAAAGATATTCCTAATCAATCAGGGAGTGTGTGCGCCAAACTTTATTTCTGCCACTGTGAAGCTTCATAAAATTTACGCGTCAAATTGATGGATTGATGGAGGGAGTGCGTGCGTCAAACTTTATTTTTGCCACTGTGAAGCTTCATAAAATTTACGCGTCAAATTGATGGATTGATGGAGGGAGGGCGTGCGTCAAACTTTATTTTTGCCACTGTGAAGCTTCATAAAATTTACGCGTCAAATTGATGGATTTGGAAATATAAGGTATAAGCAAACCGACGGTAAATCCTCATTTAAGAGTTTCTCTAACAGCCAGCCCACTTCAAAATACCAACTGGTTAATCCACTCTGCTTTCAACAGAAACTAGTCGCAATAGTAAAGCTGACGAACAGACATCCTTCCCCAAAGGTCTCTTAAAGTACATGCCACCATAACAAGAGTTCGTCTAGCTGCCAGTTTCTTAAGCTGTGGCAGTAATAATCAGACTCAATTTGATATACTCGTCAATTACGAAATGTTATTTCTCTTAACTGATGAATAGAAGAAAAATAAGACGAGTTTATAATGTAAAAATAGAAAAAAGAGAAGAAAAAAAAAAAAAAAAAAAAAACATTAACAAACGCGAGGATAATTTTTCTTCCTAATAAAAGAAAATTTTCGAAATATATAAAAAAAAATCCTTCACCAAACTACTAAGTTAGACATTTGTTGAATTTGATAGCCATTCAGAGTTTAACTTAAAAGAAAAAATTGAATTCAATTTGTTACGATTGTAAAATGTTTTCACATTTTCATTTTAGTAGCTTTTCCTATTCGAATACATCGATTGCGGGGCAAATAAACGGAGACGAGTCGAGAACGACGGAAAGGAAGGTTGAGTTAAAAGATTTTATTACATCTCCTTGAGTTTATGTTTGTGTTACAATTGAGTGGTCGTGGAAAATGTAGCGTTAAGCATAGCAGAAGAACTAAAAATAAAATAAACAAATTGATAAAATAAATACGAAAACGAGAAGAGAATAAAAATAAAATCTACAGAAATTGTGTGAAAGCAATGTTCAAATGCAGTTAAAATTTTCTTAGCGAACGAAGAAGTTTTCTTATAATTAAGTATTTTTTTTTGTTTTCTTTCGTAAGCACATAACCTTTGGCGTATGATTGATTTCAAAGAAAGTTTTATATTCAATTCATGTTATATTCAGGAAAAATAATCATACGAAGAGAGAAATTCGAATTATTTTTATTTTTCTCATTAAAACCCTGAGGATAATTTAATTAGATTATATTCGAGTATTGCGAACTGTAGGGTTATTTGCTTGCCGGTCTTCAATTAACTAACTCGTGATATATAAACAATTAAACTCTTTTTGGTGGGTTAAAGCGATTTGTTTGTATTAATGCTATCTGTGTATATAATGGAAAATTCATTTTAAGCAGAAAAGCTTATCAACCTTGAAGAAATTATTAAAAATGCCCTCAAGAAATGTTCTTACAGTAATAACCTGAAGATCTTAACCGGATTTGGGAAACAATTAAGAAAACGCGGGCATATTAATATTAATAATTATTTAATAATTAATTTCGTTGTATACACTAGTTGAAGGTGTGGTTAACATCGTAGGGGTAGAGGCACTATAGAATAGATATGCGTACAAAGGATAAATGCAGGTAAATATCCGTGTGAAACGCCAACTCAGTGGCTTTGCGTGTCGATGTGATAACGTCTGTTGAAAAAATAAAATTTTTCTAATTTTTTTTCAAAAAATAGACGGCCAACCTGGCTCTGGTAGAGTCTTAAGAAAGCGTTCCTTTTACTCCTCTTATTTTTGTTTTTCCCCTGGTATAAAGAGCTCATCAAATGTGTCCAAGTTTAGCATAATGCGTCTAATTGTCTGCTAACGGTTGCGTTTATAATGATCGCAATCGAGAATGGGTTCCGTAAAATGTCGTAGGCGACCTTGAATTTCCTCTCGAAAGTTGAATAATTCATAAATTTGATGAAAACATTTAGTGAGCCATCAGGTGGCGTTTTTTGGTAGGTCATTATATATGGAAAAGAATTGAAAAAATTCTCAAGTTTCACGGGACGATTTGCCCCCTCTGAGAGCTATCTATCTGAGAATCTTGCAACGAAACGCTTGCAACACGATTTCTCTAAAGTCAAGCCTACTAGAACGAGTGAATTTTTTATTTTGTTTTTATTTCACAAATGACTTAAGGGATGTCTGCTATACGTACAGTAAGAGTGATTGGCAGAAAGAAATTTTTTAAAATTCACTTTGACTAAGATGGAGCCCGGCACTACCACTACTATCTTATGTTAGGCGACTTAAGCTTATGTATTTTCCTATGATGGAGAACAGAAGGATTCGGTCGGGCGCTTCTTTTATTATGAAACAAAGGAAAACATTATAATAGGCCACGGCCTGGCAATTAATACTTTACATCATCCCATAGGTATTTCAAAATAAAGCGTTACATAGTAAGTGTGTGAAAAAGTGATCCGATATAAACCATTTTCAATAGGGTTCGTCCTTGAGCCAAGGCATGTCAGTGCACCAAATTTAATCAAAGTACATCGAAAATTTGCCACCTATAGGATTAATACAAAAAAAACAAGTTGGACGGACAGACGGACAGACAAGCTTGGATCGCTTCGGAATGTTATGTTGAGTCAACCAGTATAATAAAAGGTGGATTTCCCTCAAGTTTTTTCTCATGATGCTCAGATACGTGCACAGTTACAAGCCTTTGCACCACAGACGGTATAGGATACAATCATTGCCAGGTTTCTATTTCTGTTAAACTAGAAAAACGTTCTATTTTAGGAAAATTAGCCCAAATATATTATCTTATAAAGCTGTCATAGTACTGCACCAACTATCACCGTAGGAATCGTCTATTCCGAGTTGCTAGTCGATTTTTTAACGACTGCTATAATTTTTATGAAGTAAGATGTCGTCGTCATTTAAATTAGAATGCGAAACATCTCCTCTTTTTGTTGTTTTTGCTGTTGCTATTTTATTATAATTGACTATTGTTTGTTTTTCTTTTCTGTTTATGCTTTTTATAAAAACGCTGCTATGCAAACTTAGTTACGAGAACTTAGTTATGGTATTTGTTTTTGAATTTTTTCATAATTCGTTGAATTATAATTTAATTTAACTAATTTGCTTTGATTAAATAAATAAATAACATAGAAACGCTTTGATAACATGGCATTTAAAAGTCGAGAGAAAAAACACGTTCAACACGAAATGCAATGCAAAAATTTTTCGAAGCTAATTTTAGGGCTTTATCATAACCGATTAGATAAAAATCGCGACAGGCAAATCAATGCAGTAGAGCTAAGTTGGAGCTGTAGTGAATATTTAGCCGATTGGGCGTACAGCCACAAGGCTGCGTCACTTCCCTTTCCTATTTCTCTTTACCCACTACTTTCTGACTATCCCCGTGTCAGAATATGGGGACATGGGGAATAGGAGACATCTAAAGTTAAAGCCCAGAAATGCTCAGAGGATGATGATGTCTTGCAAAAAAGAAGCAAAAAAAAAAAAATAAAAAATATTTTTCAATATTTCTTCAATAATAATATTTATATGAATTATGAAAAACTTTAAAACTAACTCCACTTTTTGCATTATGACTCTATTTCGTAATAGGATAATTTTGTAAAACCTAATTAGCGGGAAATGATTACATTTTAAACTAACGTTGCGTGGAACATCGAGCAGGATAATTCGTTCATCTGGATAACTCTTCTTGCGTTGTCTACTTCTGTCTCCTCTTGTCTGTTCATTTGTTTATCTATACATCGGTTTATTTCCTCGTCGGTTAAGTGACGACAAAACTAACAAAAGCAATCTATTTTCGTAAAGGATCCCAACCCAAATTCTTAACGACAAAGAAAAGGAATTGCTTTTGAACGAATTCTTTTGAGTTTACATAGCCCTTATAGGAAGGAGATCACACAACAGAGGCTTACTCAAGTATTGGTCTCATGTATAGCCCTTTTGTAATGTGAGACTTGTCAAGCTCTTTGTACCACAGATTAATTATACCTACCGCCGACCTAGCTTCATTTAAAGAGAACTCCATGTAGAGACTAAAACCATATCTTTGCTCGAACAGAGTCCCTGAATCCACATTGTCCAATATAAGTGAATCGATGAAATATTCAGTAATGAATGAATGAATGAATTTCACTTTGAAAAAAAATTTTCTTGCATTTTTTAGATTTCATTTCAAAAAATTTCACGACTACCATGCAACCAAATTATCTAAAAGACATTCAAGGTGATACGAGTGCAGTTTTAAGGAAAAGGAAGAAAACAGTTTAACACCGTGAGCCCTTATAGCCCTTATAGGAAGGAAATCACACAACAGAGGCTTACTCAAGTATTGGTCTCATGTATAGGCTTTTTGTAATGTAAGACTTGTCAAGGTCTTTGTACCACAGATTAACTATATTTACCGGAGAGCTAGCTTCATTTAAAGAGAACTCCATGTAGAGACTAAAACCATATCTTTGCTCGAACAGAGTCCCTGAATCCACATTTCTCAGTTTTCGTGAATCGATGAAATATTCTATAGTGGATGAATTTCCCTTTGAAAAAAAAGTTTCTTGCATTTTTTTAGAAAATTTCGCGACCACCATGCAACCAAATTATTTAAAAGACGGTGAAGGTGATATGAGCGCAGTTTTAAGGGAAAGGAAGAAAACAGTTTAACATCGTGAGCGTACATTAAGATACTCCGAATTAAGATCCCGGGATATGTTTTAAATTATATCCCATACATTATTTAGGTTACTGGAAGTGTAAACCGTTTGTTGAGCATGCAACAGAAATTTCTCGAAGCCAAAGATGATATTATGCGTCAATCGCATCGCGTAAGTGACGATCGTGAAAAGGTCAACAAACATTTACAAGTTTTGCAAGCTGATAACGACCTTCTGTCGGGGCGTTATTTAGCTACAGCTGAAGAAATTGAGAACCAGTATATTAATCTACTCAATACTGTAGAGGAATTGCAAGAGCTTATTTTAAAACAACAACAAGAACTTATAAAGTCTAGACTGGGTTGTGATTTTGAGAGAAAACGATGTTTTACTTCATTAGATGAAATTCAGATATTACGGGATCAACTGAAGCTGTCTTAAACATCGAACGAAGTTGATCGATGTATGAAATGAATAAGAAAGGCAACTATCGAAGAACAATAACGAAACTTTTTTTTTTTTGGTAAAATCATTTATTTGGTAAAATACTCTGAAAAGTTGTTCTAAGCAAAAAGCCTTTACTTTTTTTGTAGGATGGAAAATATTTCAAAAAAGTCATACATCGTTTTCTTACGTATTGTATTTCTATGTTACTATATGACTATGTGGGAGCATTTGATAAAACTTTTTATTGACAACATATTAGGATTCCATTCTATTTTCCCTTTTCTAATTAATTCCAAGCATGTAATTTTTTTTTTGGATAATAAAAAAGAGAGAATTTTTTTTTTTTTTTTTTTTTTTTTTTAGTTATAATGTCATTTCGAATAAAATATGCTAAAGTGAATATAAAACTTTTACATTGATGAATATTTTATTTTTCTCAAAATTGAGAGTAAAATGTATTCATTATTTAAATCCCGTAAATATTATAAATGAAAATCGAATCATTTTAAATGTTAGAAAAACAAAAATTGAATGCAATCGCTTTGCATTTGCAATCATATGCATAAAGTTTTATCCTTTCGGGGTTATACTAAATTTGTTTTTGCATTAGTAACAGTTAGAAATTTAGTTGGAAAGTCAAAAAAAAAAAAAAAGAAAAAAAAACCGGTTCTCTAGTTTTAAGAAAATTGAATCAATCCAACTGTAATTCTTCTTATGGGGAATAAATTTAGATTTTTCTTGCAATTGCGTCGTTTTGTGACAATAATGTGATCGGGAATACATTAGCTGTACAAATAAATTCGTTCCGCTGGTATCAGCTGCTTCATAAAACGTACCCAATACCTTTAGTGCTCCCAAAATTTCAGATGTAAATAACTTTTGAACGATGTAAGTTTCAGTTGCTTATAAGCTGTCGTCCAGTGCATGTCAAAGTTTAAAGAAATGGATGTAATTTATGGAACTAAGCTCCCTCTACTCATGGCCAGATGAAAGATGAAAAAAATCTGCCACAAGTTAACGAAATGACTTATGAATTAGTTTGGAATGAAAACTTAGCAGACTACGGACCCGTTGAAAACTGATTTGCAAAGATTTTGATCAAGAAATTTTTGTGTTAAAAATGATGAAATTCCCGTATGTCTGTCTGGATTTAATGAAATCACTCAAGGAAATAATTTTCAGCTTAGGTTGGGAAGCTTTACCGCACTCTGCATATTTCCCAAACCACGTACCTTCCCATTGCCACTTATTCGGATCGATGCAGTTATGTTTCCATAGATCAGCGGTTCACAGAAATTGAAGACGTGCGAAAATAAGTCGATGGCTATTTCGCCGCAAGTTTCTAGCGCGCTGGTAAAAACACTATAAGCGATCCGATAAATCGGACGATGTTCATTCTATGTTTCGATTCTTAAGCTTTGTAAAAAGTATTCTTTAAACAAAATTGAATTTTATCAAAAAAAACAGAAAGAATTTGTTTGGACCTCTATTGATATCGAAACATATTTATGAAAATAGGAAGGAAGTGAAATATTGTGCGAAACAATATTTGCAGCAGTTCTTATGACGCTTCCGAACGACGAACAATGAAAACATTTAAGTCAGTTTAGTTTTTCTGGAAAATCTAAAGTTTATATTATGAAGTCCTACATTTTTGGCGCTCAATTCAGTACAAAACAAATTAAAGCCGGAAAAAGAGACGGCGTTTAAAACTGATCCTGTCGTGTTATTTGTTGGCAAGAAAGGTAAAGTTGACAGTGTAAAGTGCATTGACAAGAGAAGCTTTCAAGGGGTTCTCAACGAAGTTCTCAAATATTTGATATGAAGCTGTAATCAGAGCCGAGTAAGATTTGAATATTTTCACGTTACACAGGTTGTTAACAGAACGAGTGACGCAAATATAACTTAAAGGTGGGTTTATAAAATTTGCCGGTAAACGTCAAAAGATTTGGTTAACCAGGACCTACTTCGCTTACTACAAAAGAGAAAAGCATTGAGGTTACTCGGGCCACGAGAGTCTTTAAATTTCGTTTGACTTTCAACTTAAGTTTTTTAATTGATTTCGAAAAATATTTCGAAAAAATAGCAGATTTCCTGCAAGATTTTGTCCTTTTTTAGAAGAACACAAAGTTCTAGTTTCCGAATATGGCTTGAAATGGTTTGTTGAGCTGAATCAAGATTTTCCGCAATCTACGATGTTGTCATAATCCCGATAGCATCATCGCTGAGAGCTTGGCCTATCAGAAAGGTCGACATCTTCGGCATTTTCTACGAGAAACTGAATACTTTTTAGCACTTTTTTTGTTAGAATTCGTACAAAATGCAATGGTGCAAATAATCTTTATCGGTGACCATGGATACACAACCGCGCCTGACTTAATACTAACATGAACCATCTTCGATTTAGTTCACTTCCTAGGTCAGTCAGTAAGTATACCTTGAATGATTAAAACAGTGAGCCAAATATGCGATACGCATACTTGTTGAAACTGGTTATGACCGGGACGGACAGAAATTTGGGGTAGACCTTTTAAACGATCTGTGTACAATATTTGATGTTTATATATAACTTGGAAAGGAAAACAATGAAATTTTAATCATTCCCCTTATTCTCATAAGTGACTAGGAGTCACATCGTGGTATGATTCGTTACAAGGACATGTGGTACGATTAAGGTCGAAATTGAGTTACATGGAATTAGTGTAGCGTAGTGTACTTTTAAAAGTGAGCTTCATAGTGTCCTCTAATTTATATTCATTATCTACAAGGGTGATGTGGACGAAGATTTTGGCCGAGAGTCAGCATTGATCCTTCACCAGAAGGGAATAAAACTGCTGAGTGACATTAATTCGTTCGATTCCCAAAAAAACTGGCGCATTGGTGGTATGCAAAAAACCTTACATGCGTAAATTTATTGACAACATATCCAACCAAACAATGACTATGAAAAGATTCGATTTACATTAAGTACATAATCTCTCTTATATAAATCCTCTAAAATATTTTTTGGAATTTTTTTAAATTGATTTTATTCGCAATAGCTTACAAACAATTATCATATTTGAAATGATTTTTTTCCAAAACAAAAAAAAAGAAAACTTTTAAGTATTAGTTTTTTTTTTTTTTTTATTAAATATTTATTTAGATGAGTGTATGGATAAAACTATCATTTAAAGATGTTTTTTTATATCATGTTGTTGTTGGTACATGTCGATGATACACACAATCACAAGCATACACAATACGTCTGCAATGGTGATGATGATGATGGCGATGATGATGACGTGTTAGATAACAATATGTTAAGATATTTATTTTAATTCAAAAATATTTTAAAATCTTTAAACGTTTAGTACAAACAAATAAGAATTTGACTCTTAAGAATTTTATTTAAAATTTTTCTCTATTTTTATTATTTTTATATGATTTAAAAAATGTACACATAAAATATGTCGGTCAATAATTCCTGGGACTGGCATATAAATGTCGTCTCCTACAAAAAAAACACATGAAAAACGCATTTTGGTTTTCGAAAAGTGCCAGCCACTCAAACGACGCCTGACAAAATTTCATGTCAATGCGATCATTTCTTAACCGGTTCTCATGCCGGTTTTTGGTGACTCTATTTTTGTTATTTTCAAACTAATGGGAAAACATGGTCTTTGTGTGTTAACTGTACGTGAGGCAAAAATACAGCTGAAACAAAATGTTACGTTTGCCCTTCCCTGTCGAAAGCAACATTTTTTTTTTTTTTTGATGGTTTACTGACTTTAGACCCGCTCGTACCGAAAGTCTTGATAATAAATATAATGACCGTCCAAAATTCTTGAAATTTATTGTCGATACTCGGAAAGTGAAAACGTAAGAGATAAATGATGTCTTAAAAATATCACAAAAATATATTGCGTGAAAATATTTGCCTTAAAAAGTGGCCTTCCAAGTGGATACCACTTCTACTCATAGTGGAACAAATGCAGCAGCAAATGCTTGCATCATAAGTCGATGGCTTCACTAGCAAAATTGCTTGAATTTAAGTCCGTATTAGTACTCTTCTTACCGCCTACCTTTGATAAGACTCCAAGAAACTATGATGGGCTTGGAACTCGTACAGCATGGTACAGAGAAAATTTTGCATCAAACCATAAATTGAAAGATATTTTGAGAGTCTTCCAAGACCGTTTCATAAAAGAGACATTGAAGTGCTAGGAAACCCTTAGACTGATTATATTGCACTTCAAGTTGGCTGTATAGATGGATAGACTCGAATACTGCAAAGAAGAATTGTTTTTCTTTTGCATAGTCCCGCCAATTATTGACCTTTACGTTATGTCACTTTAAGTCTTTTTATTAAACTTTGTGTTCAAATTTATACTTTTTGTATATATTATTGTTATTATTATTCACATTTCATTTATTTTCCAGTTCAATAACAATTTAATACTAAAGCGATTAGAACTAACAAACATTCTATTGGGTTAAATTTAGAATATTAAAAGAGGGATCTTCAACATTGAAAGACTCGAAAATTGTTAAAAAATTTGAAAAGGTCAGCCAGACCAAGTCCACTATTCAAACAGCCCACGTTATTTCAGCCACTACAAGAATTCTTCATTTATTTTCTTGATAAAACGTCTAAAATTGTACCGGTTCACAAAAATAGATTTATTTGGTCCAAGTTTGCTGCAGCTCAATTTTGAGTTCGTATTACTGTTACAGTAAATTGCAAGCTAAACTGAGAAAAGCCTACAAGGTGCCTACATGTCAGGGCCATAAGCATACTTCTTGGCTGCATAGACAAACAGCTCAAACAGCCCAGTAACGTGGCCATGCAGACGAAACTGATTTTTTACCAAAGTGAAGATAGCCCACAAATGAAGAGCACATTTTTTTAAGGTTAGGTTACGGTTTGCCGCCCAGCAAAAAAAAAAAAGGTGATAAAATTAAAAAATGGTAGGAAGCAAGCACATATAAAACAAACTCAAGCTTTAATTGTGGTCACAAAATCCCATAACAAAGTGCTTGATGCAGTTATAATCCAGTCATTGGGTATCATGGGTTTAATGTACAAATCGAGTTGTAAAAACTTTCAGAGACATAAAGCTACTCCAGTTTTTTGATGTTTTAAAGGACGATGAGAATCCTAACGTTATAACTATATTCAGGATTTATCGACGCCAAAGTCACCCATGTATTCCTTCCCTATATACGTAGGACGGTTAAGTTACTCACTCACTTTCAATAACGAAAAAAGTTCAATGCTTTTTGTTTCTATTATAATCCTATAGGAGAGTATTCAAGTGCATTGTGTGAATCAAGTGACGAGAAAGTGGCGAATAGGTAACAAGGGCAAAATTTTCTGAAACATTTACGAAAATTCTCTTTTCTGTTTATGTTCGCCACCGACAGACGGGAAGTAAGTGAATGCTATTTTTCCATCCATAAACCCTAAAAATGCATAAGCACACCACTTGACGCATATACGTATACTCTTGAAAAGCATGAAATTCTGAATCGATTTAGTCAAGTATTTTTATTCGAAGTTTAAACTTCACAGGTATATGTCGAAGAGTTAGCTGAAAGAAACAATCACAGGCCTAGGTTTTTTAAAGCGGTGCAAAAGATACTTCATCGCCGATATCCGTATCGTATACGTTATCTCTATCCGTCCAAAATTAAAGTGTAACTCACATGTGTGGACAAGAGCCTCCAAACTTTGCTTGAAGGTCCTCGAGCGCATATAGCGAAAGAATCAGGTGCTCATGGGCGAAGAAATTGCCTCTAAAACGCTCCACACCCTTGACCATCGGTGTAAAGTGATCTGCGTAGTGCCCAGGTGCAGTTATATCCAGTGCAAGTTTTCTACAGAGATAAAAGGTACGTCCAATAGGACTGCATGGAATTCTCAGCGTTTCCACTCACTACCTGAGTCCCGCACGACCCTCTACAGTGACTCGTCGTTCTTCAAACGTACTGCCTGCTTGTAGAACAATCTACTAACAGCGGTACCTTTCCCTGATTTCTGATTTTTTTTTACCGTTTTCCAACAAGAAATTTGTTAATAAATTTTCACCTTTCAATACTCAAATTATCTGAGTTGCTTAAGTGTTAAACTGAAAGGTTAAGCACCTTTCAAGTGTTAAATAATTTTTTTTTTCAGTAAAAATAATCTAAATACTGCTTGTGTGCTGTGATTTAATTTTATAACTAATTTGTAAGCATTAAAGTGAAACTGAACAAAGGGAACAATGAAACCAATTAATATGTAACGAGTGTGAACTTTAAGTTACTAATCCACTAAGCAAGAGCAACAAAAGCCACAATACAGCATATTAGACAAGTGTATACAATTTGCGTTTACTTTAACTTGAATGAAAATAAATTGAAAGTCATTTATTTGCTTGCCATTTTTTTTGTTGTTGTTGCTGCTACACTCACTACCAGACGCATAGTTATTTTAGTTTAAATTTGCCATCCGTTACTTCAATGAATAGAGTCTGGTATAAATCTCGTTCATTTGTCTGTTTGCCAAATTCTGCATACAAATATACAAAATTTCTCATTCAGGTTGTCCTTTACTGACAGACCTTTCAGCGAATCGATTTTTTTCGGGTGATTATGTGGCATCTGCTGTGTCGTATGAGTAAAACCACACGTTGGACGCGTTCAAAACTTTGGCAAATAGTTAAGAAACTCGGCCGACTATTGACATCTGTAATCTCGTACCATTGCATTTTATTGACTCTATTTCAAGTTTTTCGCGAAAAACTTCGCCGGACCAATCGACAAAATTTACATAAAAAAAAAAATTTTGAATATAATAAAAAAATTTTCAAAGTTGGAAACTGGCACGACAGCCCCCTTAAGCAAATAAAAACGCTATAGTGGGCCCGTCGTTAAATTCTCTACACTCACTTCGCTTAATAAAGTTATTCATACAATGACTTTCCATGAGAGAGGCTTGAAAAAGTGATCAACACGTCGGTGTACGAAATTTCATCAAAATATCCCAGAAATTATGTCCATTAAATACCCTACATCACTTCATACAATGACTTTCCATGAGAGAGGCTTGAAAAAGTGATCAACACGTCGGTGTACGAAATTTCATCAAAATATCCCAGAAATTATGTCCATTAAATACCCTACATCACTTCATACAATGACTTTCCA
>KK502590.1:176030-196446 GCA_000688735.1 Glossina austeni
AAAACCTTTTCTAAGGAAACTGAGTCCTTGTATAAGAAAAAAAGTAAAATTTTTAATATTTCACGGTGAAAATTAGTGCATAATAGTAAATTGACATAGAAATCAACCTTGGAAAATTTGGATCACGCAGGACTATTTCTTGGGCACAACTGTATATAAGGATTCCTCCAATATGTGGACGTTCATGAAAAGTATGCCTATGCATGTGTAACTTTTGGTGTCTTAGTACCAAAACGAGTGAATAACCGTATTAGGCGGAGTGGTGTAGGGTTGGATAGGGAACGGTTTTGGCCGACTATACTATTCTTACTTGTTCGTATTGGTTTTGTAAATAAAATAATTTTGTTCAACGTAAACGCTTACGATCAGTTCACAAATACACTCAGCCGAAACTAACAAAGCGGAGTAGGAAAACCCCAAAAATTACAGTTAAGAAAATTCTAGTTTGGTAGCAAACAATCTGAAGCAAAAGTTTTTCTGTCTTCCCATATACGCTAGTGGATCGCCATCATATTTTCGAAAACCATAGGAAATATTTTAGATCAACTTTTTTTGTTGATTATAAATTACAAAGTTTGGTGTAATGTGCGCCCAAATGCACACAGACCACGCCTATTTTTACCCTGAAGCTCTTAACATTTAAATTGATTCGCATTAAGTCGTACTTTTTTACTGATTGTTGAAGACGTTTCAAGTTTGATCTAAGGCGTGTGTGTTAAGGTGTAGGTCAAGATTCGATATTTTATATCGAGTTTTGTGATCGCAAACCTTATAGCACATGTCAGCCAGGCAGATAGGGGGAAAGTTTTACGTTGACACAAAATCGTATGCATATGAAAATTGTATACATTTTATACGAAATCTATACGGATCTGATAACCTTTTGTTAGTGCCACTAAGGCAAGAAAGTTCTAAAGTTATATAAGCTATCAAGAAAGTTCAATTCAACGCAGATATTGTTCGGGATCAATCGATTAAAAAAAATGTATGTGCTTCGAAGTAAATGCGTAGCAATCGATCGGCAAACTAAAGCACATATAAATCCCCGGCCATGCATAGGGAAACTCGTATCCAAGATTCCTCTTTAACATTTTTCCTCATTTTTAATGATTTTCTTTCGATAAATAAAAGAAAAATCTTCAATTGCCATCTCCTTTACTGCTTTTGCTATTCTTGATGAAAGAAAATAAACTCGAATTATTGAAATAAGATGCGGCGTCCTTCTCAACGTTGAGTTGAATTAAGTAAAAATGCAATTCAATTGAAAACTGAGAGGTCAAGAAAGTTGAAACTCTTCAGCTGGGATAAAAAATGTTTTAAATACATTTTAGAAATATTCAAAGAAACGTTTGCTTGCCATTATTGCTTTTGATATAGTTTTGCAAATGAAAATGAGAGATTGGCTCTCAACCAATTTCTCGTAAAACTTTATAGGCAGCTTACTTGATTTGCAGAGAAAAATTATTATTTAATATATGCAACGTGTAAAAAAAATTCAGTAATTGACAATCGTGGAAATCATATTTTTTCATCCCAGTAGTAGTGCGAATAACATTAGCATTTTTAAAATATTCGGAGTACAAATTATTTCCATCTGTGTTCCAAATAGCACTCGGAGTTGTTCGCTTGAAAGCCGCTCCTTAAGCTATACGAACATAAATTGCAACACTAAAGCGTGGAAATCATAGTTTGTTTGGGGCTTTGAAAAAACGCCATTTGCGGGAAGCTTTAGTTTTCCTGTATAATTCAAAGGATAATTTTGATAAATCTTTACGAGCGATAAATATCGGATGCGTCACGATATTTAATATCCAAAAAACCATGACGCGGAATACACGAGCCAGTACCATCGGCGAGAGAGATGTTTACGACAATCTTAGTTGTGGAGGTCGGCAAGTGCATGAGTTTGTTCCGACCTAATCCACCCATAACTAAGGCGTGCTACCAACAAGAATTGATGCAAAAGCGACAAACAAAGGCGCTGATGCTATAAGTCAGGGTATCGTGAGTCTTCAGAATGAAGAGATTCGGCCGTATATAACTAAATAAGCGCAGGAAAACTTTACAATTCTAACCAGGAACATCCTACTCGCGCCACTGTTAGCACAGCGAAGGAGGCATTACTCCTTTCGATTAATACGGATCTTAATAGATGGATTATTCTTTGTCCGAACGGTGCTGCCATAAAAGCTTGTTTTAGAGATAATCTCAACAGACGAGTCATTTTTTCTAAATAGAATGGGATTTGGGAAAAAGTAGTGGTCAGCGATAAATAATATTTTGATCAATCCTTTCGCTCGTTTTGCTTTGAAATAAATGAAGTAAATACTTTCAGTAAATGAAGCACTTTTCGTTCGAAACCGCTTTGAGTACCTTCTTCTAAGTTTTTACCAAAGCTTAAAGCAAATCAAATATTCTTCCATGTGAGTTAAAAGTTGTAGCGGACTGTCAGCGTTTACTCGACAAGGTGAGTCCAATTTTTAAATATAAACTCTTCCAAAAGTATGCCTACGTTGTAGAAGCAATTTATTATCAAATATTCCAATTATTTAACCTCAAGTTTACTCTAAAGCTCATTATTTTCAATTTGAGCACATACTTCGGATAGATGGGATTGTTGGCTGGCCAGGAGACCTCAACTGTTTAAACGCTTTATCAAATCGTTTTATGGATAAAAAATTTTCGCAGTAAAAGCCATCAGTTTTTTCAGCAGCTTTCTAAGAGTTATTGTAAAGAAGATCTTGTAAAACACGAGGGTTTTTTAAAGAATTTTGGATCGTTTCCACAGCCACTTTCGACTTAGTTAATTAATATTACAATGTTTCTTTTATACCCTACACGAACTGTGGTACAAGGGCGAATGTAGGAAATGCCCAGCAACACTTGAGATATACCGATCGATACAGAAAGTGATTCTAAGCTTGTAGATCCGTCCGCTTGTGTTGTTCTTTTTAAATATCTGTAGATTGGAATCTCTCGTAAGTACATCACAGCTTGCCATTATAAGGTGACTACACTTAAGCCGCTTTAAAACCATCTATTAGAGCAAGTTTGTAAGTAAAGTCATAAAATTTTATAATTTTATTAATTAAGCCCTCTGTTTAAAGCGATTTATTTGATTAAAGAGATTACTTCTAATACACTTCTATGACAAAATATACTGGGAAGTGAAAATTTAAATCTAAGTCAAGTAGTTTTTATACAGATTTAATCCTCCCTTTATACCTTTTTTTTTTTTGCAATTTCAAAATAAGTTTTCTTAGTAGAAAAATCTATAAAAAATTCTTCGAATAAAAAGTGTAGAAAAGAAAGCAAATTTTCTTTTATATTCTTTAGTGTTTTCTTACGAAGCCGTGAAGGATTTCAACTACAAAGAAAATCCTATAAAAACTTACACGTACGAAAAATTTCAATATCTCCCTTTCATTTTCTTGTTTTTTTTTTTTTTTCTTCTAGGAAAAAAGTTTTATGGCATACGAAAACTTTTATATGTATAAAGTATTTTTTATGTTTTATATAAGCGTCACTTCCTTGTGCTAGACTTTTGCATACATCCATATATACGCACATAAAGATTTAAAATGTTTTCAGTTATATTGTATTATATATATATATATATATATATATGTAATAAAACGTTCAAAGTGTATCCTTGAATTTTCTTCTTCTACTTCTTCGTATCAATTTCTTCTTTTTTTTTTTTTTTGTCTTCTTCTGAAAAAAACTGGACACAATGATACCGTTTTAAAAAGTGTATTTGCTTTCCTTTCGCTTGATACCTACATACAGACAATTTATGCAATATATTTAAAAATTCTACTTAGTACATTGTAAGTAAGCGATTACAGGCAATAAAACCGTATGACAAAGAGAAGATATAACAAAAACGATATAAAAAAAAAAAAAACCAAACTTTCTCAAAAAGTAATATGAAAGAATGTCTCATATAAATACAAATATGTACATATATATATATATATATATATATATTTATAAATATTTTTATTTAAAACGCTTTAATGCTTTGCATCTCTATTTGTTGTTGCAATGAACGTGAATTTGTAAATGTATAAGTGTCTCTCTGTCCTTCGGATGCTATTTACATATATATGTATATATATATATGTATCACATATGATATGTTTGTTGTGCGCATACACACACTTAGATATATTTATATATATATATATATATGTGATTTGCTTTCCTTTTTCTCTTTCCTGTGCCTTAACTCTCTTCCCATACATCCTATTCTGCATATCTTAGGGGATATTTTATGCTTGGCTGACCAAAATGCATGCGAACTCGAGCGGAAATAGGCAATAGATATATGCACTAAACACATCTAAGCATACTGATGTTTGTATGAGTGCATTTGTGCATATTTTGTCAAATAATGTTTTACGCATATACACACAAATAAAACGGAAAAAAAAAGGAAAGGATACGAAAATATGTTTGTATATGCACGCATCTACGGGTGTATTTATATGCCTGCATTTTTTAAAAGGAAATATTTTAACTTTCATATTATTCAGTACAATCTTGATTTTTTATTATTAATGTAGGAGAAAATCTTAGGTTAGGGTCGCATTTGTGTCACATGGTTTTAAGAGAAAAATTACTAGATTTTTTTAGAAATTTTTGCAATCCGTAGGGAAACTCGCAAGGATTTACATAGTGATCGTGTACTTCTTATACAAATAATATTTTGCATCAATGTAGACGCGTCCCGTCTCTTCTTCTTTTATTGACATTTTCCTTTTCGTAAAAATAGAAATGATAAAGTGAAACTTTGACTTCACGTCCTTAGCTACAAAGCAAGTTTTAAGAAGAGCGTGAAACGGTTCCGAAAATGCTTGCATTTAGTATATAATTACAAAGACAATAAATACATGCTTTATAAAAGATTAAAGTGCTGACGTAATAACTTCACTGTGTTCTAGAAAAATACTTCTTTTTCTCGTACTTAGAATGCTTAGCTTTTTTAATGGCTGCCGTGTAATCCTTTGGAACTTAAATCATACAATTACTACCATTCAATCCTCCGTTTTTGACGTTCCGTTGAACCGAACTGCTGATCTGTTGTGTTTATAAAAAAATTTAAATGACTTAACGAGCCACCACATCATTCTCAGACGATACAAGTAAATCGGGACCAACTTCTTATGGTTTGAATAAAACACGATTACAAGCAAATTGTGATGATAATTAATAAGCTTTCAAAGATGTATGAGATCAATTAGAAACAAGCAAGAAAATTATATTACGCCGTGATCGAAACTTTTATACCCATCACCTTTATCTGGAAAGTGAGTAAAAAAAGGAAAGCAACTAAATTTTTCGACATTATAATATTGGATGGGCGCGGCCGATGTTTTCTATTTTCAGAATAAAAATGCAAATTTATATGGCGTATGTGCCGCACTTTATGAGTAGCGAGTCAAAAATATGAAAAGCGAAGGAGTTCACAGTTTTTGTGGTAAGGAGTGTGGGCGTTGAAGGTGCCTTCTTTGTTGACCAGTTCCGATCAATTTTTAGGTGATATCTTCATTTTTGCGAACGGAAGAATGTTTTTCACAGGTACTACAAGGTTGGGCAGACGGACATTCTTCGGTGTTTTCTGAATTTGAAACTGGCCAAGAATCTGTATAACTTATGAGGTAAGCTATTGAATAAGCTATTGAGTAAGAATATAAAAATTGATGCATCATAATATTGGGCGTGGTCATTTCTCCAATTTTTATACAGTTACTAGGCAGTGGCCCACAGAATATCTGGGCAAATTTTTGGTGATTTACCTGCCGTAGTTTGTAAGCAACGAACAAAGAACCAATTTTTCATTCCTTTCGAAAAACAGAGCTGTCTTCACTTCACGCAGTACTGTAGGTATGTGCCCCGAGCTATTTGGCTTGTTTTCGATACAAACCTGCGTGCAAGAACTTCCAATGTTTAGGCTGCTTTTGAAGACGATAGTTTAATTTCTGTGGCCGTGATAGAGGGACACACACACGGATGGACTGACGGACTGATGGACAGACAAACGGACGGACATGCTTAAAGTCATTTAGGATTTCATGCTAGTCAAAAATATACATACTATTTGGAGCCTCTGAAGCTTGCTTCTGGGCATTGCAAACTTTTTGACAAAATGAATGCGCCCCTCATTCTTCAGTAATAGGTATGAAAATTAGATGAAAACTGTCAAGTTTTCCTTTACCTACATTTTTTGTAGCGATGGTGAACGCTTATAAGACTCATTTTAAATATTCTATAAAATATTTCAGTTTTCACAAAAGCAAACCCATAGATTTTTAATAAATTATTATGGTTAGTACCCGACAAAGCAAAGTAACTTTCGAAGGATAGAACATGTGTTTGTGGTGTCTGGATATGCAATTTAGGCCTTAGGCTTTTTGAAGGCCTTAGTGTTTTTCGGACAAAATTAAAGTCCTATATGTATGTGTAAGTAGAAAACTCTACCAACTATCAAATGCCTATAGAGGACGAGAGTGCGTCCAAAACTTCTCACTAACTTGTCCTAAAGAAGCTTGCATTCCGCACAACAGACTAACGTAACTGGTCGTTCTTTAAATGTAGTGCCCGGCTTTGTCTTTTCTATCGTTCCAAATATTTCCCCTTTTATGTTGAACAACTACATAAATACTTCTCCTCCCTTCTCTTCTACCCTATATACAATCCTTCCTGCCTACTGTTGTACTCGCACGTATAAGGACCTCCACCCTGAGTGGTTGGTCACCACAAAAAAAAAAAAAGCCAAAAGTAGTTATACTATCCGACTCTAACGCAAGTAAGCCCTCATAAAAGAGTCTCTTCGTAATTTATAGGTAAAAATGGAAAATATAGATCAACGGTTTGTTCTGCTTCAATGTAGGATTTTGTCGTACGACACCGTTGATAGATTTTTGGTTAATCAAAAATTGGATTTATTTTACGATTTGAGTTTAGTTAGAATCGAAAAAAGATCTGAATGTTATTTCATTGCTCACTATACGTGTGCGTAGGGGGTTTCGCCAAAATTATCACTTTTTTTGAAGTAACAATTACTACAGTAATGGTGTAAGAAAGTCGATCACCTACATAAGTATCTAGTTGAAGTTACTTAACTAATTTTCACTTCTCATCAAAGTATGCTATAATGGAATTTTCAAATTTACTAATAGTATGACAACAACTTTAGTACAAAAGTTTGTTGAAAGAAGGCAACAACATTGAATGATGAAAATTGTCGGAGAAATCGTTGAAAAGTTGAAAACAAAAAAATATTAACGAAGAATTCAATAAATCGCGACGACATCAAGAAAGTCGGAAATGCAAGATGTCAAATGTGTTGTCGTAGGCGATGACGGAGTGGGTAAGACCAGTTTACTCCATAGTTATATGGAAAACGCTCTGCCGGGCGAATATTTATGCAAGATATGCTATAATTTTGCGGCCGATGTTATTCTTGATGGCGAAAGGGTTGCTTTAAATTTATGGGATACAAGAGGACAAGAGAAATATGAGTCTATACGAGAGCTGTCCTATCAAAACACTAATGTCTTTTTAATGTGTTTCTCTCTGATCGATCCGATATCTTTTGCAAATATTCAAGATAAATGGTTGCCCGAAGTGCGTCGTTATTGCCCTATGACACCCATATTATTGGTGGGTACTAAATT
This sequence comes from Glossina austeni, assembly GCA_000688735.1. NCBI lineage: Eukaryota > Metazoa > Arthropoda > Insecta > Diptera > Glossinidae > Glossina > Glossina austeni. The sequence goes on from KK502590.1 coordinate 183,713, forward strand.
GGACTTGAGAAGTGATAGAAAAACCAAGAAAGAGTTGTGTGCAAAAAAACTGGTCCCCATCACCCATTGCGAAGGTTCACTGAAGGCCAAAGAAATTTTTGCTCTGAAGTATTTGGAATGTTCAGCTCTAACGCTAAGTGGCGTAGATGCTGTATTTGTTGAGGCTGTACGTACGGCCTTGCATCGTACATCGCTGTACAAAAAGAAAGGCATATGTGTTGTACTCTAATTTATGTAAAAATGCCCTACGATTATGTTAAAGATCTACGATTCTAGAGGAAACCTCGCATAGCACAGCTCTTATTATAGCCATCCGCCACTTCACGTTTCCTGTTCTTTAATACCTTTTTCTTTGTGTGAAATGTTGTGAAGGGTCGTGTGGACAAATATATCATCTGGAAGAATTCAGTATATGCTATATTGAAGAAAATAATTCGATTTTTTTTTTTTTTTAATTTAATATACGACAACTCTGTGTAGTCTTGCTTTTCGAAAATAAATTCTTTATAAATAAATTTGTTTGTTTTCCTGGAAAATGAAGGGCAAAACTATTTAAACAACTTATCATATCTTATGATAAGCTTGCTTATGAAGCATCGATGTGTATGTATGTGTATAATAATTCTTATTGCAGGATATTATCGGAACTCATGTTCGGTTAGCTCAGCATGCAATACGTATATTAAGATTTTCTATGGTCAGCTTGCTGTCTCTTTCTTTTTATTGATGACTTTTAAATTGAATTTTTTTTTTTTTTGCAAATAATTGCCATACTTTTGCCCACATTTGCAAGTAAAATAATGAAAAGCACTAAAGTTTATTAGCATCATTATTAAATTTGAGGAATATCATAATGAATTATAAGAGATTTCTACAGGAAATTTCATATATATATATATATATATATATTTAATAAGTACTTGAAGCAAGTTTTTAAAGTTTGCAAAAAAGGAATTTTTAAACTTTGAAATTTTTTTTCGCATGCAATTTTAAGAAATATATCATCTAACCGTGAATTCCTTCTTCTTCAATGTATTTCAGGTGATAATGATTCGTCATAAATAATGATTCTAATTTGTTACGTTTTCACACCTCTTCTACGTCGTTCGAGTTATCATTGTTGTCGTTGTATGTACCTCGGCGAAATTGACAAATATCTAGAGACAGATTGTAAGCACTTTATAAAAAAAGTTTTCGGGAGAAAGCCAACAAATACATTCATTTCCTTGCTTTTCATGTTGATGAGAACGGCGATGAGGTCTGCACAGAATTCGTACGTACGTACGTACGTACGTACGCGTAGTTAAAGTGCTCTTGAGAAATGACAGTTATGAACGCAGTAAAGTGGTTAAATTTGTAAAGCTTAAAAGGAGCTAAAACAAAACAAAAGAGCAAAAGACAAAACAAAAAAAAATTAGTAAGAAAATTATATTCGATCGTGAACGAATCTTTTATACCCATCACCGTTATCCTTAACAAATAGGAAGTAAACTAAATTTTCAATACTCTATAAAATAGGGTGGATGCGGATGATTTTTTTACATTTTCAGAGTAAAAGTGTAAATTTATATGGTGTATGTGATGTATACCACTGTGAGTAACAAGCGAAAAACACGGAAAACAAAAGTGTTCACTGTTTTTGTTATATAAGTGTGTGGGCATGGTGTAGGCGTGTTCAAAAACTCTTACAATATCTTAATGTAATGTTTAGCACAGATATTACACGACTGCCTAGACGGACAGACGGACATGCTTTAGGTGCTTTCTGAATTTGAAACTCGCCAAAGTCTATACACTTCCTCTTCCGCGCTGTAAGGATTTTGAAAAGAATAAAAATTTTGATGCATTCTAATATTGGTTGTCTCTCCCATTTTTATGCAGGTGCGACAGCGTTGACCATAGAATATATGGTCAAATTTTTGTACATTTATCTGCTGTAGTTTATATGTAATGAGCAAACAGCAAAAATTTTTTTATCCTTTTCGAAGAATGGCGGTGTCTTCACTTTACGTACTACTGTAAGCGTATCCTTGAACCAATTTAGTCCATTTTCGACACCAAGCCTATGTGCAAGAACTTCCAATGCTTTCGCGAAATTTTAACTCGAGAGCTTCATTTTTACGGCGGAGAATGTTTACCACAGACGTTATACAGACCAATATGGGGACAACCGGACAGACGGATAGACAGCTGTTCAAGAATTTATATATGTTGTGGGATCTGTGAAACTTCCTTCTTGTGGTTACAAACGTTTTAACAAAGTGGACATACCTCTCATTGTTCGGTGATGGGTATAAAAAAAGCAAACAAGATACTTATGACAATGAGAAGGTAATAATAACGACGTCTACTTATTGCCATTCTAGATGAGTACCATGCAGGTGTAAAAGTAAGATGAAAGAAGAAGAAGAAGAAGAAGACAAAGAAACTGATATAAATACTTTATTTGACACAATAAGATTTAATCAAATTTTATATTACACCGACACCAGTTGAAACGAAGAGCATTAAAAGAAAACAGGCAAGAATCTTGAAAGCTATCATTAATTCAAACGAGACATTGAATATTGCATAAGATTATCTAGTTTGCTTTAGGGTTTGACTTAAAGCGAGCAGATAGCTCCGGTGTCAAGGCCAACCAAGCTTAATGTTACTATCGCCTTATGTTTTTTTGTCTGATGCTTTATTTTTGAAATTAAACTCTCTTTAAATTATACAAAGCAGAGATAAAGAGATATTTTTAATATTAGATTTATCGCACCCGTTAATTTGACGAATTTTTCATTTAAAAAATTCGGAATAATGGAGTCGATATCTTTAGATGTTCTGTTGATTGGTTTTATCTTTAAATTTATTTTATGTGGTTTTTAGGATATTTTGCATAAATGGCACTCCTCTTGTTTGACATATCGGGCACAACGTGTCACTTCCAATAGTACTTTGTCTTAAAAAGTGAGTGTGCCGTCTGAGTATATTCCTTGGCCCTCTATTTTCCATTCTATTCATAAATGAGTTGTCCTCTGGGATTCGATTCTCAAATGTTTTAAAATATGCTGATAGTATGGAACTGTGTGTTTCATTTAATGCAGGAGCAGTACGATCTAGTGATTTGGAATAGAGTAAATGTCACGTCTCTCAATCTGTGAGTACATGTAAGAATTTGTGAGTTTTTGTAGAAGTTCACCTATAATAAAATGGCCAGATAATGCAGGATCTTCCATATATTACAGATCTGGGTATTGTTTTTCATCCCAAAGCGTCCTTCAATTTGTTTATAAGTTTTGTAAATAATTCGGGATACAGTCTGGAATTCATCAAAAGGCAGTCTTGTGAATTTGATGATCCTTCTATTAGAAAAAGTCTGTTCATTGCATTGGTTAGAGTAATTTTAGAATATGTGTCAATAGCGTGGTCTGTGACATTGATTTAATAGAGCCTCTGTGAAAACAATTCCTTATATTTGCTTTACGGGGGCTGAAGAGCGGCCATAATTGTAGTCCACCTCTGTATGTTTACCGTCTGAAATTAAGTAATTTCCCAACTCTTCATAGGCAAAGAGATGCGTTTCCCTTCCCTTTTGCGGGTTCCATTTTTGGTTAAAGTGGTTAACGGTGATACCTCGTCTTTTGCTTTCCTTAAGTAAACTAATATTAATACTCCGCAGCAAGTATCGAGTCACTAAGTCTCAGTTAACTTACCGTTCTATAGCTTTAACTAGGAATTTTTTAATCCCTTTTACATTTCTTGTAAAGACACTAATGATTATTATCATCTATTCTTTTTTCCTGATCCGTTGCGCTTAGTCAAAATGTTAATAAACCACTCATTGCAAAATGAATCATACTATGACTTCCTGTGAAGTGAACTAGCTATTGAGTGCGTATGAATGTTTAATATAAGTTACTACAACTTTCCTGCTGTTAGTAATATTATATTATATTATTATATTTTATTATATTATTATTATATTATAATAGTAGTATTATTGTTGAAATGAGCTTTTTGTATACCGTAAATGGCTGGCTGCCTTGAATTAGTTGAATAAATAGATAAATGAGTAAAACCTCGTCAAATATCTTTAAGAAATTGCTGTAAATCACATCCATGTGCTTGTAAACAGTAATTTCACGAGTAACCTCCAACAAATTTGTAAACGTTGATCAAACTTTTGTAAAGCCATGTCCATATGGTGACAGTGCCGACGAAAATTCATATAGAAACGGACATTTATGACGAAGAGAATAACAAACAGAATTATTTTTTTTTGATTGCGCAACTTTTATGAAATGTAAACCATATTTTCGGACAAAGATAGTATTATGTTAAGGTTAACATTTGATCCCCTCATTAGATTTTTTTAGGCATTAAAGATAAAAGGGTGTCACATACAAGGCTGGACTTACATGAGATATTCTTTTCCGTCTTTAATTTGCTTTCCTTTCTTTGTTAAATTTATTAAGAACTATATAAAGTCACAGACTAATACTACTTGACATTACTTGCATTAACGTGAGTCATACGCCTAGAACGAATTAAAGATTATGCAAATAATCACATCCTCTATCTACGTAGTCTCAAAGTTTCACATTATGGACCGCAGTATCGCAGTACACGCGAATGACTTTATTTTAGTATGATTGCCAAGTAATCTAATGAATTTTATTTACCGTTTAGTTTGCTGCTCGTTTTCATGCATTTTACTTATCTTTTTTTTTTAAATCAATTTTCTACATAATTACCCAAAAGTATTTATGATTTTTTTTTCTTTTTTTAATATTTTTCTTTAATTAACACTTACTTGAGTACAACTCAAAACTCGTGATAAACAAAAAAATATTTTTTTTTTTCCTATGACGCTGTAGTACAAAAAAGTTTTTCTAACAATTACATCTATAAATAAACTTACATTCAAAATTTATGTTGAAAAGCACCTCAGAACGGATGTTTGAATGTGTCAAGAAAAGTAACACTTTTTGCCACTAGAGAAAAAGTAGTAACAGAAGTTAAAACTTTAAGTTGAATTTTGTGGGAGAGACTGTGTACTATATACGTACGTCTATCTGTATGCGTTTAGGTTAACTTTCTAAGGACTTGTCAGAAAATACAAGTTCTTTGCAGCACACCAGCTGTTGCGCTTTTTTAAAACCGTATAATTGACTTAAGTGTAACGTTGCCTTAAGGAAAACTATAGCAAAAATTTCAAACCAAAGTACAATATTTTCATTGGGATTCGTTATGTTTTCCTTATTTTTTTTTTTGTTTTTTTTTTCTTTTCTACATTTTCTTATGCTTGTACGTGCCGTACACATCATATAGGTTTTGTGTATGATGGCTAAATAAATGTCGGTAACGAAAGAAACATTAGAGAAACGTTGTACAGCATAGGGAACTGAGGACTAAAGGTTTCCTTTTACTGTTACTTCTTTTCAAAGTTGAAAAGTAATCCCAGCCAGCTAAACCAGCCAGTCTTTGGGTAAATCAGTGAGTGTTGATTTTAATTAAAACTCAACCACGTATGAGATTAATTGTTTTCTTTTTTGGTTTTGGCATTTTTATTGCAATTTAATTAAAGTTTATTTGAAACTTTTCTGTTATTGTTTTATTTGCTTTTATTTCTTCTTCTTTTTCTTCTTCTTCTTCTTCTTCTTCAAACTGACTTAAGATTTATTTAGTAGTTGGCGAATATGATAAAGTAATGAAACTTGTCTTCAAATTTTTGCCAACATTTATCGGTTATGCTCATTAATAGGTCGCTGTTGCTTATCAAGAAACGATTTTCATATTTGTTTTGCACTTAAAGAGAGAAAGATTCTCTTCTCAAATTCATTATTGGATAATATACACCTTAAGGCTGCTGAAATGTTGCAGCCTTTCACTATACGTACGTTCAAGCTGTTTTGATAAAATTGATTCAAAATTGTTTTCAAACTATGCCGTTGTTTGTGTACGTAAGCAACTTGAAGGTGTATTTAATGGTGCTTTAAGATCTACCTTTTAAAAGCATTTAATATGTGCATATAAATGCCAAAAATTTAGAAAAAATCTACACTGATATACATACAAACAAGCAAGACTCATGTACAAAACGTCAGTGTGCTCTTGAATGGCTGAGTATAACTAAAGAATGAGTTAAAACTATTGTTATTTATATCTTTTGTGGCAAGCGGATAATGCCTACCTTTAAACTTGACAAGTACAGTTCTTTCAAAAATATAAACAGAACATTTCAGACCCCAATTTCTCCCAATTTCTAAGATCTTGACATTTCAAGGAGTAGAAGACAAGCGCACTTAAAAAGTCCCATTGAAGGTGTAAATACGTAAAGAGCTTTATATGTTGAACGGACGGATGGAAATATCACATATTTAATTTTGTTGTCATGTGAAGGCATACTTTTCATAAGAAGCTTTATACGCGAGCGGGTCCAAATGGTTGATCGGGTTGATGATTTCCTTGCCTTATTTTCTTATTCTCCATCTATTTTTTTATCAAATAATAGCTTCTATGAGAAGCCTCATATCCGTATGAGTAGTTGAGTAGATAGGACTTGGGACTACCATGTTTGTCTTCGTTTTATAGGAGCATATATGTTTCTACTGTTTAGTCTTAAAGATGTAATAACTCCGTCCAGATTTTATCGAAAGTGGTTTTTGGTTTATTGAGGTAATAACTTCCATGATCACTATGACCATGACCTATAGGTACTAACAAAATATATCTTCTGGGAATAACTGCTCTAAGCTCAATTAAGAGCAGTTTCGAAACTCGAAATATCATTGTAGTCAAAGGAATACGAAATCACGTTATCCGCATAAATAGCCCAACAGGTAAGAATTGCGTTTACAAAGTCTGTGTTCGCGGGCCCAAATCTGAACGTGGTAGAGTTGACTTTGCTTGTAGTTACGATGAGCGCGCCGTCGGTAAAGGCATTTTGCACAAAACCACTAGGGTACGCCTACTTTTTTATTTCTTTTTCTTTCTTCACTGCATTCCGACTTTGCGTATTAAACGAATAGATGACATTCCTTGAGAATTTCTGGCAAAAATCATTTCCCAGATACCCTAACTACTATTTATCAATTTCCTTGAGGACTAGCGAACGTAGTTGGGATTTCATAACTGGGAAGCTATCTACATGTTTTTGTATTAGAGTACTTCTAGATGCATTTGTTTTGCAGGTCGATATTCTACGCCCCTCTCCATCTTCGCCAATAAATTAATTTCAATAGAAAAACTTCAAGAGCTCGATTTATTCGAGATACATGGGGTCTTTTCTTTCTTAACATTATTATAAAAACGCATTAAGAATCTTATCAATCCTTCGAAACAAGTGATAGTGAGGGACAAACTATCCTTTCGATAGATTTTTTGAAATATATAGCACTTACTGACGTGAAGTCATTTTTCCTGGAAGAAAGTGTAGTTTGTGCGTTTTTTTTATAGACTGATGATGTGAAGGCTTTCCATCAAAGCATTTGGATGGTTGGGTACTTAAACAACGTCCGCATCCTATTCAAATCTTCTATATTTGATTCGCATACCAATTTATGATTCGTTAGTGATTTCTTTCTTATGACGACTTTTTCCAAAATACGACGTAACGAACGAGCTTACTTTCAGCTCTTCGGGATTTTCATCGCACAGGGTAAATGTATCCCCATCACAAGTAGGAAATTATAAAGCAATTAACACATTCGTGAAAAAATATTCAACCATCAAAGCATAAAATTTTAAATATATTTAATAATAGTTAGTAGAGACTAATAAAGGGATGAGAATTTCTTCTAATAATTTTATCAGTAACGTACTTCCGTTCGCTTAGGATTGTTGTAATTGCTGATCGAAAAATAAGGGCACCATCTGCAGCGATAAGCTTTTGCCGGTCTACTGACAATACTATAAAGTTTTTCACTTCTTTGCCAGGGAGATAGCTCTGAGGTGAAATTTCCCTTTCGTTATTCAGCTCCGCTCTTAGCAGTAGACTTCCAAGCTTTTCTTTTCTTTTNTTTCTGGCAAAAATCATTTCCCAGATACCCTAACTACTATTTATCAATTTCCTTGAGGACTAGCGAACGTAGTTGGGATTTCATAACTGGGAAGCTATCTACATGTTTTTGTATTAGAGTACTTCTAGATGCATTTGTTTTGCAGGTCGATATTCTACGCCCCTCTCCATCTTCGCCAATAAATTAATTTCAATAGAAAAACTTCAAGAGCTCGATTTATTCGAGATACATGGGGTCTTTTCTTTCTTAACATTATTATAAAAACGCATTAAGAATCTTATCAATCCTTCGAAACAAGTGATAGTGAGGGACAAACTATCCTTTCGATAGATTTTTTGAAATATATAGCACTTACTGACGTGAAGTCATTTTTCCTGGAAGAAAGTGTAGTTTGTGCGTTTTTTTTATAGACTGATGATGTGAAGGCTTTCCATCAAAGCATTTGGATGGTTGGGTACTTAAACAACGTCCGCATCCTATTCAAATCTTCTATATTTGATTCGCATACCAATTTATGATTCGTTAGTGATTTCTTTCTTATGACGACTTTTTCCAAAATACGACGTAACGAACGAGCTTACTTTCAGCTCTTCGGGATTTTCATCGCACAGGGTAAATGTATCCCCATCACAAGTAGGAAATTATAAAGCAATTAACACATTCGTGAAAAAATATTCAACCATCAAAGCATAAAATTTTAAATATATTTAATAATAGTTAGTAGAGACTAATAAAGGGATGAGAATTTCTTCTAATAATTTTATCAGTAACGTACTTCCGTTCGCTTAGGATTGTTGTAATTGCTGATCGAAAAATAAGGGCACCATCTGCAGCGATAAGCTTTTGCCGGTCTACTGACAATACTATAAAGTTTTTCACTTCTTTGCCAGGGAGATAGCTCTGAGGTGAAATTTCCCTTTCGTTATTCAGCTCCGCTCTTAGCAGTAGACTTCCAAGCTTTTCTTTTCTTTTCTTTTCTTTTATTTTCTTTTCTTTTCTTTTCTCTTCTTTTATTTTCTTTTCTTTTCTTTTCTCTTCTTTTCTTTTCTTTTCTTTTCTTTTCTTTTCTTTTCTTTTCTTTTCTTTTCTTTTCTTTTCTTTTCTTTTCTTTTCTTTCTTTTCCTTTCTTTTCTTTTCTTTTCTTTTCTTTTCTTTTCTTTTCTGTTCTTTTTTTTTCTTTTCTTTTCTTTTCTTTTCTTTTCTTTCTTTTCTTTTCTTTTCTTTTCTTTTCTTTTCTTTTTTAATTGTTTGATACAATCGCTCTAATTTTCGGCACAGCAAATCCAATCGTAATGAGCTTAAGCCCATCTTAACTTTTATGATCATATGAGCATGGGAAAGGTGGCAAAATGTAGTCATTCTTCCCATCTTTGAAAAATTTTCAAGCTCGTTAGCAAGCATTCGTGGATAGAGATCTGGTGGAAAGTCTTCTTTCTTTGTCGCCTACATATCGAGGTTCATTTTACTGTCAACAAGTTTTAAAGTTCAGTAATGGCGGGTTAGGTCTTCACTGATGTTATAAGAAGCGTGCTAGGCTTGCCAGATTATCATGTAGCTCTTCGTTAATGGACTTGCGAAGAGGGTTTTAATCATGGAAATTTCCAGAACGAAGAGCAAGGAATTATGTTTCGATGGTTGGCCTCATAAATGCATGTCTTTCAGTGCGTTTTTTTATGCCGAAGTTATTCAGCAAACGAAACTATTTGTACATATGACATCCGATCTGAAATGTCATTTCTTTCATATCCAATTTATATTGCGCTCTAAGGAAGAAATTTAAAATTTCTTTTATTGCTTTTACTCCAAAGTAGTAGATTTTTTAAGATACCGGTCGATGGTTTCACTACTTTAATCCTTTGCAGCTTGCTTTCGAAAATGATTATCAGGCACAGATGCTGCTCGATCATAATCTCGATGTCATCGAGTGGCAGCGGCAGCTTAATCTGACATTGGCTTACTAACTAATCAACATTGTTAATGGCTGTTATTCGACTACTAATTTAAAATTTAATTTTTACTGACAATTCATGCTAAAAAAGTGTTCAGACCTCTCCCTAAATCTCATTTTTATATATATTTTTTTTTATTATTTTTAATTTATTTTATTAATAAAATTTGTAGAATTTTTTTAATGCAAACCGCACATCATATACTGATTTGATGAATTCACATATGTGTTTAACCTAGACCCACACACATACATACATATATACATATATACATATGTATGATGTATATTTGTATATACATATGAATCGTACTATGCAAGCATAGTGCACGTTTAGTTAACTTGAATTGAGCGTACAGAGATATGACAAAATGGAACAAAACAATTACTTGAATAATAAATCAACTTGTCATGTTTGCGCATAATCTGCCACTGTTCACATACACACACATACACATACGCGCCCGTTCGCTGCACACTTTCGCAAAAACTTTTACATATCTTTATATGCGCATACATAACCAGCGTGTATAGCAGAGCCCAACAATAGCGTATGCATACGCACACACCCACATACTTTAAATGCATTGTCATTGCTATGATAACAATATGACAGGCGAGTTTCAGTTACACCGACAATACGCTTTCTCTCTTTCTTCTAGTTGCTGTCTTTCTTCGAAATTTCATACGTTTTACTTTTCTTTTTTCTTTTTTTTTTGCTTTCTATTTACATTTTTTATAATTCATTTTAATTCTACGTTAGGAAAGTAAATGTATAAGAAAAACTGCATTTTACCTTTAAGCTGAATGTAAATTTCCCAACCAAACGTATTGTAGTTAACGTACAAATTTTTTTTTAGTTTTTTACGTGTACGAATGCATTAGAAGACGGTTTTGTACTTTAAAAGTAGAGATATATCGAAGAGTGTGTCAAATTTAGAACAAAACGTTTAGTTACGTTGCTCTTATACTTTGGTCGTCTGTCGATTCGTCTGCTCGTTTATCCCATAATAATGCCATGTCTGGTGGTTCGTCCACTCCATCACTCCTCCTTTTCTCGTTTCTTCCTTTCATTCGATGTTTCGAATCTTTTCACCGTTTTTTGACATCATCTACGCGTTTATATCATAAGAATCTGTGTGGATGCCTGTCTTTACACTACTCTTGCTTTCCTTTCTTTGTATGCCCGATCTTTCGTTCATTCGTCTTCTATTGCTAATGCTCCCGTTCGTTATCCGTCGAGGCGACTGCTCGTTCATCTTATAATAATGTGCGTAAATCTCCGTCTTTCCATCATTCTTTTTTGCCTTTTATCTGTTTGTTTGTTTCCTTACCTCTCCCGTTCATTCATTCTGCCCCTACTTCGAATCCTCTCGTCATGTGTCGTCTCATTTGTGGGTTTTTCCCATTATAATTTGTCCACAGGTTTATCTTTAGACCGCCTTTCCTTTTCTTTCTTCCAATTTATCTGTCTCTCCGTTTTCCCGTTTATTCATCCTTTATTTCTAATCCTTTCGCCGTCCGTTGACTTGTCTGCTCGTTCATCCCACAGAAACGTGTTCAAATGTCCAGCTGTTCACCAATCTCTCCGACCTTATCTACCAATTTATCTATGTTTGCACGACCGCCTTTCCTTCTTTCGGATTTTTCGTCCATTCGTCCTTTAGCTTTTGAACCTGCGCCTTCATTATACTGATAGCTTCTTTCAGCTGTGTTCTTTGGTTGCGTGTGCAATTGTGTATTCGTAAACATGTTCACTTTTTCTCAAGGACAGAAGTGTCCTACCGTCCGCTTAGTAAACGTGTGTTCAAATGTTTATCGCCGCTTTATCAACTTGTTGTCGATTGATATGCTAATCGCAACTTCAGAGTTACTGACTGCTTTTCCAACCAATCGCGGTTGAGCATTGTCTTGGTATAGACCCATTGGTCCGACAATCCGCCTCCTATCTTGATAGCTCCATTTCTTTATAGAATTCTGAAACTCGTCGTTACTCTGCCTCCCTCTCCGTTTGCCAGTGTCCGCCTGTTTCCGCTCTTGATCGCTCCATTTCTTTATTGAACTCATTCTAAAACTCAACGTCAGTTCGTCTTCTCTTCCGTTTACCAACGAGTTCATTTGTACGAACAGCCTGATGTGAGCCCTTTATTCGTCACCTTGTTTGTCTGTTGATTACCTGCCCAAACCAGGCCATCATAAGTCTGTTTCTATTAATTTGACGGTTACCAGTCTCTTTATAAACCGGTAGACCGTTTATCTCTTCACTTTTTAATCCTCGCTCAAGTTTCGGTGACTTTCCCCTCTGCTGTTTATGGCATTCTTAAAATTTCCAAAAGCTGACGTACACTCTTCATTAAAGATCGCAGTGTTCCGCTGAAGCGTGAATATTCCGTTCCAGTTATTTGATCTATTTATGGTCTTCGATAAGTTTTGTATTATACAGAACACAAGCTGATCCTATAAACAAATTGTACTACAATCACATTTTTATCCCTATAGAGCGTTCCTTAAAGCGACTGTAACTTTTTTTTATTAATTTTTTTGCATTTCTCATAGCTTCTCAGAGTAAAGTGAACGATTCGCAGGAAAAATTTATTTTCCTTTGTTTTGCTAATTTGGTTTGAAATTGCTTAACAATTGTCATGAATTTTTCCAATCAATTTAATAGTTTAAAAATATATATTTTATTAGCTGGCCGCATAATAGGAAAATCATTTTAAATAATGAAAAAATCAATTACTTAAGGAATTCTAAGAACATTTAAATCAAATTTGTTACGG
>KK502590.1:197248-226298 GCA_000688735.1 Glossina austeni
TATATATATATATATATATTAGGGGGACCCATAACTAATAAATTATTTTATTACGCCTTAAAATCTCTAGTGGAGTTCGATCCAAGGTTAATTATACAAGAACTCTCAAGAAGCCTTGGGTTTACTTTGTCCACCGTGCAAAGGCATTTAAAAGAAATTTGCAAGACTTGTTGCCTGAGGCCAATAAATAAAAGCCAGCGATGATTACTCAAGAGAAAATTAAGCAGTTAAGCTGGGAACTTCTACCGCACCCTCCATACTCTCCAGACCTAGCACCGTCGGATTACCATTTTTTCAGGTCACTGGAGCATTCGTTACGAAATAAAAATTTTAATTTCTTATCCGATCAATTCAAACACACCTTGAGTTATATTTTAAGTCACGCCCACCCCACTTTTTCAAGAGTGGGGTTGAACTTTTGCAGGAACGATGGCAATAAGTCATCGCAAACGACGGTGATTACATAAACGATTAAAAACTAAAAATGTCATTTAAAAAAACCTTTTGTCTATGAACGCAAAATAATTGATTAATTATGGGTCCCCCTAATATATATATGTATATATGTATATATATATGTATGTATGTATGTATATATATATGTATATATATATATATACATATTGTATTTATTTATTAAATCGTCCATCATTTTGACGCTACACGCAGACTTAAGTTTAGTTAAGTTATTATACATATTTTAGGTTTTGTGTAAGTTTACTTGTAAGTAAGACCGGACTGACATATGATAGACTAAAGTATAATTGAAGAAGAATGATTTTTATTTAAAGTTACGATATAAATTTCAAATCACAATTTGATCGATTGGTAACACCGATCAGGGCGAAACTGAGTTAATGACGGATACGTAGAAGTCGGTTTCCTTCTTCTGTTTCTGGCTGCGCTACTTAAAAGGTTTAGTCCGGTCTTGTCTTGACAAGAAAAAACAAGGTGAAAGTATACAATAAGGTATCAGGATTCATGTGAAATAATTATGAAAGGAGTTGCAGTGATTCTAACAATGAATCGACGGATAACATTAGCATGCCATTCGCCCTTAAATGCATATATGGGAAGTTGTGTGGTAAGTGAGAGGATGACCGGTAGCTAGTTCCCATTTCCGGAAAAATATGAATTTTCTTAAAAAGAAACTTCCGGATTACCAGACAAAGTTTCTTCTTTACCTCTTACCTCTATAAAAAAGTGGAAGGTAACAAAACGTATTGTTTTTATTGGTTTTAACTCAGCGGAATTTCTTCTTACGCTGTATTAAACAACTACTTATTTAAGTTCCAGGCTGATATACATTCATTGATTCCTTCTCTTCTTGTATTAGGGAACTTCTAGATAGTCGAGTTAAACATGCTGGACATTTGCATTTAATCCAGCGGTATTTTAGGACATGGCCTCTCAAATAATTGCTTATAACATTTTTTTTAACTTTATAAACGTTCTTTCTTTCTTATTCTTACGTCGTCTGTGGGTAGAGCAGTTAGGAAGAGTTAGGCAAAAGAAAAATCATACTCCGTTTCTCCTTTACATTTAACTCAGCTGTTTTTGTGGTGGCACTTTTTCGTTCAACTATTTATCTAGACTATAGTTTACATTTTTTCAAATACCAAAAATTTTTACTCAGTCTCTCTGCTTGGTGTTTGTAGACCTGTTGCTTGCATAAACGACGCTATGCTCTGGTCATAAACGACGCTATTCTGCTCGATTACTTCGTGCAAACGGAATTCAGTAAATTCTCGATGTTGTCCCCTCATTGCTTCCAATTCAAGGGTATTTACAACTACTTAAAAAAATCACTTTTTTACTTTACGCCCTTAACGTTTTCTATTCCAATTGTTGCGTTTTTGTTTTCCATGACAATTTTAGGGAACCAAGTAAATTTTTTTACTTTCGACAAATTTAAGACTTGCTTGAAAAGGTTAATTTTGTGATCGAATAATTTAGAAAAAAGCCTGAAAAAAATTCCTCACCTGTGGTAATTATTTTAAAGATAATATTACTTAACTTTAATTTCAATTGTTGGTAATGAAAAGATATTCTTAATAAAAAAAAGCAAGAACATCGGCAGTCAAACAAGGGCGACCATTAAATATTCTACAGAACTTTACCTAGCACAGTTATTTACCCGCTTTGGTAATTATACTCCAAAAACTAGACATTAATTTCATGCAGAGACACACTTTTAAAGAAAGTCCGCATAATGGAGGATGCCCGAAAGATCACATGGCATGATTCTAATTAAGCGAACTTAATTTACTTCTTAAGGATTTTATTATTTTTCTGTTCCCTTATTAAGAAAGTAGAAATTGCATTTTTCTTCTTTGTCTTCTGTTCTCTTATTAAGAAAGTAGAAATTACTTTTTTCTTCTTTGTAAAGGCTAGCTTTTCGTGATAACCCCTAAAGGTCTAAAAAATAGGCCTATGTGATCCAAATTCCATACCGGTAATTGTTTTGCTAAGTTGCTATTATGGATCAATTTTCATTATAAAATTTTTCTGAAAGGCTTACTACTCATGAGAAATCTGAAAGAGCAGTGAGGCTCAAAAAATTGGCCCATGGAGTTCTAATTTGATCTACCTAGTTTTTATATAATATTATTGTTATGAAAAAATTTTCATGATAAAATAATACCAATTAGGCCCTTTTGACATATAAGGGCTCACATTTCCTGAGAATTTTTTTATGCGATGGTATTCAAAAAATAGACCTACGTGGTCAAAACTCGGTAAGGTTGATTTGTTCGACAATTTACCATTGTAAAGCAAATTGCGTGATAAAATATGGAAAATTCGATCTTCTTATCATATAAGGAATCAGATTTCGTAGGAACAGTTTTATAAGCACGGTTTCAATAAAATGTCTCAGTCAAATCAAATTTTCCATCTGAATTTAAAATATCGAAGTAACTTTTGTCAAGAAATTTTGCAAATTCTTATATTTTTCCTTATAACGAATTTTCAAAAGAAGGCGATATTGGTCGAAAAAGTGGGCCGATCCAAAAGCGTTCGTCCTTAGGTCAAGAGATGTCAGTGTCACAAATTTCATCAAAACATCTCAAAAATTTCGCCCCGTAGGTTGAACACAAAAATTCATGAGCCGACGGACAGACACCCTCAGAATCATTTTCTGAACCGATCAATATAATAAACGCGGGGTCTATCTTAAATTCTTCTGGGTGCCCGCATAAAATTAATGCACGTTGTAGCACCAATGCTGTAGGGTGTAAATATGCAAAACCTACTTTTTACCTTAGTTGAAAGGAAAAGAGCAGCACAGTCTATCTAATTTTTTTGTTTTTCTGTCATTATCTAGTTATGAATTTAATTATAAACATCACTTAGTAACTTAATCAAATTCAAGGTATACTACTAGTAACTACGGAAGGAGAAGTAATGCTCATTAAAAATTACCCCGGCGTTGATACACATTGTTTATGGCTGTCAGCGCCAGTCAGTCGTAGCGGTTATCCATATTAAAATGAAGAAATTCTTTAGTTTAAACTGACAGACTATTGTTTTTTTTTTGTTGTACAACTTCTTAAATTGAAGAGATTTGTGTGCACGAGTCAAAAATGCAAATTAACTCTATTTAATAATGGAACCTAAAATAAAAAATATTGTTGCTGCCACCACAAATTACTTATGTCAAGTTTTATTATTATTATTATTATTATTATTATTATTATTAATATAACCACACCCCTCGTGGTAGTAGTAGGGTATATTAAGTTTGCGCAGATATATGTAACAGTGAGGAGGACTTTTTTGTCCGTCCCACTTTTTATGTCCGTCCGTCCGTCCGCCCGTCTGTCCGTCTAATCTTTCTCTTTTCTTGTGCTCAGCCACACGAAGTTTGCTGCCCCGAAATGTTTTGGTTAAAGACGAACGCTATTAAATATGCTTCCAATCGGATGACCTTTTGGACCACTAATATATATTTCATTATATATAATATATATTATATATAATATTTCATTTTGAAAAGGCCTTACATAAATGCCTGCATTAAATGAAGGAGTGTAGGGTATTTAATGATGGTCCTTGTCCCACTGTAACTATTGACCCTTTACTTTTGTTTATGCTAAAATTTCAAGATATTAATTTATCCCAAAATATGCTTTCAATTAAAAGTGTGATTAAGATTATAAGTTTCTCAAGCAGAGAAACTAATATACTTTCAAATTAAATTCTTTGCATAAAATATTTGATCCAAGAAGGAATTAACATATTGTTTCAATTTACTTTTTTTTTTTTTTTTCAAAGGAATTATAATAAAATTTTATTTTTGTATTAATTTAAAAATTTTTATAATAGCATGAAAAGATCCTTTAAGCGTATTTATGCATAGGAAAGGAAAAAGAAGAAGAAAAAATCAAACAAGGACTTATACAGCCGTAGACAAAAGGCACAAATCTAAACCACAATTTTAATAAACATTTTCTAATTAAAGTAATTAAAGTAATTAAACAGTTTTGTAATCATATTGTGAGCAATAGAGGGCTGAAGGAGGTGAGTCTCTTGGTGCTCGTCAAATGGTATGTTGCTAAATTTACAAAAATGTAACAAGTCGTGGCCACTGGTATTCATAATTACATTCTTGATAATACTTCTACTTGTAAAAATCTAAAGTTTGCCTGCGACTTCAATACAAAATTTAGCTGACACATGGAAACGATTGTGAACAAAACGAAATCTCTTTTAGGAATGACGAAGAGATGGCGTAAACAATTTCGTGATTCTTATAAAATTAAAAGACTGTTTATGGCTTCAATTAGGCCGACTTCCGAGGACACTTTAATTATTTGAGCACTAACTAAACTAAAGGTGCGTCATTGATGGAAAGAAATTGTCTAGTTCACGCGGTTCACAATGGAATTCTCACAGTTGGGCAGACGGACAGATCAACGAACATGATAAAGATTCAGAATTTGATGCTGATCAAGAAAATATTTACTTGGTCGGATCTCTGAAGCTTCCATTTGAAATCAATATATCCCTCAGTATAGCAGTAAAGACGGTTCACAATACTACAAAAACAACCGTTAGTTAGTGTTAGTTGACAATATTGCTTGTTTTGAATGTTCTCACTTTGTCGATTTGTGTTTTAATTTTACCTTAAATCTTTATTCATCCAAAAGCATTTATGCTCGACACCGTTTTTATTGTAGCGATCAAATCAGAATCAATTTCTAAATCGATTTATGGTTTAAAAGTTATTCTGAACTTCTCAGTATAACACGAGGTGAGTCTATTTAAAATCCTTCTGGGTGTTGCATACATTCGCAAAAACTTAATATACCCTTGTACCAAAGGTGACGTTGGGTACAATAAAGCTCAAGAAGGTGAAAGCAGTGGCGATCGTTTAACATTCTGAGAAGTTTTTTTGTTGTATGAGATAAGTTTTTGTAGATGAATAAAAGGCAAAGCCAAAGGCAAAGGCTCCAGCGTTTAGATAATTAAAAAAAATAGAAGCGAATCGGTAAGTTGGAGATTAATGTACGCTAATGAATCAAAGCATTCGTCAAGACTTATTGCCTTTGAGATGAATTAGCAAAAATTATTGATTTTCATTTCTGTGAAAACACATGAAATTGCATTTAATTAAAGATTGAACGAAGAACTTCGGAAAGGTGTTAATTAACACCTTGATTTTTAAGTGTTATTGTAATTTGTCTTCTTTTCACATCAACAGAAATTTTATGAACAAAGAATTCTTTTATAGCAGCCTTAGGATTGTTTTGATTATATGGATTTTTTGAATTTACAATTTTTTTTTCGATTTTTTTATGTGTTTAAAGTATAGATTAAAACGGATTTAAGTTGTTGTCGATTTTGGTAAAACTCTTAACCGTTCGAGTACCAAGCAGCGCGATCGCGTTGTTCAGATTTCATGTCGAAAAAACCCAGACGGTTTTGAAAAAAAACTGTCGAAGAATCCCAAGCAGAATAATCGCGCATAAAATCTAAACAGCGCGATCGCGTTGTCTGGAATTCTTCCACACTATTTTTTGCAAAACCGTCTGGGACTGAAACGGTTAAGAAACCATTTATTCCGTTTATTGTTAAGTTGCGTGCTATTTATATGTTCATGGCTGTATGTATGCATGTTTACTAAAATACTTTTACTAACTGTAATATATTTTACTAAATAACAGTTTCTTTCTTGCTAAACTAACAACACATGTACACACAATGTAACATCATCATCAACAACAACAAATTAATATAATTCGCCAAGATTCGTTTATTAGTCTAAAGTTCATATAAACACAAATAAAAGGACTTATAATATAGATACAAATACATAAACATGTATAATGTAAATGAAATATATATATATATATATATATGTATATATATATATCTGAACTATATGAAATAAGGAGGAAAAATCAAACTTATCGTTCTTACGTCAAACGGAGCATATTGTCATTTATTTACTTAACTTCTCATGTTATTAACAAGCAAAGAAGTTATGTACGTCTACGCTATTTATATAAAATGCTTGTTTGTTTGTTTGATGATGTAGCAGCTATGAGTACTAAGTACAATATAATATGTATGGCACTATAAACAACTTAACATTATAGTTGTTATATAAATATATGTTTATACAAGTGGAATATGGATGATACATACATACATACATACATGCATACACATATATGTAAACAAATTTGCTTTGCACATTTAAACGAACATTATGATGAACAATATAAAATTGCTTGTTCTTCACGTTGTTGCTGTTGCTATTGCTGTTGCTATTGCTATTGCTGTTTCTGCTGTCGATGGCAGTCAAGTTAATATAAAATATATTCTCTCAAAGTGATTTTTCATGTTTCAAATATTTCATCAAGTCAAATATTGCATTTTAGATATTAATAAACGCAAAGCTTTCCACTCATGCTTTATCAAATTGATGTAAGAAAGAAAGGTTTGTGTGTGCACAAGTACGTGTTACATTGCTTGTTACATTTTTGTTTTGTGCTCTTTGTTATTAAGTACCTCTCTTAAGGACTGACACTTATGATCAGCTTTTAATAAACGATTTTAGATAACTGTTTAAGTATAAATAGTTTTTCGGAAAATTGTTTGGAGATTAATTAAAACAAAGCTAAAAAAATATGAATATATTAAGTAAGCTTATGAAGATGCTCCACGATTTTCTTCAAAAGTACTTTTTAAACTTAAGGTGGCAAACTTTTGCTTTCAAGTTTTAGCATTAGACAGTAGAGATAGTAAACCGTTTGAGGTGCCACTAAGTTTCGCTTTTAGTCACAAAACTTCACGGTATGTCTTCGCTTTACTCTTCCGAAGTATGACTGTTAGTATCTTGCATCACTTGCAGCAGTAACTGTATATCAAGCTTGTGAGGAGGTATGAAACATCAGGAAGGATTTGAGACACTCCCATTTTTTCGTTATATAAGTCAATGCAAATTTATTTTCTTAATTTAATTCAGTCTGTCCGTCCGTCCGCCCGTCCTTCCGTTCCTTTGTTTTGTTTTTGTGTTTTTGGTTATAACCTACAGATCGAAGTTTTGTAAAAATATTTCGGCGAAATTTACGTTTACTGAGGCTAAAGGATAAATAGATCGGATCGGGAGGTTCTCAACCATTTTAGGCAAGAAATTGTCACTTTTATCATAAAATCGATGGAAAGTAGGATTTTTCGAACAAAGTCCCAATTGATGAATGGTAATAAATTGTCTTGCACACCTTGAACCCCGTATATATATTTTTTTGGACCTCTCCTCTCATAAAGCTTTGCAAGCAAGATAACATTTTTTCTAACTTTCAGTAATTTGCGACAAAAATGAGTTAAGAATAAAAAATTCTTTAATGAAAAATTCGACTCTCGACCCTATAAGATTTCACTTGAAAATTACAACTCTGCGTTGCGAGAATGCGTAATTTTTGATATTTTACTAGGAAAATGAGTGAAGATTTGATTTATGCGTAGTGTGGGGTATTTAATAGTCCGCCTTTCTCATTTCTGGTCCAGCTTGCGTATAACTAAAATAACTGAAATCATAAGTACAAACCATATCTGATCAAAGAAAAAAATCATATTTTCGGACAGATGGAATTTGTTCTGACACGGGATTTATTTTCTAATAAAACTTTCCCGATTGTTATGCTACCAACAGACTTTGGAAAGTAACTGCAGTGTTGGTCCGAACTAGAAGTGAGAGTGAAATAGAAGTACCCTTTACATCACTTCTTTTCACTTACCATTTATTGAGCTTATCTCGTTTAGCAATCTACTGGCTTAGCAAGGTAACTGGCTTATGAATTAAAAAGAAAAAAACCATTTTAAGGGTAAGTTTCTTGTCTCGGCCTTTTTACGACATATATTTTCATAATTGCTTTAGTTTTCCGCGGAGTGCGAATCCGAGTACCCGAATCTTCCTCCGGGTAGTTACAGACTTTTCGTGTTGCCATATCTTACGTGATAAGAATAAAGGCTTTGTAAGACTTTTTGCTAATCAACTAATTGTTAATGCGGTCTACTTCAACTTTTACAAACATCTTAATATTTAAGAAAAATTTTCGTTTATTAAACGTTTAACACCCTACTCTTAATATCTATCTAATATTTTGTCCTATTTCCCGAGTTGTAAATTGAAATAATTAATATATACAATTTATGCTTGGGCTACGAGATAGATCTATCAATTTTGTTTATTAATTATTATTTCCAAACATTTGCATATGCAGAGATGCAACTACTCCAGTAATTTACCAATTAAATGTAATCATTTTCTCTCTGTCACTTTGTTTGCTCTCCCTCTCTCTCTTCCTTGCTCAGTTACCTTTTATCTAACGAAGTGTGTGTGTGTGCATATGGATGTATGTTTGTGTATGTTTATTTGGGTGTTTGTTTGTGCGTGCAGACCATTTTGGGAATTGCCTATTAACCACAAGTGAAGTTGCCGCAATAAACCACAAATATCTGACAAGTAATTGAATTAAGCACACAAACACTTACCGTTATTACTGAGGGTGGTTTGCATTTGCTAGCGTAAATATGAGTAAACATGAGAATGTGCGTATGCTCTTGATTGAATATATACTATATATACTATATATATATATACTACACAAATAACGCAGTTGAGTTTACAAATATTGGTACATTTTCCTCACAATAATTATGAGTTTCAAGTTTTCATAACACATAATACATATATACATATACCATAGTACATAATGATAAGTTTACTATTCTATAACATTCACGGTTATCATCGGTTATTTGCAATCAGTTTAATTAAATTACACATTAATGAATGCATTGATATAAAATGTAAGACATTCATTACATCACTCAATAAGTCATGTTTTTAACACATATATGGCAACACTTCTTTTAACGGTGTTTCCAAATGATTTCTGAAAAATATCAACCTTTACACGAAATGGGCCGAAATTTTATGACATGCTAACCATTAGTTTAAAAGTGACTGTTCCGGTTTTAGCGAAGCTATTCTTGCAACTTTCAAAGCAAGGAAAAAATTGGATGAACGTATGCTCCTAAAGAGAGAAAATGTCGCTCACAATCAGCATTAGCTTCACAGAGGTTTTCCTCTGTTGAAAAGAAGAATTTTTGGATGGTTTGCTAATTTTAAAGAAAATGGTTACGGATAGCGGTGATTTTGAACTCCCTAATCACTCAAAATTGTTGGTTATTCCAGAAAACAACCAAAAAGCGCATAAAATCGAAAAGTAAAGTTACGTAAGATAGAAGACAATTTGATGAAGCAACTGACAGAAAAGAATGCATTGCTAGTACTATTGCGGATGAAGATGGAAAATCTCAACTCGAGCTAAGTGCAGCCTTTGTCAATTTTTGATAAACACGTGTTGGAAGCGCTCTATGGCTCTCTTTAGGCGAAATAAAACAGATTTTGTCCTTCGATATAGGGAAATGGATGCAACATGGATTCATCACTACACAACCAAATCAAATCGACAACGGAGTCAAAGGAGTGAACAGCAATCGGCAGAAGTCGTAAATAAAGCAATGCTTATAGCGGTCAAAGAGGTGGTGTCGCGAAAACAACTGTAACTTGGAAGTTAATGTTCAGAATGTCATGAACACATTTCGTCCGAAGACCGGTAGTATCCAGAAATCTTATGGGTCTGTCGTTGTGTGATGTGCTAAGTGTGTCTATTTGTTAATTTACTTATTGAGTGATGTATAAATAAATAAATAATTTAAAATAAAATCAAAGGACTAAGAAGAATGAATATCTAAAACGAAACGCTGGCCGCTTGGTAGAAACAGAAAAAAGAACAAAAACAATTTAATTAATTTACAAGGTATCGATGGCTACTTGAAATTTGGGAATAGATTCTTAGCAAATATCTTATGAGAGGTGCAGGGCAGGGTTCTAGACACCCGCGCATTCATTGTACATCAGTACAAAGCATGAATGTTTAGTTTAGGATGCGTAATGCACTGGATGAATGGAAGATTTATTAAAAGATTCGTCAAGAAAAGAACAGAAATTTATTTCGACTTTACAAAATCGGCTAAGCGCGTGGATCACCAAAAATTTTTCAGAAAATCAAATCTTTTTTTTTATTGGCGTCAACGATTTCCCAAATAGTCAAGAATGATATTAAAAGACAATTATAGGCGTGGGAAAATTGGAAATGATTAAAAGCTTTGCTTTCTAGCGCTATATGTGGGCGCTTGAAATTTTAAATGCGCTTTTATCGGAACAGGATTTTTTAAAATGGTCCGGAGTTCGAATTTTTTTTTTATCCGAACTTTTTGCAGTGTTTCTAAAATGGTAATCTGCAAAGAAGTTCGCAGGTAGTTAATTCGAACTCCGGGAGCCTTGTTTTGTTGTTCGAAAATTACGTTTTTTCATTCGAACGTTGGCCAGCTGCACAGAGATCAATGTTTCCAAAAAATCGTACCTCCTTCTTTAGCTGTAGGCATTTAGAGTAAATAATCGCTTTTTTTTTTCTTTTTTTTAATGGAAATTTGCACCAATGTAGGCCTAGGCCGCGAGAGCCTCGCAATTATGGCTCCAGCGTTGCTATTTCTTATTAATTTACAAAATACTTATTTTTTTCCAGTATTTAAATGTGTTTTCAATAATTCCCTCAACTATTATTATTCCGTTCTTACTCCTTCCATCGAAAAGAAAGTGTGAAAAAAGGTTTTATTTAATCTGTTACCTATTCCTTAGAGTTCAGGACATACCGTACCCCTTAAGGTTCATATGAAGAATTTAAAGCATTTTAAATGAATTAAGTGAAAGCATTCATGCTTCTTAATAAATAATGAGGCAAAAGGTATCAAAATTCTTTAAAAACAAAAATACCACAAAATTTAATAATTATGTTGTTTTAAAAATTTAAGTAAATTATAATTACAGCAAAATTATAACTAAAAGCAATATAATTGAATTAAATAAATCTTCCTTCGTGAGCATTTAATATTTCGTGCTTCTTGGGTCAGATGGGTTATTACCGTTTCAGGGTTGCAACCTATGTTTGCTATAAGTCAGAGACTTATCGTTTTTGATATATAGAAGACCAAGTTTCCCTGAAGTTCATCTTTATTTTGAAACACTGCTTGCCGGATATTTATTCGATTCGATTTATTCGATTTTACAAACTTTCGATGAGATTAGATTCGAGACTTTGTTTTCGGCGGATTAAAATCTTTATATTTTGTTGGGAACACTAATCAAGTTTTTAATTCTTGACGATCTCTTTGTGGCTTTGTGGTACATAAATATTAAATGTATTGACATATTTACAGGTCCATTGTAATGTCTAAATATTAGAAAGTATTCATTTCGCTTTCTATGGACCCATTCAATGGACCCGACTCCGTGAAAGGAAAAAGCGTCCCAGACCTTGTTGTGTTGCATTCGCCAAGCTTGGTAGTTTTCTGGATGGACTTGAAACTATGCGCGCATTATTGCGGGCAGTAATCAATGTTTTGCTAGCTGCATTCACTTTTTCAATTTTTATCTAAACGTTCTGTTGAACATCACTTTAGTTGGTTTCCTATTTTTCCAGATTCCTTTCCTTTTTTCTGCCCGTAGTAACGCACTTGTGGAAAACTTTCTTTGCCAAACAACACTTCATGTTCCGTTTCCTTTTTTCTAAGAGTTCGTGGTTCGTTGGAATAAGCCAAAGCTCGAAGATAGTCCAGAAGTGAAAAGTCCAAGGACGCTACATCGTATGATCTTTGCGGCAAGCTCGCATAGGCGAGTTCGTTGTACTTTTCTCGTAATAAATTGATTGCGGCCACGAAAGTGTACGGCGTGTTGCCCCATTCTAATGAGGCCACGTAACGTCCAAGTTGAAATCATCTGTTTCATCCCACAGATATACAGTAACCATGTGTGTCTGTAGCGTCCTCCATGGACTGTAGCATTTTCATGTTCAAAAATGAAATTTTCAGCCCACAGATCACACACAACAATTATTTTTGCAGACATAAAGGTCCTTTAAAAATATGTGTTGTCTTTACCCCAAAAAGGCAATGATTTTTATTCCGACGTGATGTAAAAATATATGGGCTTGCACGAAACGGAACCGCGGTTCCAATGTTTTCGTAATAAGTTTTAACAACTTCGGCGCGTTAAAGTATATGTGGACAGTATTATCGCGGTGCGTACCGTATTCCAAATTTGATCCAAATCGCAATCACAAGAGCCTTTTATTGATATTTATAGTCGGAACCACAAAATTGATTACTTTATACCTTTTGTTAAGAAATATTATTTAGTCACTCTTCACATGAACTAAAATTGACTCTTTTTTCGGTATACGTCGTGTACATAGAAATTATCTACCAAGTCCCATAAAGGGCTTTTCTTCCAGAAATGTCCACTTTTGGTTATATGGTCTTCTTATACTCTACAACAAGCAATTGCGGTACACTGATACCGATCTATTTATAATCACTTCGATTTAGGCTTGTCCATCCATATGTCCGTCTTGCACAGAGGGAAATTCTTGACACACTCTGATGAAATTTGGTTTGTTCATGTGTTTTGGCCTAACGATCTAAAAGGTTGCAAATGGTTCGGATCGGACTACTTCTTCGGCCATATCCCATATCATGTTTTATTTTTAAGCAAAACTGCAGGGTATTTACTGGTGGGTCGTCCGCTCACCGTCGTAATCGTATTACTGGTTCTATTCAATATGCCGTTTAAAGTACATAAAAAATGTTGTATTTAAAATAAATCAAAATCTTTTTGTTGTTGTTGTCGTTGTTGTTGTTGTTGTAAGTAAACGAGCAAACAAATCTTAAAAATTACACAAGTACTTGCAAGGCAAGCAAGCACATATGTAAATGTACATTAGAGCCGCATACTTGAATAAATATTAAGAAATTGTCTGCTTGTGCTAAATACATAAAAAGTATCCACACATACTCCTCTATATAACGATTTAAACTAATGCATTCTTATTTTAGACATTATTAAAAAACCATACGGAAGTTGTTGCTGCTTTCAAAATATACTCATAATCGTCTGTTTGCTTATATTAGAGGTAAAACGCAATATATTTTTGTTTCAGTTTTAATGTAGTTTTACGAAACGCTACGAGTGCTAAAACTTTCTTCGAAAAGTAAAAGAATTTTACCATTTCTACGAAAAGCCGGAAAAGTGTGTGTAGGTGACAATTGAAATTGGAATTGAAATACAAAATAACTTTTGTCGTTGTAACATTTCCAAGGGAAACGGATATACTTAAATTGTTGCCATACCCGGATAAAGTTTTAAAGTTTATGTTTGCGAATGGGGTTAAGCATTAGGTGAAAAATGCCTTTAAAAAAAAAAAAAAAAACAAACAAACAAACAAACAACAAACAACATCGAAATAAACAAACAAAGTTGAATAAGAAAACCTATTATATAAATTTTAATAAAGCAAGTTATCGATTTTGTTGTAGTTGTTCGGGTTTCACATCGAACGATGCAAGCCAGCCCTTATGCCATGTACACACATATATATACATAAGATAAAGGTAAGTATTTTTGATTATTGAGTTGATTTTGTTTTACTTATAAGTTCGACAAGCCACTGACAAATGTGTGCTGTTTTCAAATTCGAATACATTGAAATTCAATCTTCACACAATGACGATATCACCACTCATTTATTGGAATTAAGGAAAATATTCTTAAACCAATAAATGCATGTTCGGCAGACAAGTTTAAATGGGTTTTGGTTGTTGTTATCGAAACATGGTTCTTGATCACAATTCTGTTGCAGTGTGAGGAGGAGTATTCCTTGAACCTGATCACTGAGACGTCTGAGACGTTCCAAAATTTGCAATTATCACTTTTTAAATTTAGGTTTGGAAAGATGAGTAAACAAATAAGTGAGCTGCGATAGCGTGGTGAACAAGTTAAAGAGTCTGTCTAGGGGATTGTCTAATAAGGCTGAGGATTAAATACCGAATATCTGTTTCAAAGCGGACCTCGGTGTGGCAAAAAGTACTTCTTTGTAAAATAGCAAAAATTAGATCTTGTTTTTTTGACACGAAACTTTAGAAAGAAGAAGATTCAAAAACGTGTCCGTCAATACAGTTAAAACTTTTCATTTTCATTCAATACGAAAAAATATTATTTATTATCAATCCTCCCGAGTGGCAGAAGGCAATCAATCTCGACTAGCATCTTAATACGGTCGTGGATTCGAATCTCAAGTGCGATGGAGTTTTTAATGGAGTTTTTAATAAATCTAATAACCTTAGAAGCATGCGATTGTTTTAAGACCTGAGTCTTAAAATTTATTTCTCTGGCTAAAGAAATAATAATAATAACAACAAAAAGTTGTTATGCATAGCTATACATATATATATATATATATATATATATGCGCATATGCGTGTGTGCGTGCGTCAAAGTATTTTATTCCCTGGAATTGCTCGCTTCTTAAAACGTACATGAAGTTAATTTGGCCGTTGATGCTTGTGCGATATAAGTTTAAATTGTTTAAGTGCTGTCGTTCGATGGATCTCAACTACTGACATTAAACGAATTACTTTCTTTTTCGGCCTTTAATTGAGTTAAATTGGATAAAAAAAGGCCATCTGAAGTTACGGAGATGATTAAATTACCTTAGAGTAAAATCGCAATAAGCCATAAAACCGTTGGAGAAGGTTTTGCGCAAAAAATTTCTATCTTGGAAATGATGAGATTCTGAAATGTCCGTATGGCCGTTAATTTGCTAAATGTAAATTTTGCTTTTGCTACCAGAGGAAATTTAAATATAATTCTACATTTTGAAGCAACGAATATTAATAAGAAAAAGTTGTATTTGTATGTCGCATAATCACATTGTTGTTGTTCGCGTGGGTTGGTATATACGCTTTATATGCGTAAATGTTAATATAAATTTTATATATTTGGCAACAATGTGATGGATACAAGAAATGGATTTGCGAAGAGAGTTAATATGGTATTTACTACCAGTCGTTCAAATATATTGGAATTTTTGTTTGCGATTTTCTGAGTGAGCTCCCAATTTTTAGTTTGGGTTTTCAGCGATATATTAAATTTGTGCTACTGCATAAATATATCCAGAATCCAGAAGGATTTTAGTTAGACCCACATTTTATTATATCGATCGATGCACAATCAGTTTCTAAATTGATTTAAGTTTGTCTGTCCATCTGTCCGTCTGCCCATCTGTTCATGTGATCAACCTACAGGCCGCAATTTTTAAGATATACTAATGAAATTTAGTGCATTGACGGGTTTTAGCTCACAGAAGAGCACTGTTAACTATGGTTCGGAGGGAATCACTTTTTCAACTTCTCTGTGTATAACGACTTATTTTGAAAAGACGTTATAACGAATCACTGTAGGATGGCATAGGGTATTCAATGCTGGTCCATGGCCCGCAAATAATGTTTTTGCTTGATATTTTTTTTATGTGTTCGCAGATTAACTACTATATATATATATATATATATACAGGTTTGTTAATTCCAATATTGCAGTAGTTTTGATCTTATGAACTTTTAATACCAACACTTATTTTATGTGTGATCTTAAAGGCTTGGAAGTCGGGCAAAGCACGTTTAGAATGAAAAGCTTGAGTTTACTTGTTAAACTGATAGGTAAATTTATGTATTCTGCTCTCTTAATACTGAAATGTCAAGTCAAAAAGATATACCGATCATACGAGCTAAAGACTTTGCTAAAGTTTCTCTTTCAACCTTCTTCTGCAACGATTTTTGTGATTTCCCTGCCAGGGGAATTTATGGCACAAGTGGGTTCTTTAGTTTTGAATCTGGCTCAACCACTGTGTTTTTTATCTGTTGTGTAGTTTTGCTAAAGGCCAGGAAAGCTTTGCATAGCAGCAAATAAACTGTCACTGACTGAGAGAACACATAGAAATTTCAACTTGGACTTATGGAAAACATGGAGGATTTGTGCAAATGTGTTGTCTTTCACCATATAAATGTAAAATTAATTTTGCGTTTTAGAATTTTTAACCATTTTTTTTGTTTGTTCATATATCTAAAAGTCATCTTCTAAAATGTAATTCAATATAAAAGACGACTCGTGAAGCTTAAGTTTCAGTTTTTTTTTTTTTTTTTTTTTATTTCCATTTTATTTATCTCTGTTTTCGTTTCGCTTATTTTGCTAGTTTCATGTCAATACGATATGCGAGACGGGTGTGTGGAATTTAATTTTCTTTTAAGCAGATTTTCATGCGTATTTCATAAATCAGTTCTTTATGTTCACTATTTTGCATAAACATAAAGTGGCTTTGAAAAATGCTCTTTATTTAAATGTGTCTTTGAAGTCAAATGCAAATGTGAGTATTAGAGAAGCTTATAAAATCTTTCAGATACTTTGCTATATTCTAGTTCTTTTACCATTTTTCATTTTCTCTTTATAATAAAAAAAAAAAAAAAAAAGAAAAAGAAAGCAATTTTTTTTTTCGTTTTTTTTTTTCTTTCTTAATTAGCTTTCGAAATAGTAAAATGAGCATCTCCCAAGTCTCTCTCTGGCTGTTTTAATTAAAATAAAATCTTTTTAATTTATTTAAGCTTATAACGTGACGTTGTTCATACTTATCAAAGCATTTATTGCTTGACTTTGCTTTCTTCGACGAATAGAGAAAATGTTGAGATGGATGCAATTATCTTCAAGTGTTTTGTTTAACTTAATTTATGAATAAATAAATAGATCAAAAATTATCTATAAACATAATGAGATGATTTTAATAAATCATCTATTGGTGATTTGTTGACTCATAGAAGAAGAAGAAGAAAATATATAATAAATAAGAAAATTGTATTTGGTCGTGATCGAATCCTTTATACTCATCACTTTTATTCTAAAAAGAACTAAAAAGAGAAAAGAAATAAATTTTCATACTCTATAACATAAGGTGGGCGCGGCTGATTTTTTCTATTTTCGGCCTATGTCTTATATCGAACGAGTAACAAGCAAAAAATGCGAAAAACAATTGCTATTCCTAGTTTTTGTTCCATAGGCATGTGGGCGTTGTAGGCGTATCCTTTACTCGTTTTGGATCGTTTTGAAGTTGTGTTCCAAATGTGTAGGCAATATCTTCATTTTTGGGAACGGGAGAATATTTACCACAGATACTTCATAGTTAGGCAGACGGTCAGATCGGCAGATGACCAGACGGAGCTGCTTAGGTTTATTCCTAATTGAAAAATGGCTAAGAGTTTAGATATTTTATGGGGTTTTCGAAGCCTGCTTTTGCACGTTATAAAGGTAACGAAAAATATATGAAATTTAGTAATGAGGAAAAAACCAATTTTTCATTCATTTTGAAAAACAGAGCTGTCTTCACTTCACGTAATACTGTAGGTGTGTCCGAACCTGCGTGCAAGAACTTCCAATGTTTCGGCCATATTTGAAATTGATGACTTCTTTTTTACAGCCAGGAGAGTGCTTATAACCGACATTACACAGACGGACAGACGGAGAGATGGAGAGATGGATGTTGCAAACGCTTTGACAAAATGACTATAGAATTCTTTCAAAATAACAAAGAATTTTAACGAGTAGTATAGTAGGAAATGGATCTTGTGCACACTCTTCTGTCATCTATTATTGCTGATGGGGGCGCATCAGTCGATTTATTTATTTTTTCAATTTTATTCATTGCCCCATACAATCCGAAGTATTACTACTAAACGGTCTTTCTCTCTCTCGCGAAATTCTAATAATTGCAATATTTTATCTTACAATGATTTATTAAAATAAGGCATTACACGGAGAGTGGTCGAAAAGGTGGACAGATCCGAACCATTTTTAATAGCATTCGTTCTTGGGAAAAAACTCTATGAAAACGTTATCAAAACTTCTCGAAAATAGCGATCTGTAAGTTGAGTGTGAAATAACATGGGGAGACGGACAGACTGACATGCAAACATAGATCAATTCAGAAAATAATTCTCAATCAGATCAGTCAGTATAATAATAAAAGATGCAACCATCGCAAATACGTCTGGATGTTACAAACGCCGGATGATTTAGTGCATAATAATAATATTTTGTTAGGAAAATAGAAGCGACTATTGCTTGTCGCGACAAGCAAAGTTTGAAGTCTATGAGAAATTTGTAATTTTCATCGTTAATACCTTCTGTCCGATGATATGATAGACACAGTTTTATCTGTTTTAAAAGGTTTTCCTTATTCAGAAAAAAATATTACGAAGACTTGGCATTTCCTGTAGATGGTCTGGACTTAATGACATTGTTTATAATCCAATGGCTCAAATATTTCACTTTTCTCACAGTAAAACTGTTATTCGAGTAAATCCTTTGAATTCGATTAACTTGATTTGATTGAAATTCGAAAATTTGTTGGGGCGACATTCATTGACTGTTTAGAAATCAGAAAGAAGGGACTCCAAGGCAGGGCAGCTTTGTTTAATTCTAAGGTAATGTATATTTTTGAAGATCTTCACAAAACTTGAATAGTTTTGCGTTTGGCATTAAATTTAAGTTACACTTAACCTTATAAAGCGAATTCGTGCCATGAAATTCTTTTCACAGATCCACTAATACATTAATACGTTACATCATTTCACCTAAATCGGTTTTTCATTTATTTTCGTAATAAAATATCAAAAAATTATATCTTGTTTCCATGTGAAGGCATAAATTCATAAGAGGGCCGAAAATGTAAACTCACGTGTTCCGAGTTTATTGCATTTAAATTTCTTGTCAAAGTTCTTTTCTTTATCTATTTTTATCATAAACTTTTTAGACTTTGATGGAAACTGTTTATGAAGGCCTACCTTTCGTAGTAAAGTAACAGTTATATGGCAGAATCTTCGAAAGATTGACGAGTTCTTCTTGATGAGTTCTTCAAGATAAGTGTGCTCTGACCTGATCCCATCTATTTACCCAAGGTCATTGAATAAAACATATTATGTCCATAGCTTGAACAAAAAAGTGCATGGACCGACATCAATCAAGCAGACGCACTTAAATCTATTCAGATAAAAATTCGAAATCGATCAACACAATTAAAGGTAAATCTGTCTTATGCCACCTACGTAGTACTTATATCTGCACAAGTGCATCGCAAGTGGTGTAGCGCATAAGAAGAGGTGTTAATAAACGTATGCCTGCAGATAATCAAACGCATTTATGTGCTAATAGTTATAGCAACGTTTCATTTCTCTTACATTCTTCATTTTTCTCAAAATCTCTTTGCACTTTATACGCTTCTATTTTCTATAAAGTAAATTAAGGTAGCATTAAGCTTGAAACAAACAGCATCTTCTTCTTCCTGTTTCCACAATTCGATAGTTTGGCATTCAATTTTAAATTTGAAAGCAAATTAAATTTATTAAGTAGTATTTCCGGTGAGGGGGAGCAATCCCCTTTATTAGTAGCAAACAATAAGAAGTTATTCGCCCCAAGTAACGAAATAATCTCCATTTACTTATCTTAAGGGGGAAAACGCTTTAACAGAATTCAACAAAAAAAGTAAAATTTTTTTTGACATTTTTTTTTTTTTTTTTTTTGGATGGGGACAGAACTCATGCAAATAATTATGTTCGAGGAGGTTGCTAAGCATGGATTTGAGTATGAAACAAAATTATTATGTTTGAAAGAAATTAAAAAATTGCAAAAGGCATTAGCAACTTAAAGGGCTCTGCGGCGAGCAGCATAATTAGTGCAAACTTTATGCTAACAGAAAAAATAACTTAATCTAAATGTCTCTATATGTAGCTAGAGAAGATCTTAGAATTAAAAAAAAAAAAAAATCACTTTTCATTCATTTTTTCTGTTATTCTGCTTTACACTGCACTATGATAAAAAAATTTATTTTGTGAAAACTGTTAGTGTGTTAGAAAAGTTAACAAGTAAAAAGTAAAAGGTGTTCTTTTTGACCTCTGACCAAGGCAGAAAAACATCTCTTTCAGTTAAGGAATTTTTCCCCATATATTTCAGATGTAATGCATTTATTGGGCTAATAGAAACCTAACCTTGAAAAATTAGTGGCAGTTAAGACCAAAGTTTAGAAGAATTCTTAGTATTTTTACAAAAGTATATTGAGGCAGGTCCACCTTTCAATATACCGATCGATCAAAGCGAGTCTGTCCGTCTGTCTGCCCCGTTTTTGTCTGTTCAAGCTGCAGGCATCAACTTTCGAGATATTTTAATGAAATTTGGTACACCGACGTATTGTGATCCAAATACAAGCGCTATTGAAAATGATTGGGATACGACCGTTTTTTCGACCACTTCCGATATAGCGCTTTCTTTCGCAAAGTCGTCAGAAGTATATTTCATTTATATAGTATAGTGTTTCCAGTGGCCTACTATAGCGTTTGCATTCGTTTTACCTGATTTCGCACTTGTTTGACAATAATGACTTTTGTGACAATAATGATTTTGGTCATCAAAAATTACTCGTAATTGCGCTTTGAAAGTGTTTTCTCCCCGCAGAGTGTTTCCTCCCAGAGGATTTTCTTTATTAAGACCCAGAGCCAGGGGTCATGCCAGTTACTAGCTCAATAGGCCAAAAAGTACTTTCGGCAAACATTAAAGCGAGTTGCTAGACGTTAAAGACGAAATAGTAGAAATACATGCGCTCTTAAAAAATAAAGAACACAGGAATGGTGCAGGAAGACCTGAAGAATACATCGAAGCCTTACTCAACATATCAAATTGTTCCCCTCCTACATGTTCCTATAAGTGCATAGTTATCTCATTCAAGCTGCTTGACCCGAAACGAAGCCTTACGAAACCCAAAGATGTATAAATTTATTTATGCTTTCAAGTTTTCCGACAATTTAGTTCTGTCCGTCTATCCATTTATAAGCCTTAAAGTGTAAACTGAGAGCAAGAACTGAAAGACAAAGCATTCTTATAGCTTAAGTATGCAAACGTGACGTGTAAGTCGCTCAAGTGTTTATAAAATTGAAAGGCCTTTTATTTCCACACATGCATCCTTCCCCAAGCTAGGATGTAGGGCGAGTTTAGGCAAGTTTATCTTTGAGCCTATTTGCATATTGTCTGTATTTACTGAAAATGTCGCTTATCATGAGTAATCACTAAAGCAAAACGTAACTATTGCAATTGTTTTTTGTTACACTGTCAGCAGTTCATTTATGGTTTAACAATCACTTTATGTTTGTGCTTAACTTTACATTTCTGCCTTTTTTTGTTTTTTCTCTCTTGTTGTTGTTTACTTATCTGTTGAACACGAACAAACAGCGATAATTTTTGTGTTTATCCTAAGGTCACTTCATTATTATTGTTGCTATAGAAAACAAAAATGTTTACAGTAACTAAACGACAATTAACCAAAAGTTTTCACAAATAAATATATATACATATATATATTTATATATATATATAATATATATATTTATACGCAAGTATATGCAAATATATATTTGAAGAAATGTACGAGAGTGAAATGAAATTGTTATCGTTAATAACATTGCGTTTTGGTAGTGATTTGCGTGCGTGTTTGTGCTTCATTCGAAAAACATACGAATTAAATTAAGCGTGAAATTTGTGTTTTTTTTTTTGTTTTTTGGGGTGAATTTATTTAGTTTGATTTTCGCAAAAATTTTCCAGGTCGTCGTATTAAAATCATGAAACAAAGCAACAAAAAAATTTGAATAAATCCAAAAAGAAAATTCAAATTAAATTAAATTGTCTCACGGCATATAATTTTCTATAGAAATTTTCATTATTATTATTAACATTTTTTACGCTCGTTACATTAAAGTATTTACGTTAATTTGCTTTTGCTTTCTTTTTTTTTTTCCTTTTTTTTCTTTTTTTTTTTGTTCAATTGTTTATTGTGGATATCATTATAAAAGTACACCTATGCGTATGTACAAACAAAGCAACACATATTTACAAATATAATTATGACAAATATTGTGCGGTAGACTGACATTACTATAATAATTTGTTGCCTTTGTAATGAATGCGATAAAATCAAGAGTTGATTGAATTTTTCGTTATCAATAGTGACTTACAGACCCTGTCGTATGCTAAATTTTTCTTTTCTAGATAATTTATTTATTCGTTCAAGTCGTTATATCCTGCTAGCATCGCCCTTTCAGGTGTCAGCATATTGTTCTCGCTTGGTCTGTTTCTACG
Organism: Glossina austeni; assembly: GCA_000688735.1. Lineage (NCBI taxonomy): Eukaryota > Metazoa > Arthropoda > Insecta > Diptera > Glossinidae > Glossina > Glossina austeni. The sequence goes on from KK502590.1 coordinate 219,885, forward strand.
TCCATCTAGAGGCCTGGTTATCGGTATTCGGTAGATTCACTCATTTCACCAAAATATCCGCATGAGAAGAATGGCGACTACCAAGGCAGCGTTGTTTGTGGGTTTAGACTTCAGTGTGGTAGAGTTCACTTCGTTCGTAGCTATAGTGAGTGTTTAGTCGGTGCAAACTGCTCCAGAGACACTTCTACAAAGCTGCGGCCACTCCCCTATTTCCTTCTCTTTCCTCAGTCCGTTCTGACCGTCACCCTCTTACGCGACCAAGGAGAAAACCCCTGAGTGATTGTTCAGAAAAAAAAGAAACAAAAAGTAATTGAGCTAGAAATCTGGAGCATTTTCCAATCCAGCCTGATCTGACATGACGTCGAAGAAACTTCTACTATAACTGAATGGGAAAAGAAGTTTTGAACAAAAAATGTAAAATATCATGTCCTTGGTCGATACAGCAGTTATTGATATACCAGTGCAAGTATTGCCCCAATCCATGTGGAAGTATAAGGCAGAAATCATTGTAAACCTCTTTTTAATATGACTGCTAAAGCAAAATCGCCGAAAAGTACAAACGGCCACAAAATCATCGCTCGATATATCGAAAAATAAAAAATACTATCAGATCTCTTGACGTATTTGATGAACAACAAACCTATGACTGACTTACGCTATTTAGAAAAGATTTTTAGCCTTAAATAGACGTTTCTCACTCGTGCGTTTGTGTATGTTGTCAATGTCGTTCTTAAATAGTAGGTGCCATAGCAAATTTGATGGTTTCTTCTCCTAGTCATATGATTCTAGGAAGAAAACTTGATATATTTCGATTTAATTAAAGAGTAAACCGTTTATTTTTTCGGGGAAAATTCAAAAAAATGCTTTGAAAAAATGTTGAATTACGTTTTGTGCAAAAAACTTTCCTGCGTGAAAAATAAAATATTGAATTAGTCTTATTGCTGTAAGTTCAGCTAATAGGCAGAGTTGCAGTCTCCTGTATATGTAAAGGTCGTTATAGACCTACCAATTTTTCTAATGAAAACAAAAAGTAAATTGAAAGAGAGTTTGTTCATTAATGGTTGGCCCTTGGGTTTCATCTTAGGCTTCAACACATTCGAAGACAAGATTAAGATTAGAATTCCGTCTTCTTCATAAAAAGGTAAGAATGTGCTGATCTCAGCTTAGTTAAGACACATTGTCCATTTAAATTTTGCCTTTGGCTGCAAAATGTTTTCTAGACGACAGTCAAACCTAGGCAAGGAGAATTTCCGAATATCTAGACTGCACATATACACTTTCTTCTCCTCAAGAGTCTAACTTATTTGTGAATAAATATCGCCTTAAGGCAAATCTTTGATGCCCTTTACCTGAAAAAATAATTGAAAAGCATTTTGTTAAGTATGTGAGTGTTAGCTGATCGAGCGGGTGTGGATTTTTGCGTTTTAGCCTTTGAATCAAAAAATTGTTTCCTTTTTTTAAATGGCCAAAGAGATTGAAGAGAAGTTCCTTTACACAGTGAACAGGGAAGAATAAGAGAAAGAAGTAAGCAAAGAAGAAGAGAAGACAGGGACAGCGTCGCAGCCTAGTGAGTGTGTGCTAATTGGCAAATGTTATGTTTCCATCAGCTGAACACTCGGTAACACGTATGATCAAGTATTCTCTGCTGCGTTGAGATCTGAACCTGCCTACACTGACTTGGCAGTCGCAATTCTTATCGCTACTACTACTACTCGCCTAACCATTTTTTATCTCTTGTCCTGCATATTAATATTTGTTATGATTTGTAAATTATAGTTTTTTGCCTATCTAGGGCACGATTACAAAGGAACGACGCTAATACGTTACCACTAATTAAGAGGGCACACGTCAAGGTTGGCCTTTGATTTTCAACTTTTACGTCTGCGAGCTTTTCAATTTTAAATAATAAAGTGATGGACAGATTAATAGAGACAGAGAGAGAGAGAAAGGTATAGGCGGAGGTAATTAATTCATTATACACATATATATATATATTGTGGAGTCGTTAATATGCACTTCCGAATGTGCAGAAGCGAAAGTGCTAGTCTGATATAATCACATTCTACACCCGTGGCAACTAACGAGTTGAGCTAAGCTAGCGAGTAGTCTGTATATAAGCAATCGTTGGAAAAGTTTCCTAACACATAGAAATGTTTTTTGAATTTCAAAAGAAAGTAATTCTGGACACGCCCCAGTCACTTTAACTAGATGCCTTATGAGCAGCCATCACAGCCCAAGGTTTTTTTTCGCGGTTAGACAACGCCTTTGCACATAAATTCTCCAAAATTGTCTGTCGAATATAGGTGACATTGGACGGTGGTGTCGCATAACTGTAACGATCGCTGGCGAACTAGTTAAATATCTTCTTCTGAAATTTATTAAGCCTAAGAGTGCTACAAGCTGACGTCCTTTCAGAAATTTCTACCAACTTTCTAAGAAGATCGCATTCTTCGATAGTACTTGTTTACGATTCTTTCGTTTGCTGTTCCTCTTCTTCTGAAAAGTTGGATAAAATCTAACTTAGTTGGCGGATAATTTAAACCTACATCGTAGAAGTCCAACTTTATTTAATTTTCTTGCCGAAACTTTTCTCTATACTTTGTAAGGGAATCAATATTCGTTTTTAGTTATATATGTTATATATATATGTTATATATTTTATATATATATAGACGAGTCGTTTTGTTGCTTTTCTGCCCTACTTGAATTTATTTTTTTTATTAATTTTTTTTTTTTTTTTTTTTTGCAAATAATTGTAATTAATATTTATATTAACTTTAAATTGGCATGTAATTAAAGTATGAAAATATTACGCAACAACAATTATAATTATTAACCGCAACTATAGTAAAACATGGGAAAAAGGAAAAATGCAAACAAATAAAAAAAACAGAAAAATATTAAAAAAAAAGGCAACATTAAATAACCTTAACTAACTTTATTAATTTATTTATAAACAGAGTTTAAATGGTAGAATTTGCGTTAACTTTGATTTTAATTTCAATAGCACTTCTTATGCATAAATGTACGCGTATAAATTCCATGAATATTTTATATTATTTAAACATTAAGCAAACATTTACAATATGCAAACGAGATTTCACGCTCTGCACGAAAATCTGAGCAATCAACCATAAAACATTCAAGACCAAATACAAAAGGAGAAAAGCAAAAAAAAAAATTAATCAAAAAAAAAAAAAAAAAAAAAAAAACGAAAATTGGAATGAAAAGCGGAAAAGTGAGAGAAACAATTGTGTTTGCTCAAGTTTTGCCTTTTATTTATTGTAATGATCGCTGCCAAAGCTGCAAAAGATGATTTTAAATCAAATTTATTTTGTTCCTGTTTTCAGTTTCCTTTTTAAAATTTCATTTCAATTTAATTTAAGCGGAAGAATTAATCACTTTTGATAATTGAAATATTTACACAGGAATTATTGTTACTGAAAATAGACTAAGTCTTAATTTGCTACTGATATTACGATCATATCGATTCTTCGAACTTTTCAATTACCCGCAATGAATAACGATTTCATTGAAGGCTTTAATTAAAAGCCATTTTTAACTATTGCTGTCTGTTATGTTTTTTGAACTAAAAAGAAAACAAAACAGAAAAAAAGAAAAAAACAACCGATGCACACTCATGCATACATAAATAGTTTTGCTTTTTGCTTTTACTTTAAAGTCCGCAAACTGATAACTAACAGTAAAAGTAAAAGACTTTCTATAATGACCTAAATTTTTGTCGACGTTATTGCTCTTGTTGTTGTTAGTTTATTATAGTAAATATTTTGCGGTTGCAGTTCAATTGTGCTAAAGTAACCGCTAAAAATTGCTAAAAAAGAAGGCGAAAAAAAAAAAAATTTATTACAAAAAAAATTCTGGAGCACAGCAGTTAAGGTTTTTCTTTTCATATATATATATATATTTTTTTTTTTTCTGTTAAAGTAAAAGGAAAAACTAACAGAAAATTGAATTTTATTTACAATAAAAAATGAGATGCAAATAAAAGGCAGATATTGCAAAAGTTATGTTGAATAAGTTTAGTTCGCTTCTTGTTTTTTTTTTTTAAACTTCTCTTCTGCTTTTTTTTTTTTTTTGTTTTTTTGTGCTTAGTCATGGAGGTTTTAATGTATTGGCCGTTTATTCATTGATTGACTGCACGTTAGTATTGTTAACAGCATAACAGAAATAGTTTAACGAAGTGTGAATGCTTTTTCACGCTTGTTTTGATTAATAAACAAATCGCTTAATATAAATATAAATTTCCATAAATGCAATGAGTATTTTATTATACACTATAGCCTTTAAAATTGTTGACCTTCAGTTCGCTTTCATAAAAAGTAAATTTCTTTAAATTAAATAAAATAATCTAAAGGAAAAGAAATTGAAATAACACAATCGAACAGAAGGCTAACCTTCAGACACTTTATACCACTTTTTGAAAACATTTTTTTATTTATTTATTTTTTTTTTGCCTTTTACGTAGGAAGTGATTGTAAATAAGTTTTGCTTTAATTTACGTTCAATGGGTTTTGTTTATGAGCTAAAGTGTTTTGTTTATGAGTATCAGTGTAAGAAATTTTGCCACAATCGAAGCGATAAATAGACGAACGGGCGAACAAACGGATTGATAAGTTCAAATCGATTCGCGAGATGAATTCTAGCTCAGTTGGTCTAATAAAAGCTAAGCCTTTGCAGTTCTCACAAGTGTACGCACTAACTTAATATACTCTGAACAACGGAAGAAATTTGATATGAAAAGGATTCAGTCGAGCGTTTCTACTTTCAATAATATCCAGCATTGGTTCGGTTTAAATCATGTACTGCATATATAAGTAAATTTAAATGAGTCTGCTTCATACTCTTTCATCCTTTTTAGGTTATTTCATAAAATATTCCTTAAGTTTCTTTCCTTTGAAGTGCTTTTCATCAAAATCCGCTTTGGATTAGGGCAATATAGGATCGTCAAATACTAGAATATTTTGGAAAAATTTAGAAGCGCGGCAAAAACTTGACCAATCCAATAATCGACCCATTTTGGCACTTCTTCACCATTTCAAAACTGGGTGCCCGCCAATTTTTTAGAATTACAAATGGTTTGAAAAGTACGACATCTAGCTCACGATATAGCGTGCATACCGGGCGTGGGCAATAACGGCCCCGCGGACCGGTTGTGGATCCCCGTCATTGTTTTATCCGGCTCGCTAAGATTAAGATTTCAAATAACTCAATTTGCTCGCATATGCTGTAAGTGGACAGTATCTGCCTTTCCTACCGACTCAGTTGTGCAAATCCGAAATATGTTTAAATCTTTCTTGTTCATTAGTGCATTAAAATCAGCGATTTAAAAACTAAGAATGTTGACGTAAAATGCAGATGCATATGATCTTCTTACTCTAATCGTAGCATTAATTACCCTAAGTTGCCATAGTTTTTAAGAAAAGATTAAAATAAGAGCCCGGGGAGAGGATCGATTATATTGCATGAACTAAAGAATCTGTAAGTGTGTCAGTGTTAATATAAGAGCAATCTAGCCTGGCGGACTTAATTTGTATTATGATTGTAAAGACCAAAGTCGCGGGACCTGCGTTCTACCTTCACGAAGTTGTAAGTTACTCCTTTATATTTAATATAGAACTCTGCCGGTGTGAAGTTAAGGAGCAATCGAAGTTATGCATCGAACATTCCAAAACAACATTTCGTTACATGTTGTAGCTTTTCAACGTTAGGTAACAGGCAGAAGAATAGATTGGCATGGCTTAACCGACTTAAGCCTGAGTGCAGCTCAAAAAACGTCAAATGCTTTTTCCGAAGTTCATTCACTTTTCGAAATTAACCGAATATGAAGTGAAAAGCGGGTTGCGTTAACCAGCGAACGGCTTCCTGTATATAAAAAAATAAACTTTGAAAATGTTCATCTAATCGAAAACATCATCATTTTATAAAGCATTTCTAAATATTACAACTGCGCGAGATAATAAAATTACTATGCTTGTGATTTTGAAGCGATGGTTACTCTAAATACAACTGAGCGATTTTATGCAAGAATATTCATTTAAAAAAAAAAAAAAAAAAATATGATGAAAAATAATTTCAGACTTTTTCCATTCCAGACAGTTAAACACCGAAATGCATATATTACAGTGTTAAACAAATTGTCGCTTATGCATGTATGCATGTATATGAAAGAGTTTTCGTTGCCGAAACTTGTACATAAAGAGAGCGGTGTAAAGCGATGATGAATTTCCACATAAAATATCACACATGAATGGTTTACAATTTAAGATGATTTGTATATATATGTATATATATATATATATATATATATATATATATATATATTTACATAAGTATAAGTATGCATATATATATATATATCTATATATGTATATGTGTATATATGTATATGTTTAT
>KK502590.1:237709-251176 GCA_000688735.1 Glossina austeni
AAAAAAAAAAAACAAGAAAAGGATATAATAAAATCCAATAAAATTTATAAAATATATAACTTTTATAAGTGGAATTCGTTTATATGCTAATCTAAATAATTGCTTTGCTGTTTATATTCATTTCCTTATTTAGGCATTTGGGGCATTGACAACTATTGAAAATTGTTGCTATGTTTACCTTTATGCATATGTCAAAATTAAAAAATGACAAGCAAGAAAGTTATATTTGGCTGGGATCGAATCTCGCACACCCACCACCATTCAAGTCCTTAGCGTCCCATGCTTTTATTTATGGTAACAAAGAAGGGGAAAAGTTCACTAAAATGTATTGTTAAGAAAAACTTAATCCCTCACACCGTGACGTCCAACATAATTAATTTAGAATTATCACACTTAGGCTTTTGCAATCGCATGGACAGACATGACTCAATCGACTCACTCTGAGTAAGAATATGTAGACTTGATAGGGTCACGAAAGCTTCCTTTTCATATATCGACTTTTTCGCTATAAAGATTTGTAAGGGAAATGGCCATAAAAATCCTCCGATCCAAACCATTTTTAAACGCACCCGTGTTTGGACCAGAACACGTTAGTATGCCAAATTTAGTAAAAAAAATGTTGAAAATTGCGACCTGTAGGTTAATACATGGCCAGACTTCAAATGGACAGACGGACAGGCAAATTTAAATTAATTCAGAAAACGATTCTGAATCGATAAGTTAAATGAAACTTGCCATCTTGCTTGTTACCTGGATCCTCACAAACTTAATATGCCCTACACACACATATAGTGCAAAAGGTAATAAAGTAATGGAGCTTTTTAATAATTTATACGTACGTAATATTCGGTAATTAGAGGACTAATCAAAAAAAAGAAGAAAGCTAAATATTAATATTGTTTTAAATTCAGTTTTGTCGTTGTTTTTGTATTTGATTCAATTATTTTTACAGATAAATAAAATATGTGTTGTATTTTTCTTTCTATTCTCAATTTAGTTATTCGGCATTCATGATAAACGTAGCAAAGTATTCACTGAATGTTCATCCTTCTCTCTATCTGTGCGTATACCTGCCTTTCAGTGCGTCGGTCAATCCTTAAGTTAGTACTTTTGACCATTCGTCTACTTCTTCAAATCGTTTCCACACACGTTCATTGGTTTTTTCTGGTCTAAGCGTCTTTCCATTCATCCACCTGCTCAGATATTCTATCGTCTATTTATGTACTTGTCTCTCCGATCGGATCTGACGTTCCTCGCCTATATAATTGTTTATGCATGCCCTGCTATTCACCTATATTTTCTTTTATTCATGTCTGTCCTTCCTTCCGTCTCTCGCTAGCCATAAATTCCTTTCCGCATGTGTTGCTGCATGGTGTCTACACTTTTCTCTGTCCATACATCTGTTTGTCTATATATCTGTCTATATATATGTCCGTCTGTTCATACGTTCGTCTGTTTATATACCAATCTGTTTACACACTTGCCTGACTACGTATGCCCACGAAAGCAACCATATTTATATACCCGTCTGCTCATATATTCGTCTGTCCATAGAGTTGGTTGCCTGGCTGCCCAGTTGTTTTAATATATTTTCTAATATTCAAATGTAATAAAAAGTAAAGAACGCCAGACCTAAAAGGGTTTTGCAGCAGCATTAGAAATTCGTTCTTTCTGGTATTTAAATGGTTTTATTTAATTTCTTGTACCTTTGAAAGCAACCCTTTGGTGGTTTTAACTCACAATATTAACTCGCCTCACTTTAATAATTCCTTCAGTCAATATAACACAAAAATACAAACAACAAACATACATATAACATATTCCGACATATTTGTTAATTTACAAAGTATTCCATGCATACGTAGGTTACTGTTTTATAAACTTACACTACGTGGTACTGTTTGTATTTTATACCTATATCGTTGCTATTGTTGCACACACACATTTGCACATATTGTTGCGTTACCTTTCTCTCTGTTATGGGTACTTTTCTGCGTTCGTACATGTGATTGCAAATGTTTTCTTTACTTGTTTTTTTCTTTTGTTTTTCTTTTTTTTCCTTTGTTTTTACTTTATTTTATTTAAACAAAGGACGATGCGGTTTTTACTGGTTGTTACAAATACAAATTGGTTTTTCTAGTTGTCAGCTATACGGAGTACATTTATCACTTTAGGGAATTTGTTGTATTGTTGCAGTTGTGGAAAATATTTTAAAACTTAGATACATGCATATGAGCTCACTGAGCACATATATAGTAGACTTTCAACTTGATATTTTTGCACATATATATATATATATATAAATATATATGTATATATACTTGTAAGATATAGCCATAAGCTATATATGAAACTGTTCATATTTTGTTGCATGTTCTGATATCGTTTTTGTTATATTTCACGTATAACGCCTAGTTAAACATGCAAGAAATTTTTTAACTTATGCCCACATTCTTGAATAGCGCGGAATTCTAAAGGGAATTGCAAACTCCGTCCATCCAAAGGTCGATTTTTATGCATTGATTCTTTGGGTATCGGTTCGTTGGTTCGTTAAGTCCATCCTTAAACCTCAACTCGACTTTTTTAATAACTTTACAGTTAGCTCGTGTTCCTTAAAGCTCTCTGGTTTTGGCCAACCATAAGAATAAGTTTATCAATCCCTTATAGTATCGATAGGACTTCTATCTTAGGCTGCTTCTAAAGCCTTACTGTAAGAAATTGCAGTCGCCAGGATATGAAAAACTTCTTCAGCTTCTCTCAGAATTTTATCAACTTTTGCTCGTGTTTGGAGAGTAACCTTCCATAGCAATTCTTCCACGTTTTTGCTTTTCCAGCATTTCACGTTGCACTGTTCGTTCATCTAATTGTGCTCATCATCTTCTTAAAATATTGTATACCCGGTAAGTTAACTGACCTTTCCAAACCTATTAAGTAATCTGCGGAAAACAAACAACATTTTTTATATTCTTATCGTTCAGGCATCGCAGCGTGAACGTTCAGCAAATTTACGCTGCGTTTCTCAATTTTATTTTTAAAAGTCCGTACCAATGTGGTCATAAAGGAGTGAGATTAAGTTTTCTTCGATTATCGTGGCGTTACGTATTATGAAGTCTGTCTGTATTACACGGCACTTGTAAACGCACGGTTTCGATATAAAACGATTTCCAAAAACCAAATATGTGTGTAAGCGAGGGACGTCTGTACTTCCTTTACATGAAGCCATTCGCCAGAATCATGGATAGATAAATTTTAGTAGATAATAAAGCACCTTTTACCTAACACTTGTTCAGCGGGAATTCAGCTAATATCGTTCCATGATCACCCTGCTGGTGGAAGTTAACTCCATACGAATTTTGACTGTTCTCGAAAGAGAGAAAAGCTGATAGGAAATATTATTTTGACTCGAGTTGAAAAAAACGAAAGCATGTCAAAAAGCATTTTTTTTTTTTTTTGGGGGGGTAAAAGGAATCACGCGTGTCCCAAAAATTTAATAGAGATCTGACTTAGACTACCGTTCACTCTAAGAAAAAACAACTACTTGTGCGCTCCGCTTATATGGAAGAATTTTATTACCTTTTTATCACGGACTTGAATATGGCCCACGCCAATGAAAACCCTTTAAACATTTTTTAGTGCTCAAAACAGCCCAAGGCCAGAACAGTTGTTGTCGAGAAATTTGATCTTTTGGGATATTCGGTGATCGGAAACATTTAGCTGATACATGATATAAAACATTCATGTAAAAGTCAAGCAAGATTACCATATAACAAATGGTGGCGTAGTCAAGCATTCATCATCAAACAAGATTTAAATATTTAAAGACAAACGGCTACAGAAGGCATTTTCCCATTTGGGGGGCGGTATAGTATGCTGCTGAAAAATTTTCTCAATGGAATTGTCGTTTACGAATTTCTGCTAGAATTTTACCAACTTGTTGCTTCTTCTTCTTAAATGATTGATAAAAAATGATAAAAGGATACGTCAAGGGTGTGCATTGCGATCGAAGGGAGCAGCTTTATAATCTGTGTAAAGGATTAGAAGCCCATCGCACACATTCAAAAACTACTACTACTAAGTCGTTAAACTAAAAAATTTACTTTATGATGGTATTGCAGATATTTTTAGCTTTGGCCTGGACGGGTATAATCCTTTTGAGGAAGTGTATTTTCAGTGTTCAGTAGTCAAATCGTTTACTCTTATTTATATATGATTTATTTATTTATGTACTTAATTACTTAATTATTTGCTTATTTATTTAATTATTTATTTATTTTTGTGTGTTATTACTTTTTTATCGACTTATAATTATTCAACTCGAAGGCAACCACATGCAACTCATAAACAAAAGAGGAAAAATATAAAAAAAAAAAAAAAACAGGAAACAAAAGGAAATGTACTGACGGAAATGGTTTATTAATGCAGCACAGCAACCGTGACCTCGGTAGCCACATTTGTGTTTGCGTTTGCAGAACTTCCTCAACGATATAAACTCAGCTTAAAGAAAAGCATTTGAAAAACTTATGAACATTTTTCGATCAGATGTCATGAAAACGGAATCTACGGTTTAACGACAAGTCTATAGTTTTGATAGAAAATTGCTTCAAGGTCAAAAGGTATTTTCAGTTTCAGTTACAAAATGCCAGACAAGTTATCGAGTTTCATCTACTAATAGTCTCTAAATAGTTTTGATTGCTTCGTTATTATTGCTGCAGAAGCATTAAAAAAAAATTAATATAAAAAAGCGTACTCAAGCTTTCAATCAACTAACCGGAACGCTCCTTAAATCTTTTTAAAGACTTTATAAAAGATACTTTTCCCCTTTTTCCTACGAAAAGCTAACAAGCAAGAAAATTATGAATCTTTTATATCCACAGGCTTTATATTAAAGAAGACTGAAAAAGAAAGAGAAAAAAAAGGAAGTAAGAAAAAGCTAAATTTCTATACTTCGCAATATTAGAGGGGCGTGACTGATTTTTTCTGGTGTTGTAAAATACAAGTGAACATTTTAATCGTTTATCTATTGTGGTGTATGAGTAATGAACAAAAAACCTAGAGACTCAGAGACTTTGTCACTTAAAGTTAAGCTGTAGTTGTACAAGAAGAAGAATGTGTGCAAGAAGAAGGTTTTTTGCCAAATTTGAAAGTCATAGCTCCCTTTTTACAATCAGGAGAATGTTTACCACAAATGTGACATAGACGGACAGACGTACATTCTTAAATTGATTTCGAATTTGATGCTGATGGAGAACAAATAGTTCCCCTAATGCTTCGTTCTGGATGCTCCAAACTATTTGATGGTGGGCATAACAAAAACAACTAAAATCTACGGTTCACCATTAAATACCCGAAGTCACTTCGTTTAATACATTTATTCATACAACGATTTTTCAAATTATAGCGTTATAAGGGAAATCGTAGCAAAAGTGTTTCGATTCGAACCATTTTCAACAGCGTTGATCGTCAGCCTGTCAGTGTAAAAATTTGCATCTAACTATCTCGCAAATTATGGCTTATACAGCTAAAACAGACGATAGATAGACGGACATATGGACGGACAAAATGATCCTCAATCGATCAATTCAAATTCTGCTGCATAGTATATCTATCCAAGCAAACTTAATATATCCTGGCCAAGAAGTGATGTAGGGTATAAAAAGGATTTCAATTTTGTAAAAAAGATCTTCACACCTATTTTGTTTGTTCAAATATAAACTCAAGTTGAAAGTTGTCAAAAGGGAAATTTACACAAGCTGTGCTGTAAAACTTAAAAGTGACGAGAAAAAAAAAAAAAAGTCATAAATAGAGAAGAAATCGGTGACAAGTTGTTCAACATGAAATTCAATAAGAAAAGTTCGCTAAAGTTTAAGTTTCTGATTACGATTTACATTCGCCTCTATACATGCATACGTGTACGTGTATGCAGTTAAAAAGTTTTGCTACGAAGACACGTAATTTTGTTTGATTTCTTGCGATACGACGAATTGAAGGAAAAACAGTTTAGTTTTTTTTTTTTTTTTTTGTGTTATTTCCAGAGATTATTCGAGAAAGATTTCCATCGTTTGAAAGAAAGGAGCTCGAAATACTTGTGTAAATTATTCAAAGCCAAATATTACTTTCAAAAAAGCTTCTACAGATAACTGAAACAATTTTAAATAAAAAAAATGTTTTGCAAAACTCATCGCAATTATTTTAAACAATGTTCATAAGTCGCCGAACGTTTACGCTTACCCACTATAGAGTATGGAAGTATACATACATTGTATATATATATACATATTTTATATATATATATATATATGTATATATATATATATAATGTTTATGGGTTGTATTAGCTTAAGAATTCGTTGCTTGTAATATAAAGAGAGAAAGTCTATTCTTCCGCAAGGAAAGGTTCTGGGCGAATTCAATTATCTCCATCTATCTGCTCTTACTTCATGCCTTGAACGTTGTTTTAATATCTTAGTTTAGTTCTGCTAAAATCTGTATGATCAAGAGCAGATAAACTTCAAAAAATAATATCTTTTGAACTAGCACTGCAGATGCAGTGCAGATGCACTGGGTTCTTGTCGTCAATAATCGTATTCACTTAAGCTGTGAAACTCGCCTTCATTCGAAATATTCGAGTGTTGAGAAAAATGACTATTCGACTAACTAACCTACAATTCGTAAGAAGTTTTGTAATTTTGATCCTCATTATCAATCAATCAGGGCAAAGTACTTTTGGAATTTTTTGACATGGGCTTAGAGTCTTCTTAAAATATACCTGCAGCCGTAACAGATTGAATTTAAGAGCCAAGTTACTCGATAGCCACTTAATTTCTCATTTTTCTTTGTTTTTTATCCCTTATTTCGTCATTAGTCTATCCATCCATTCGTCCATGTATCCAACAATCTGAGCATTTGTATGTTTGCCCATCAATCCACCTTTTCGTGAGTTCAATCATCCACCTGCCAATTAGTTGATGACTTCATTCGTTTCTTCGTCATTCCATCTGTACGTTTTCCTTGGATAAAATTTTCACAATCGAAAAAAGTGAGAAAGACAGTTTAAAGTTTTTCGTTATATTTGCACTAGATATAGGGCACCCGTGAAAAATTCATAAACATAAGGAAATCGATATCTTCAGATGTTTTACATTAGTTTTTAATGAGATCATGCATGAGTCATGCTGTACACCTATTTCCAAGGAAAGCCCGTCAATTTAACGGATAATATTTATAAGTTGCAAAAATGAAGATAGGAAACTGAAATTTGAAACAAACATTCCGCAAAACGATTAGAAATTCGAGGTTATAAAACGGGCGCGATCTGTTCAGAAACACGCCCACAATGCACAAGAAACCAAAACAACCTCCGAAAAAGACCATCATTTTTTCATATTTTCGTCTGCATGCAATAAATGAAATGTTGGGAAAGTAAAAATAAAACAAAAAGTTAACAATCAAAGGTTCAAAATGTTCCTCACAGTAATCTTCAATCGTTTGAGAAAAATTTAAAAGAACTTTCTTTAAATTTAACAAACAGGTAAATGCTAACATTTATCTAAGATAAGATTTTCTTTCAGATTAAGAACTTTTTTTTTTTTCGTTCCTGATATACTTCCTAGAATTCAATATTTGTTGTAAACAATTTTTTTAATGAAATTTTTAATTATTTATTTTCCAAAGTATGCTCTTGCTGTTGCTTTAATTTACTTCTGCTTACTTACCGAGAAGATTCTCATTGGCCTCAGTGTTTTAGTTATTTAGCTTTTCATTAATAAAATTGCAAGTTTTTTTAATTACATCATTTAACTGTCAAATAAATAAATATGTATATAAAAATGTAAATAATTTTAAACTTTCTTCTTTGCTAGCATTCTACTTTGTCCGTAGATAATGCAATTCAAATAAGAGAGATGTCATTACATTACACATTCGGTTTAAGTCGAAACTTCTCATACCCATCATATTTGTTTTATTATTAAAATCTGGACGAGATGTGGGTTTAACTGCGCAACATTTTATCATCATATTCATTTTTGCGCTTTGTTGCTTTTTAAAAGATATCTCAATATATTATTTTGTCCGAAATTATGGTTTACATTTCGAGTTTTTCCTTCTCTTTTCAAGACTTTTTCAAATAATGTTCATGTCTGTCCTGCTTTTGTTTCACTTTTCCTTCGATGAGTGTTAGTTTACTGATAAAATTAAACTTTAAAAAATAGTAACATAATTGACCTGATAATTGAAAAGGCCCGTAAGCCAAACAAATACAAATAAATGCCAGTTTTTATGCTTAATTTTCCATAAAGTTTTTGCCTTGAGGAATGTGTTTTTCTTTATTGGTCAAAGGACGCCTTAAACTACTATAAAATGTAAATAAAAAACTGATTATAGAGAAAATGAAATTTTACAAAGATTATAAACTTGATTGTAAATATACTCAGAGAGTCGTATCACTGCTATTTTGTATGCAGTGGAAAAGTATTCTTGTATACCTTAAAGAACCGATTGTTAGTCAGTATAAGTCTTTTAAATAAATTTAGAAAAATATACCATGCAAGTGAAGCGCTTGAGAGCTGATATTAATGGATCATTAGCAAAATAGCAAAGCCTTTCTCAAGCCTCTCCGCAAACATTTATATTTTCTTTTTCATCAAAAGAAGACGTCGATTAATCGATTACTCGTTATCTCGGCATAGGAAAGTGTTCTCTGAATATGCGCTGGGGTTGAAGATATGAAATTAACAATTTTCAAAAGCTGTGTTTTTGTGAGGAGATAAAGCGGTACCGCTTCCTTCTAAGCGAAAGAAACGTCGATTTAGGCTAAAGAGAAAGTTTTTCTTTGAGTTTTTATTAAATGATTACTACGAGTTTTTGGAAACAATTGGAAAGTGGTCTCGGGCATATATTGTTGTCTTGGAAACAATGTACGTCCGTCCATCCGTCTTCAGAAAAAGCAATCCAGGAAGTGACCTTAAACATGGGCTAGGAACTTTTCTAAAATGGGAATTATTTTCTAGATCTGCCTCTCTCTCTCTCTCTCTCTCTCTTTGGCTACTACTGTTTCAGATGACTGCAATCATATTAAGCAGAGCAGTAGCTCTACAAAGTTGAAGACGTGCGTTCAGCGTAAAATGTCATGCAAATCTTCGAATTTGACAATGATTCCTTAATTAAATGCTTTCTTAACTCACTGATTATTTTATTAAATGGTTTCAGAGTCAATTTCCGTTAAAGCCATTTATTTTTTTATTTATTAATTTTTTTTTTTTTAAATTCCCGAGTAGAGCACTTCCTAATTTAGGAGATCATCTGCTTTCAATATGTTTCTTGTTTGCTTTCATCCATAATATATAAATCCTATCTTATACATTATGAAAGAAAGCAAATGCGTGTACACGTGTATTTCTATGTTCGTGCGTCAGTTTGTTCTTATTTTCGTTGTGTTTTGCTTTTCGAAATTGCTTAAAAAAAAAAAAAGTTTTCCTTTATACATTTTTGCAATTTTTATGTTATTTTATTTTATGTTGTGTTATGCTGTTAAGTTTCATGTATTTATGGGCACGTATTTGTTGAACATGTATTAAATGAAAAGCATTTATTTATCTCTTGTTTTGCTTTTTCATTCACTCACAACACAATTTTTACAATTCAAGCAAAAAAGTTTTACTTTGTGCCATAAGTTGAAAATTAAATAAAAACAAAAAAAAAATCGAATATAAAAAAAGAAAACCTAATTACAACAAAATATATATTTATGAAAAAAGTAGCCCTCCCCTCTTTTAAATAATATTTTATTTTGTGTTTGCTTTTCTTCGTTTTGTAAATATTTTATTCTTGATGACAAGTAAATATTTAAAATTAAAAAACTGACAGTTTATGGAATTAGCTCAAAAAACGATAAGAAAAAAAAAAAAAATTTATATAACGCCAGTTACGCGTTCGTAAATATTATATTAAAAATTTATGAAATACGAGGGAAAAAAATTAAAAGAAAGAAACAATGAAGAAAATAGTTATTTTAAATCAAATTTTGAACACCCTAACGTCAAGTCAAGCAAAAAGTTATCCATTTACCAAATGCTTTCAAAATCCATCAAATTCCCTTTCATTGAAGCCAAACTTGTAAAAAGATTCGGTTCATTTTGATATATAGTTTGATAAATGGGCTTAAATCATAATTCAATCGCTTAGGTTCATGATCCTGTGTTTATCAAATAGATATAAACCTGCTCGAGGAAATGTTCACATAGGTACAAGAAATGCTTTCCCAAACAGCTGTGCGGGAGTTTGGATGTAAATACATGGGCCACATGGTCACTTGAGTTCGGCATTTAATGAGCAGAAGAACCAAAGAATTGATTTTCTTTTTTTTTTATGTGTATGAGTAGTCACTAAATGATTCTTTCCTACACGTGTAACGCGGCGAAGGTTCGAAGGTAGTAAGAGAGATGGGCATTGGCCGTAGGTTAGTGGATGTGTGCTAATGCGGCCATACATCCTCTAGCGTGGTGAGACTTCAACTTGCGCATGCCGACATGGTAGTGCGCAATTCTTACCTATTCGCCTACTCATGCAGATGATTAGGATATTGACTCTTGACTATTAACTATTGATTATATGACAACCTGCCGACCAACAGGGCGCTTACTATAGCTACGACCGAGCATACGTTATCGCACCGGCTGCTCATGCAGATAATCAGGATACTGACACGATTTTGGCCGAGTATGGCGTCCTATTGAATAATTTGTGCGACAATCTGCTGACCAAGTGAGCACTTACTATAGCTACGAACGAGTATACTTCATTGCACCCTGATTCTTACCTATTCGCCTACTCATGTGGACGAAGATGCTAGTGAATCGATTTTCGCCGACTATGGCATCGAATAGGACGGTTTTTTTGACATCTGTTGAATCTGTTGACCAACAGGGCTACCGAGGGCACCGTAATTCTTAATTATTCGGCTGCTCATGCAGATAATGACAATACTGAATCGATATTGGTCGACTATGGCGTCGAATAGGACGGTTTATTTGATAATCTGTTGACCCATTGCGCACTTACTATAGCTACGATCGAGTATACTTTAAAACTTCGTGACTATACGGCTACTCAAGCAGATAATCAGGATGCTGACTCGATTTTGGCCGAGTATGGCGTCGTGTTGAATAATTTATGTGACTGTTGTCAGACTGCTGCAGGCGATTGTATATTCGAAACTCAGCTTGAAAATGGCAGCTTCTTACTCAGCCTTCACTGCATCTAATCTTTGCACACCTACTTTTCATTTGACATGCCTTAAGTTTAAAACATTTAATGAGCATTATTAGTCAGCCTTCCTCTACGTTATATATGCACTTCATCAGAGAATACAACGCTATTTCTGTCAGTGGCTCTTCAACTTACACATCTCCTAATAAAAGTTTGCTAGGTAAGGTATCTTCTGGATTTAGCAAAATATATGTCATCCACAAGTCCTTAGATTAGTTACATCTGCTCGATCTAACAACCTCCCGTACTTTCTTCCTTTTTTCTTTGTGACTTAAGAATAATCCCATGACTAACTTCTTGTACCCAGAATAGTTATCGTGTTCCTTTTTCCCAGGAGCGTAGAAATGAATACTAATCTTACAAAATTTTGCTTATATATAAAATCCGGATGACAAAAATTGATGTGGTATTACTAGTAGTATTTATAGTAGTATTTATAGTAGTAGTAAGAGTAGTAAGTATAGAGTAAGTGTAGAGTAGTAAGAGTAGAGTATTTATAGTAGAAACCGTATTAACTAGATTTGCATTCGCTTTAAACTCTCAAACATTTTTCACCTGAGGCAAAATGTAATTCTAATAATGCCATGATTAGTATTATGTGGTCTTCAGTTGCTTTCTTAAATTTTATCAAGAACCTGATTTTAGATTTTAAATTTTCCCTCTTTTAAGTTTTAAGAAATTTACTTCATCCACCTCCAAGTACAGTTTTTCGTTCTTATAAATTGACGTTTCAAGGTATTTCGCCTTAATATCGCACAGAAAGAAAAGAAAAAAAAAAAATGAAAAAAAATTCAATTGTCTTTTTTAAGCTGGCGGACTTAAATTTTGAATAAAATTATTCGCATTAAATGTAATTTTGCAGCCACATGCAGCGATCTTTTGTCTAATCGCAACAGACATACTTATGAAGATGAAGTGCTGCCAACTATTGATTGCGTCATGTTTATATATAGTATATAGCGTTCATAGTGGACGGGGGAAAAATGTACGGGTGGAGGAATTATAAATTGGCAGAATATACGCTGGAGGGGACATCAAATTTCCAAACGAAATTCCATGGAAGATAATAAGCTATTTAATGTAATTTTTGCTCGAAAACAAAAAAAAAAGATCTTGAAGTGAAATTATTATGCTGCTACAACATGAAACTTCAATGGGAGACTTTGCTGCTTTAGTTATTTTCTATACGTTCACAAACGCATATAAATAGGTGCGCTATTTTTAATTATGTCAACGAAGAGATTTACTTTTCATATTCATTTAAATAGGTTTCCTTTTCTACTGCAACTGAGAGTATAGCAAACAAGCACAGGCACACACTCGAGTAGGACTTTAATAATATCTAAGGTTGAAATTCCTTTGACATCTTAACCTAACCCATTTATTTCTTTTCCTTTTGAAAAGCTTATCCGCCTGCAAGGGCTTGGCCCCATCAGCACGTGCAGAGGCCTATTTTAGAGTTCAACAAAGACGAAGAGCACGTACATTTTTTGGCTCAGTTGGTCGGCAATCGAGGCGGCTCGAAGGTTAGCTATTAAGAGTAATGGCTCCCAGTGAAAGTTTAGAAAGAGAAAAATCAAGAAGTTAAGAATCTGCCGCGAAGACCGAGAAACACTGTCTTATTGTAGGAGAAATTATTTTTCGACGAAAAACTAAACCTTCCTAAACCTAGGGTATCCTAAAGTTTATAGCGTTGGCAGCCAAACAACAATTTGACAGGTAATAGTTTAGGGCTATACACGAAAGAACAAAGCGTTTTCATTGTTAAACCATGTTTCAAAAATTTTTGGCCGCCACAGTTCGCAAAGAGTGTCCCAAAATTTACGCAAGATTTGAATTAAATAGAAAACAGAGTCACTTTGTTTTTAATTGTAGTCTTTTTTTTTTATGGGTTTATTTGAAGTCAAAGGTCTACCCCAACATGCAACCCGCAACTGCCCGTGCATTGAAGGAAAGAAATTCAGCCACACTTATGCAAAATGATCAGGGAAACTTTTGATAAAATAGTGCATATGTGCTAGCAAAACTGTGGAGACCGTTTCCCGGATACGCTATTTCACATACCCCTCAATCGCACGCGCTATTATTATACCTACAAGCAAGATTTATTGACATACAATAGCGAAAAGTCTTAAAAAAAAAGGCGAAGACGGTTGAGAAAAGGCATTCGGGCGTTGTGTGTGTAATAACCACAAATACGCC
>KK502590.1:302867-319253 GCA_000688735.1 Glossina austeni
TCCATTCGTCTTTACGTCCATTCGTCTTTACGTCCATTCGTCTTTACGTCCATTCGTCTTTACGTCCATTCGTCTTTACGTCCATTCGTCTTTACGTCCATTCGTCTTTACGTCCGTCCGTCTGTTGTTAAGGGGAAATAGTGAAAGATGAAATATATGGTAAACGCTAGTAGTTCAGAGATAAGCCTTGAAAAGGGATCTAATAAGTCCACAATCATATCATATCAAGATAGGCACTAAAGTGTAGCTTGCAAAATTCACAATTAATACCGCATCTACTTGCGACCAATATTTAAAATTTAAGTGAAAAAGGAAGCATTCGCCATCCATAGTCCAATCTAACAGTTCTGGCTAGCATTGATTAACCAACAAAGAGGCTTACGTTTAACAAAATATTTTGCAATTTTATTGCATTGAATAGTGTTTTGTATTGAAATGCATTGTAATGAAAATTTCTTTTTGCTCCTGAAATAAAAACGATGTACTTAAGTGCTTTTATACTCAATTATAAAATGAAAATCGATCGTAAATAAAAGATTTGTCATTGAAAATTTCTTAAAACTTGCTTGACAATGTGGACAGAAAAAGAAACAAAAAAATAATGAAAATTATAAGCAGCTTAAAATTATTTTGTCGGCAAGAGTGAACGTCGATATTGTGGTGAGGGGTTTGCACATAAAGGACACAGAGTTATTTTCCCATATAAATCATTAGCTTTTAATAATGTTTTAAGGAAAACATTCCAAAGTCCCTTTCATTTCAAATATTGTTTTCATTTCAATTTTTTTTTTTTTTTTTTTTTTATTCGAGAATATGGAAAAACTTGGAGTTATTTTCATTTTCAATGTGACCAATCACTCAGAGGATATCTTCTACACTTGCACACGACGAAGGTCACAAAGAAATGAAGAAAGGGAAAGAATAAGGGAAAGTATAATTACAATCAGCTAAATCAAAGATGGACAGACGAACAGGCACACCTGTATTCCGCAGGTGCACTTCGTATTCGCAACTGGTCAAGATTTGATATATTTTCCGGCGTTTTCAAGTTTGGGTCTGCGGGTTATAAAGGTAATAAAAAAAAACTATATTTTCATACACTATAATATTAGGTAGGCGTGGCCAAGTTTTCCCATAATTGTACAGGAATTACAACATTGACTACAGAACACGCGTTCAGACTTCTGTAGATTGATCTTCTGTAGTTTATGGGCAACGGGCAAAAAACCAATTTTTTAATTGTCTTGAAAAACGGAAGTATTTTTGGCTTACCTAGTACTCTAACCGTGTTCTTCGAACGCTTTTCGATACTAAACTGCGTGCAGAAACCTCCAATATCTCCGCCAAATTTGAAGTCGATAGCTTCATTTTTACGGCCAGGTGAATGTTTACAATAAACGGACATACGGACATGCTTAGATCTATTCAGAATTTTGATGCCGATTAAGAATACTTTGTGGGGTCTCTAAAGGATCTTTTTGGGCATTGTCAGCCTTTCGACAAAATGAATATATTCGTCAACCTTCGGTGACCGTGGGTACAAGAAAAACAAAAACAAGAAAAAAAAAGCAACGAAAAACCCGCTTCAAAATAAGCCTTAATATCGTGCATTTTTGTAAATTTCATGCAATATTCAATACACACTTCTATGAGTAGTTGTGTGAATTACGCGAATTGTGTGAACAGTGAGCAGGAACTAAATAAATAAATCCTGCATCCGTTATAGCATTTTGGACTTTTGTTTCGCGAAATTTCGACAGGTTATGCACGAAATTATTATACCATAGAAACAAAAACTAAAAAATATTGAAAGGTTTAGATCCTCGCACCTCACTATAATAAAATAGATGATAGCAGCGACTTTTCGCCTAACTTTGTTAATCGATCTTTGGAGGCTATTTGCTCATAAGGTACAATTATTCTGATAAGCATTTCGTTATAACTGATATTGCATTCAAATCAGTAAACGAGGAAGGATGGGTCATAAAATTCAACTCCTTTAATTGACAAGACTATGCTAGAAATTTACTGCATAATTGATTGTGTGGCTTTTCTGTACCGGAGACATAGTAAAGCATACCCATCAGAGTATTTAACAACAGGTAAGAGAATTATGTGCAGCTGCGAACGAATCTTTTGTACCCATAAATTTTGCTTTAAAAAAAAGTTAAAAATAAAAAAAAACTCATTTTTGGTAGTTTATAACGGGCGTGGTTGATTTCCCCATGTTTATAGAAAGGAAATTTTTAACAAGCATTCCGGCCTTTCAAGAATAATAAAACCCTGCAAAGAGATGTGTTTTTAGTGTACGTCATACTGCAAGTGTGCGCTTGGATTGGGTTGCGTATAAGAATTTTGAATGCTTTTGCTAAACTTGAAGTCCATGCCTTCGTTTTTACGACCAGGACAGATAGACCTTACACAGTTGACGAGGCCAGCGGACAGACGCACATTTTCAACTCGATTCAGAAAATGATTCTGGACTATATGTTCAATGTATTTCCAAGGCATTCTTGTTGGTGTTGCGAACATTTCAACAAACCAAATATATTTCCATTCTTAGTTAGTTGATTGGTTGGTATAAAAAGAAATTGATTATTGAATATTTCAAAAGTTTTAAGCTTATTGGGTATGTTTTTCAATGAAACTTACAACCTTGTTAATGTTGTTTACAAGAAACGAAGCACACAACTTCAACCTAACCATTATATATGCAGACAGACAGACAGATAGGACACAATATATGTCTGTATTAAATTATATAAAACCAAAAGTCTATTTATTCCCCACATCACAACCACCTTTCTCAGTTTTGTTTCGTTCTTGGCTTTATGCTCTGGGGTTAAATTGTGGATTGTGTAATAAAAAACCATGTTATGTCTTTATAACCGCATTATACAATATTTTAGTCGGAAAAACGGAATTAGCATGCATAGCATGTATATATGTTTATCTATAGTATATAGTATATGTTATATTACAACTTCGTATCTATGTGAGTATTAATAGTTATTTAGGTTATATCTATAAGGGAAAAAAACAAAATTATTTTCCGTTTATCTGGCATACATACATACATACATACATACATACATACACACATACATACATACATACATACATACATACATACATACATACCTATACTTCTACATAAACATATGTATATACAAATCCCTATATACATATATTTATGTGCATAAATAATGTATGTATGCTTGTGCAGTGTGAGCTTATACATGCTTGGGCGTATACCGATACGCGTCTTGCTCTAGTGGAAAAGAAAGAAAATATTACATTACGAGTACGCAGACAAGGGAGCTTTCGATACATGTTTGTTGCTATATGCTTTTTTTTAATTTTATGACATTATATAGCTATAATGGGAAGAAAACTTAAATTTAGTCCTACGTTTGCTGATATGCGCAATACACGTTTGCTTGATTAGAATAAAAACAAGAAAACATTTCAATTTCATTCCGAAGGTATAAACGGATGCAAGTTTTCCTTTCTTGCTGATTGAAGGGGTTTTTGGAAAATCTTTTCTCAGTGACCTCAAAAAATTGTCCAATTAAATAAACTGATGATTTTCAGAGAATTCTTAAACCTAAGGCTGCAATTAAAGCAAAGTGTGAATGATTTACGGGTAAAGACTTTCCCTGCAGAAAATTATCGGAAAAGATTCTTACTTGTCACGAGATAAAACTGGGCATACTTTTAATAGGTTTGAGTTTTTGAACACGCAGTTTATAACATGAAATAAAAATAATGTGAAACATTATAGTCGCCCTATAAAGGCATTTAAATACTCTGCAACACCCCGTCTTCTCTTACATGCGTCGTGAAATACGAAAAATTATATCTTGGTTCCACGACTTACAAAAACTCGTTTTTCATCACAACCCTTCTATGCAAAGAAGCAGCAAAAAGGATACCAATGCGAACTTAATTGAATAAAAGTGATTTCGGTTTATTATTCTTCCATCATTCTGGTCTTTGCTTTTAGCGAGAGCTTTTACATGGGAATGACTACAAAAAAATAGAGGCATGTGGTCCAAATTTTTCATTGTAAAACACTTTACGTCATTTGCATTATAGACGACTAAGAGTTAGCCCTTGAAGCAAAGAATGCTTGTGTATAGGAAGTAAGTTCAAAAAATGGTCCCGTCATTCTCCACATTCATGTAGAAGGTAAGCTTAATACAGTAAGCAGTAAGCAGTAGTAAGCTTAAATACAGTTTTTACCGTCTTTTCTTTTGAAGAATATTAAAAACGTAAATGAATTTTTTAAAACAATTTCATATACAAACATAAAGATGATGCGAGTCAATCTATTTTTGATTACTTGTCGTTCTTGTGTTAAAGTAGATGAATGTTTGAAATTTTATTGAAAATTGTGTATGTTGAGTGCAAAGGGCCATAGATAGACATTAGACAGACAGACGGACCGAAGTAAGGTTAAGTTCATTTTGAAAATTATTTCAAATTGTTTGATATAATAAAAGATGACTTAATCAATAGTCACTCGAGTTTTTAGAGGCTATGAATAATCACAAAAGGTTAAGTAAAAGGTAAAACTTGACGATTATTTTTAGATAGCTCTCTTAGAAAAAGGTTTTTTATACCTATTACCGTAGGGTGACGGGTATGTTCATGTTATCATAATGTTTGCAACGCTTGTAGGAAAGCATCGGATGCCCATGATCATCATCAAAGTCGGAATAAACATAAGCATGTTCGTCTGTTCGTATGTTCGTTTGTTCGTATGCTCGTTTGCTCATATGTTCGTTTGTTCGTATGTTCGTTTGCTCGTATGTCCGTCTGTGTATCTTTTCGTCTGTTCGACTGTATTATAACTGTGGTATACTCTCTGTCTGACACTGATACGGTCCTATCATCTTATGCTTTCTTTTTATGTTTCTTCGCTTAAGCACTCGTCGAATCTGCCAAAAATGCTGCAAAAAGATTACTATAAGGGAAAGAAGCTTTCAATTGTTAAAATGGTCGATTATTGTTCATAGAGCGGTACGAGAGATATTGTGAGTGAACTAAACAGCTTATGCGAAAAATATTTACAAAAGGCAGTAGAGACAACACATTCCTGTCAATAGAACTTTTAAAGCCAATAACCTAATTATGTGATGCAGAGAATTTAATTTAAAGGTAAAGTGAACATTCGACAAAAATTCCTCTAATTGCCAATTGTTGCAATTGTTCTCAAGGCTACACTTTTGCAGCTCGAATAGGAAGTTTTGCTGTGTCCACCGCAGTCACTAAACAGAGCGCCTTTTCAATATCATTTGCTCGGATCGATGCAGCATGGCATGGCTGTCATGCAGCTTCACAAAGTCGAAGAAGTGTGAAAATGGGTCGATGATTGGATCGCTGCCAAACTAATATAAATTGTTTCGACACCCTTTCGCAATTGCTGTCAGAATGATTGAAAGTTTATGGAAACACTTAATATTATTATTGAAGTATTTATTAGTTTACAATTACGATAACTAAGTTTCCTTTTGTACACGTACGTAGGTGACTGTCTTGAATTAAATAATATAAATAAATAAATAAATAAATAATTTGACTGTTATGTACTAGCCACTCGTCATTTGAGGTCGAAAAAATTTGGGGAAATACGGGTCGAATTAATTTTCGTATAAAAAGCAAGAGAATTTCGGGTAACCACAACAACAAATCTTGTTTTTTCTTTTTTTTTCTAAATCAATGTCAAATAATCTATGCCTTGCTATTCCAAGTGAAAACCATTACTTGTTGTTAGTGAAAATATGTCCCGTAGCACTATCTCAATTTACTTAAGTGCACAAGTTTACGTATTTCAAAAAAAAGAAAAAAAAAAATGTCTAACTCACAAAGCGTCTCTGCTTTTTAATGCAATAAAATGCTTTTCAAGTCTTTTCTTAGCCTTGCAAGCTGCTGTGGTATGTAAAATTTAATTTAAAATAAACAAGATTTTAAATAAAATTCATCTCGAGACGTCTATGCATACTTACAGTAAATGCCTTTTTAAAGCAGTTTCTAAGGCAAAGGTGTTTATTTCCTACACAAAAGTAATGCTTTGATATTAAGTTAACTTTTTAACAGATTCGGAATTTTACAGGTATAGGATTTCATTTTATTTCTTTGCTAATAAACAAAAGATCTCTTTACAACTTGAATGGTGCGGTTACATGCTGACAAAGCATGTATTTTATGCAAAATGTCAAAAGGAAACTCATAAAGTAAAGCAAATAAATGCTTTATTGCTTTGATTTAAGTTAAAGAATCTATAAAATTTGTATTGTATCTTAAACGAGAAATCGTTCGTTTTTATTGTATGGAATGCGAGGATAAAATTTAATCACAAAATAAAAAGTCACAATAAAAGTCACGTAAAGCAAAGCAATGTAAAATGTTTTTTAATATTACTCTGGAAAAACAATCTTATGGTGCTTAACGCGCAAAAGAATTACAAGAAGCCCTCATTTAGGAGGAGGACCATATCATGTATGGAATAGTTTATTGAGTCGCAAAAACTGGAAAATATAGAGTCATTCATTGATTTGTTCATTCGACCAATAGTACGTGTTGAGCTGACCATAAATTCGGTAAGGACTACGGTCGGTTTTATTAAATGATGGCCGAAAGACTTTGACAATCGTTATGTTACCAGAAGGTTAACTATATGAATTTGGTGGGGCCCTTTATTGGAATATGCCTCCGTCCTATGGTCTCCTTCCTATAGGCTTCCAACAGGTGTTCACTCAATAGAACCGGTTCAGAAGCAATTCCCAAAGCCCTCAAATTTTTGAGATTCTTTGATGAAATTCGAACTGATTACGCATTTTGGCTCAAGGACGAACGATATTAAAAATGTTTCGGATCGGATCACTCCTCAACATATTCGTAGATAATGCCTTATTATGAAAAGTCATTAATATGAGTAACTGGGCCGTGGGGCTGTTAAAGATCGGGCGTGACCCGCTTCTTCTATATTATTGTTAAATATATCTCTATATACATATAGATATAGATCGCGTTGAAAAAGAAATTCATTCATTTCGAAAAATGTACAAAATCTTGTTACCGCTTAAAAGCATTGTATTCTTATTAAGAAGACTTATTACCACTCTCTAAGACTTATACGAATTATTTGCTACAAAAGAAATTCTTATTTGTTTCCTCGTTGAAGTACTTTTTATATAAACTAATTAAAAGAAGTTTTTTAATTCAGTGTTTACGTTAACTACTATTATTATTATTATCTCATTCTCTTTCTTTTAATTCTCTTTTTTAAGTATAAATCTTGTTTTCAAGTTTTTCTTAAATTCAATTTGACTGATGATTTCATTCAAGTTCTGTATCTTAGGAAAACTTATCTCACGTTTCCCACTTTTTCTTGCCAACTTGTTGTGTAGTATTTGGGTTTGAGAACTTCATCGAAATGAATGAAACTTTGCCTTAGAAGTTTCCTTAAAATACAATTCGTTTTGTTGTTTTTCGCTTTACGTTTTTCTTTGTATCCCCCGTGAGGAGGTATAGCACTTTTGTTTTCACAGAAGGAAGCTTTGAAGATATAATTCGAATATTTAACTTCATTAAGAGGTTTTGATTTCGCGTGAAGTTAACTGTAGCCATCTACTTCTTGCAATTATATCTTTATAGAGAGCGAAAGATTCGAATTAAATCAAATTTAAATTTTCTTATGCGTTTCTTTTTTTTCTTTTTAATTTATATTGAAAGTAAAAAATGAAACTTTTCCTTTCAAAAACAAGCTAAAATATTTTATGGTAAGCAAAGCCGACTAGTTAACACTCTACACTACTTCAGCTTATATAAGTCTTCACCTATGCAAAACTATGCCTGGTTGCTACATGAAGCAATATTTTTGATCAAAAGGGTTCTGCGGAAAGGCGTTAAAAAAAACTGTCCCATCCTATCAAAGTTTTCCAGACTCCCTTAGTGTGCCAAAAAAACCGCCTTGTACTTCGAGAAATATTAAAAATTCTACAACTTTTTCATTTCAAAAATTTTATGAAGAAGAGTAGCACGAAACGGTTCGATCCAAGTCATTTTGAACGCTGTTAAGTCTTGGTTAGAACCACGACAGGGTGCAAAAATTTCATCAAAGTATCTTGAAAACTTGAGACTTATTGGTTTAATAACATCGAGCCATCAGTCGAGAATACTCTGATTAAAAAAATTAATCTGATCGGAAAATAATTCCAACTCGATTGACTTAATAAAAAAAGGATCCATCGCAAGCGTTTCTGGTTGGCGCGTAACAGTCCGAATAAACTTTTTACATACCACCTGCAAGTGGAGTGCGAGAGTAAGGAGCTAAAAGAGTTGCTAAAGAAAAATAACTTTGAACAAGTAATAGAAAATTGTTTTCTACTGACATGCTCATGTTGAGCTATAACTGACGTTAAGACATTAAAAAGATTAAGCGTAAATTATATCTTAAGATTGAAATGATGAGATACAAAAGAAAACTTTTATGTTCGCCATTACTCTTAACTTGAATACTCAACTCTCCAAAATTGTATTTTAATTAATCGATTCAATCTTTAGCCAGTCTAGAAAAGGTGAAGGATTTTTTTTTTTTAATTGGGTAAGCAGAGCAAACTTACTTAATAATAATTATTATTATTACTATAAATTTAGCCAGAGAATAAATTTTAAGACTAAAGTCTTAAAGCACTAGCAACTAAGGCTTTCGGCTTTATTTTTATTAATATTATTATTATTATTATTATTATTATTATTATTATTATTATTATTAGAAACTCTACCGCACTTGAGATTTGAACCCACGACCATTAAGTTGTTAGTAAAGACTCTTACCTACTCGGCCACTCAGGCGGATACTTAATATTTTTATTAATATTATTCTTATTATTATTGCTGAGATTTGAACCCACGACCATTGAGTTGCTAGTCAAGACTCTTACCTACTCGGCCACTCAGGCGGATACTTAATATTTAAATCACATATACTGATCGTAATTTAACAGGAAAAACAATTTTTCGAAAATTTCATTCTTTAAAAAATTTTACATTTTTTATTCTCCTCACAAATACGAATCTCACATGTGTTCACACTTGATCGTTGACCGTAAAGTAAGATCATCATGTGATCATATTTATTGTTCCACATCAACATGTGTTATAACTTTTTTAATAGACTTGTTGTCTACATCCTCATGAGCATAGGGAATCGGAGTTTGATTTTTAATATTTCCTTCTAATCTTTTTCAAAAATAATCAAGCGAAAATGCCGGAACTGATTCTCTAGTTTTGACGATCAATTAAATCGACATCACTCATTACAGTTGAACCAGTGTTGTTGTTGTTAGATGAAGGGACACACAATAAGAATCAAGAATCAGCTCGGACAGACATTGGGTTATCGATTGAAATTGTTGCCAATCACGAGCATCACATATCTGCGGAATGTAGTAGAGATGATGGCATATTTTAGTTTAACGTTGCTAACGTATCGTCCACGTGTTTTACAATACGAGATGGAGCGTCATCAAGCTTAATAATTGGCCTATAATGTCGTTTTTCTATAATGACATGATGTGAGGTCATTGAAGCAGTTGTTATTCTTGATGATGTTTGCTCAGGATAACACAAAGTACACTTTTCCCTGTTGATTGCGCGTTGGTTGCGCGCCCGGCTTAATCATTAATACTAAGTAGGCCCTCTAATTTATAGGAAAACATTTTTGCGCCTTCGATATTCGGCTTATTTTACATCAGGATTGCGTTGCGAGTTGAACGAAAAAGTATCGTTTCTCGCGTTTGGCATTCATTTTGTTGTAATACTCGTTAAGTTGAATGCTCTCAAAAAGTATTTTCCGCGTATTTCCGCTGAACAGGTTAAAGCAAATCCCTGCAGTTTGAATGTCGGAATTGAAGTTTACATGTTGGAAATTCTAGTCGAGGATGGACAAAAGGCTTTTCAGTCTTTAGCATATCAATAAGTGCTTGAAGAACGCAAATTTACAAACGCACTTTTAGGCGAAAGCATTTTTATTACCAATTAAATTATAGATAT
Organism: Glossina austeni; assembly: GCA_000688735.1. Lineage (NCBI taxonomy): Eukaryota > Metazoa > Arthropoda > Insecta > Diptera > Glossinidae > Glossina > Glossina austeni. Next base: position 312,930 of record KK502590.1, read on the forward strand.
CTACAGGACTCACTTGTTCGGTTGCTTTTTTTTTTCGATGGGTTATCAGGTGGTCTGTCTTTCTTTGAATTCCATCGAATTTTGATAATTTAACAAGGAATTGAGATGACCGTTGAATGTCCAGAATCGAAACAATCAACCTAAAGACACTAATTAAGAAAGAAAAAAAAACAAAGCTTTCTTTTTCCTTTCTTCTGTTATCGTTTAAATTTTGTTTTCAATATTTCCTTGATTTTCTTCTATTTTCTTTTTATTAACTTTATGCTCATTTTTTTGCTTTAATTAAATATTCATTCAAATTGTTTTTCTTTTCCATCTATCTATACAGTGATATAATAGTTTAGTTAAACGCTTTTACATGAAAAAAAAAAAAAAAACATGAAAAGAAGACGAGGAAAATAATTTCTCTTCTTTTCCTTTCATGCCTGCAGTTCAAACGAGTTTCTTTCTTCATTATTTTGTACTGCTTTCCTTTTAGCTTCACAATTTTGCTGCTGTTATTGTTCCAGTTGCACATTTTATGACTTTTACATGAACATTGAAATATTTCAATTTTTTATTGAATCAGTTTTGTTGTTGCCATTGAAGAGAACAAAGAATCAATGAAAAAAAACAAAAAAAAAAAAAAAATGAGTTATGAGCATTTTCCTCACATCAGTTCGTTTTAGCATTGGTTAGAACAATTGGAAAAAGAATAAAATTTTTCAATTTTTCCATGGGAACAATTGCGAGATATGTATGCAAAGTACAGGGCTTTGGTTGGATTTTGCCTGTTTGGCAATTATAATCAGAATCAGTAAGTGAGAGCTTTTTGACAAGTAAACCACTTGAGAATGTTAACGTCAACTAGAGGTAGTTGGCCAGTTGGAGTAACAAATTCTGGTTCCAATGCTCGACATTATTTAATTATATTGAAGGTTTTGCATTTACAGACACAGAGAGTGTACTGAACCAGCCCTAGAAGCATCTGACTGAACGTACCTATTATTTGAGGAATACTGCCATGCTGGAAAGTGTCAGTATGATAAGGAATAAGTTTAAGGTTCGTGAAAACGCTTTGTTGTCAAGCAATGGGTTGACAGATAGTAAGAAGTTATCCTTGCAGTGAATTTGCAAACACGGTTGGTCAGTGTTGGTCATCGTCATCGTCATATGAGGCAATACTTCCTTCCGAAAGATTGCCATAAAGTCAATCTCAAGTTCGAGCGAGATTATATTCTAAGAAAGTCTGTTCCTCTGAGTTCGTATGAGCTACCAAGACGCACAGACGTACAAAAGAGTAAAGTTTCTCTCAAACACTCTCTTCGTCGATTTACGAAAAGACAGGAAGTTATTATGAAGTTTCACTTTAACTCGATATATATCTGCCTGAGTGCCCGAAAAGGCAAAGCATCTCGAGTAATAATTCGTGGCTTCAAACCTCAAGTGCGGTAGAGTCTTCAATAAAAGCGATAGCCTTCTTGCCGATGCTAGTACTTTAAGTCGTTAGTCTTTCTCTGGCTTAATTAATTATAATAATAATAATGAATACCTCGATATATAATAATTGCCCCGGCGATATTTTTGAATGCTCCAATGCCCTGTTAATAGTGAGAACCGTTCCGAGTTCACAACACAACCTAGCATTCAATTACATAATCGATTTCTGTATTTTTGTGAAATCTTTAGTTCTCAAGTTCGGGAAGAGAAAATAACCTGAGGAGACTATGTGTGCCGAATGCTTAAGGGAGAATTCGAATTTAGCTGAGGCGGTAACTGTTGTACGAATTGCTGCATTATCCCGTTGTTCACCTTGGAAACTTGTGCAGTTTCATTCTGCTTTGGAAAACGAACAAGCAGGCCCACCCTGAGTGGCAGTAAGATCTTTCGACTACGAATATTGTACATGTGAAGACAACCTTTTTTCATCTTTACCAGTTGGATGAGAGTGCTTGGTATAAATGGCTATCACGGCTGTAATACTAAACATCGTAGCATTTTCAAACTTCAAACCTAAGCTTTTGAATGCAGTGCTGTTGTCTAAAGAGGAAGGAGAGGAAGAGGTGGTATTAGATGACGTTCAACTGAGGGTACGCAAAGTAGCAGATATGCTATGGATATTAACTGAAAATTTGGACATAAGCAAGCGTTCCATAGGACAGCTATCATGTTCCTTCCATTGAACGACAATAGTGTCTTTACGAAATTGCACTCGAGTGTTCATTGGCTGCAATGGAACTGTGTTTCAGATTTGATTTGCCAACAAAAAATGACTTGTATCCTGTACTTCATCGGCCTGAGTAGCCGAGTAGGCAAGAATCTCGACTAGCAATTCAATGGTCGTGGGTTCAAATCTCAAGTGCGGTAGAGTTTTTAATAATAATAATAATAATAATAATAATAATAATAATAATAATAATGATAATAATAATAATAATAATAATAATAATAATAATGATAATAATAATAATAATAATAATAATAATATTAATAAAAATAAAGCCGAAAGCCTTAGATGCTAGTGTTTTAAGACTTCAGTCTTAGAATTTATTCTCTGGCTAAATTTATATAATAGTAATAGTATCCTGTATATCAATTCTGAAACTAATAGAAGATCAAAACAATGAACTCAGAGAGCACAGCCGACCATCAAAATCTATCCACCAGCAAGATTGTGAAGTTCGTTTTCTGTAAGGCGTATGCATATCGAACACCCTTCAATGGCTACGTTTAGAAAGAAAAAAATCACTCAACCGCTAGTACGACTTATATACAAACTTATTCCAACGTTTAAGCGATCAAATCAGAATAAACCCGTAATAGGTTGGTTCGTTCGCACAGTACACTAATTCAAATAACTCTTAAGCCTCTGGCAAATATGAAAAGTAAATTTTTGAAGGAGCCGTCTCATGTACTTGGGATTTTCTCTACTTAAAATGTGTGGTAAAAATTTACTACCGATGAAAAGTCGAGTTTATGATCCCGGCCTTTCCTGATGAGCTCTCATTATAGAGTTCGCAGTTAAACTATTAACTACTCAGAAACTATTAAACGACACTGAAAAAGCATATCGAGATAAATGAAGACTTTGCGCTGGATCTAAGAACATTTTTTTTTTCAAATTTTTTGTAAGTTCTTCTAAGACCGCTAAGGGGTTTATAAAATTACACCTTTTAACACATTCTTTGTTAGGTGTTTTTTTTTTTTTCTAAAGGTATCGCAATATTCGAATTAACCAAAGTGTGGAACTTTTCTTTTCTTTTATTGCAACATTTGAAAGATGTTTTGTAAAAATAAAAAGTTGTAGTCAGAGCACGCAATCATGCTTGAATGTCATAACATGCTAACACACGTGTTAGCAGACAAAATATTCATTGCGTACTTTTAATACGCATAAGAGCACACAAATGATTTAAATTTACCAGATACCTGACGTATAATTTATATAATATCTACGAAACCTTACATATTTTATGCGAAAACATTCTGAAGAACATTTTGCTTAACCCTTTTTGATTTAATTTTAAAACAAATTTTTTGAAATGCGTATAGCTTTAAATAATTTCTTGCGAAACAATCTTGATCTTAAGGGTTAAAAACGAATCTTTTAAGTGAATTAAATTTTTTTTTTTTTTATTCTAAGATGTAAAGACCTTCATTTAAAAAAATTTGTTTTAACATTATCATGAATTTTATATGTTCGTAAGCTTTTAATCTAATTGCTTTAGATTGTATTATTTTTTTTATCTTCAGCTACCTTTGCTGAACGATACTTCTCTTTACCGCTGTCATGTTAAAAATGACTTAATAAAAATGAACAAAATTTTCTTTGTTGTCGATTACAGTATTCCTTCTCTGTAGCCTCTGTTACTTTTACAATTTCTTTCCCACTTTGTACTCTTTTTCGGCAACTAGAAATAAAGGGAGGAATGAACGCTTTCTATAATTAAGAAAATAAAATAGATTCTAAACATATGAGATTGTCAAGCTAAGGATGCAGTGTTCTTACTCTCAAAGCAGAAAAAATCAGAAATCAAAGTAACTTTTCGATCATTAGATTGACGAAAACCAACCCATCAATTTGACCCGGAGTTTTCGTGAACGGCCACAATCGCGCAAATGACGATAGGATGCAGTGTTCTTGCTCTCAAAGCAGAAAAAATCAGAAATCAAAGTAACCTTTCGATCATTAGATTGACGGAAACCAACCCATCAATTTAACCCGGAATTGTCGTGAACGGCCACAATCGCGCAAATGACGATAGGAAGTTCAAATTTGGTTTAAACATTCCTTGACCGATTGAAAGTGCAAAGCTGAAAAATGGATATGATCTGTTCACGACCACGTCCAAAACGAAGAAGGAACTAAAGCGATCTCGCAAAACACCGACGATTTTTTCGTATTTTTGACCAAAACTTTCGTTCTCTTTGAAGATATTTTTGAAAATTTTGACCCAGATGTTCGTTAAGATCACTTTTATGGTCAGACCAAATGAGGTCACAATCGGTTTATTAACGCGTCTACAACTCTCGATAAAATCCGATACCAAGCGCGTTACAATCAATGGGAATAAGTTGGAATTAAAATTTTTACACCGTGAATATATCAGTAAGCCGATCGTAACAATTTTTGCACTATACGTGCAGGTGGTTCTTCTGAATAGTTGGGTTGCAGCTTTTCGAAAATAAAATAACATAAAAAGTTTCGGAGTTTTCGAAGGTTGTTTAGGAAAGAAGCCAATCTGCATAATTGAATTAAAAATCTCGAATGTGCTATGTGCGTGAGTCCTATGAGTGTTTTTGCCTTTCCGGAAGGGAAATGAAACGATTGGAAAAATCGGTTGAAAGCATAGTAGATGTTGCAGCTCGAATGGGAAGGTCTGCTGCATCTAACGTACTCGCCGGACATAGCACCTTCTGATTACCGCTTGGTCACATCGCACTCGGTTTCGAAAAGGTGAAGAAGTGCGAAAGTGGGTGGATGGGTGGATCGCTGGCAAACCAATATCGTCCTTCCGACACGATGTTTTCATGTTGCCCGAAAGATGCCAAAAAAGTTGCACAAAATGAAGGAAAATATACTGATTAATGTGCACCCTAACAACTTTTCTCAAGAAAACATGAGAAAATATGATCAGACTACCAGCACGCATTTAATCTATGCCTGTCTCTCATCCCTGTTTTGCATAAATTTTCTTAAAAAAATACTGAAAATTAAACCATGTTCCCGCACGTAGGCTTATTTTTTGTAACAGTTATTATAAGGGAAAGGGTTCAAGAAATGGTCTCAACTCAAATATCACGCCCGTTTAGCATACCAAAATATTATCTTCTCATCGATTTCAGTCGGCGGGTACTAAAAAGCAGAATCAAGTTTTAGTTCATTTCACGACTTTTCAAAAATTGATCGCTATGCGGGAAGAGATTTTAAGAAGTGATTCAATCCAACATGTTTCTAATAAGCTCTTCGCCAAAAAAACCAGTGTACCAAATTTCAACATAGTACCTCAAAAATTTATGACCTACATTTTAAACGCGGACATAGGGACAGACAAACCTAGACCTAGATTTGCGAGCTAAATTTTAAACACGGACATAGGGACAGACAAACACCAAGAAAATTTCTTTCGTTGGATGAAAGGCGGTCTCAAGTTCTTCTTATGTTTGCATACATCCACCCAAACTCAACTAACATTTATCTTAAATAAGTACAAGGTATAGTACAAAAATGAATCTGTGAAGTGAACTTTCACAACAAAGGCCTTTTTCAAGTGAACAAATGACCAAAACACGTGCAACCACCTGATAATTTTTCCATTCAAGTTCAAAAGAGAATTAAGTGAAAATCTCTGTATTCCGATGAATACTTTAGTAAAGTATTAAATTTTATTAAATGTCTGACATTTCATATGTTAGCCTATGTAAGTGAACGCTAGATTTTATTACGTAATTGGGCATAAGCTTAATAAATTAATGTTTACTTATCTAACCTACTTAACCTAACTAAACTAAACTAATCTAGTTTCGGTTAAATACCTCGACAGTTGTTGTCATTTTTCAATGTACAAAAAAAAGGCAACAACGAAAAAAGACCAGTATGTTTATGATTTATGTTCATTATAAAAAATGCAAAAATTTTTTTTTTTTATTTTTTTTTTTGCGTTTTAGCACAAAAAAGAATTTTTGCATGTTCTACGGTAATCATAGTGTAACTTCCTTAAGAAAAACGAAACTTGTTCAATATCATAAACTATGTGTAAAGCGAAGGAACACAGAAAAAAAAAAAAGAAAAAAAAAATTAAACGAGGACTAGAAGAAAAACTTTAGCGCTAACAGTCACACTTG